>JAGVSL010000202.1:0-347563 GCA_022494535.1 Himalopsyche phryganea | reverse complement strand
CGAGAACGAAACGTTAACCACTAGTCCTGTCTTAGCTTTATTCCTATGTCTCTACTCTCCTCAATAAAGAGAGTTTAAGTAGCTGAGTAATTCTCGTAGAATTTTTTTTTATTCTGAAACCACTTTAGGATGCCGTATACACTATATTGGCAGCAAGTATGGTTTGCAAAGAGGTGTGTTTATTACTTTTTGTTTATTAAGCTTGGTTTGTGGCAGGCACCCATTGTCATTCTCAGCATGACAGCCACTGCTCTTCACGTTAAACCATGGTGTAAGAAATACAAGGTGAGCTGGATAAAAGGTGACAGTCACCATTTTTGTATTTGTTGACGTCACTACATGCTTATCCAATTACAATGTACTATATTTACAACGGTGTTTTGGTGACAATAAATATTTGTTTCGTCAAAGTGACGTCACATATAATACAAAAACAACAATCCAGCTCACCTTGTACTTCTTACACCAAGACGTTAGACAAAGTAATTTGAAATAATATTTGATTCATAGTTTCGACGGTACATTAAGCAAACTACGTGAATGATAAACAATTTGTATTAGGGTAATTCGGAGCAGAATTTTGACTCAATTTGGCCAGAATTGGTAATGCTGATCTTTAATGCGAGCTCGGCGTGTGAATTTTATATGCCCGACTCGCGAAAAAATGTTATTTGTGCTGTTTTCTCTGAAGTTATTGTTAACATTACCGTAATAATGACGTGAATTATGCCGTTGTACACGAATTTTGAAAGCATTACGGCGATTTTTGTGAAATAGCACAGCGTATTTCAGAACAGTACCACTCAGTGCTTCTCGAATGGTGCACCCATTTAGTGACTACCGCAGAGGAGATGTACATGACTTATTTCAACGTAACGAGACCATGCCAAATTTGATCGTGCGTGAAGTTAGTAACGCAATTACTTAATCAATGTGGCGTACTTCATTAAGCTTAAGACAAGTAATTATCACTTTGAATGTGTCAAGTTTCAATTCTTAGAGAAAACTCATTGTATTTTAAAAATAAAACGCAATTTGTTATGTTCTACTTTCACACATGAACTAGGCCATTGTTGTCTACCGAGAGCACTAACTGATGTCAATCGAATGAAAAATACGTATCGTATTTTATTATGTAGCGAAACATGATGCGTACGAAACTTTATGCTTGTCGTTATTCGTCAGAATTATTGACGAGGCTAATTGGAAAATAATATTTTACTTGAACGATATTCGACACGGATACTGCAGGCGTTGCAATACAGATGAACACTCTGAAAAAGCAAGTCATGACGATTAAAGTAGAACGAAGACAGTCGATGCGACAGTATATATGAAAAAAGAAGAAAAAACAGAATTCACTCTGTAATTACCCACCGATCAGGATTCGGTCGTCACTTGCTGAACGAACTTTGAAATGCATAATAGCCATCATTATCATCATCATCCGTCTTACTGTTTAATCACTTCAATCATTTAAAAATTAGAAAAATATTCCTAAAATTATAATAAAAATAAATAAGAATGAAATAAAACTGTTTTATATATAGTATTAGCGACATAACATTCTTTTTAAATGTTCGTAACACCTATGTGGGCGGCACAGCATTACTGTTAATTCATTGAAATTTATTGATCATAGAAACAAGTCAAAATTATTTGAAACCGTTGAAGATTCGGAAGAATAGAAAGAGATTGATAATTTTGCTGATTATGAAGAGTATATTTTTGCATAAAATACGTGAATATTTAAATAATATCTATTTTGACGAGAGAAAATCAAAATATATAAGATTAAACTATAATTTAAGACATCGACTGAGGGTGCTTGATGGAATTTCAATATCAAATTTGGATTATTGAGATTTTGTCACTAACGACCCGGGTTTCGCCTTTCGGCATCTTCAGGCATTCGAGCACACGAATGGACTCGAACTGAGAGACAGTAAACAGTGTCTAACGTTTATATAGAAGATACAAATGCGACAAATATTATTTACGAGGTAAGATATTATACGTCTGAGAGCCACACTGATACCTGAGTTAAAATTTCGGGAATCGTCCTAATCCTTATTTTGTAAACACCATATTAACAGAGTGGCGAATTGCCGCTTTTCAACTTCTTTTAGAAATACCAGCGATTTTACAATTATAATAGTATTGTGGGTTTTGACGGGATGTAATTCGACGAATGGGTAAATATATCCAATCATTCCACATTTAGTGACATCTGTTAGGTGTTTCAACGTATAGGATATAATAGCGGAGAATTAAGAAGGTTCAGCTGCTCATTCAAAATTGGCAAGGAATTTAACTGGGCTCTATTAATTTCCAAAATTTCTTGATAAAATAATTCATGATCCCCCATGTTTTTATGCAACAGTTTAACCCCATCATCCGCATTAAACGTATGGTTCTCCATTAGCAAGTGATTTGCGAATGTCGAAGTTTCGTTTTTTTTATCTAAAGGCAGCTAAATGTTCTGATACCTTTATATCTAATGTACGTGTGGTTTTGGAGTTTTTAATATCAATATTAATATCACAACATTTCTATGTGGGTAAAACCACACGTAAATTTTACTCAGGTATCAGTGTGGCTCTCAGACGTATAATATCTTACCTCGTAAATAATATTTGTCGCATTTGTATCTTCTATATAAACGTTAGACACTGTTTACTGTCTCTCAGTTCGAGTCCATTCGTGTGCTCGAATGCCTGAAGATGCCGAAAGGCGAAACCCGGGTCATTAGTGACAAAATACATGGAAGTGTACAAAATCTCAATAATCCAAATTTGATAAGATTAAACAATTTCATAGCTTTAAAAAGAGAGATTTGAATAAAAGTTTGACATTATAAAAGAGATATTAACTTATTATGCAATTATTTAGATGCAATAAATTAATGTCTTTCATTAAAAATATAAAATAACTTTTCCTTTAAGAAGTAAAATTCATTGTTTTTGTATTATTATTATTGAATGATGAGAACCAGCATCGTTCATTGCAAGCACTTTCTACTGATAATAAAATATAACAAAGTTGTTGATTAAAATGAATGAAATATGAAAGTATTCAGTTTTACAAAATTTTATTAGCCGGTTGATAGTTTTTAAACTTATTTTAGCTTTGCTATATACACTGTTTTAGAAGAGATAGACAATAATAGATATCGGCCTCTGTGGTATAGTGGTGAGAGCTTTGTCCTAGCGATCAAGTGGGTCCTGGTCCAAAGCTCAGCAAGGTCAATATGAAGTTTAGATTTTTTCAATTTAAATTTGTGATCCTGGACATGAGTGACTTATAAAAATTCTTATCAAGTTTATCGTGTGATTTTCAAATTTTCAAAATATTTGGCACATTGGCTGTCAGTTGAAATGCCAGATATATATTTTTTTAGATATATAATAATATATTATGTCATCTCAAATAATCCAAAATCGTAACTTTTATTTAAAAGCATCATTGCATTTTCGAGTACTTGAATATTATAAATGAATGTTTGTCCTCTATGCGTTCCGTTACTATTCATCCGATTTCGATGAAACTTTGTTGAGCTGTTGTCCGCACACCCGTGAAGGTTTCTAAAGAAAATTAAAATCTGAAATCTAAAAATAAGAATCAAATACGTACAAACAACGACATCTCGGGAAAACCTAGTGATTTATTCGTGTACGCACCAGGCGGACAAAATGTTGTGTCTCCAAAATAAAGTACTACCTGTCATATTTGACAAGCTCCGACCGGGTAATTTTATGAAATTTCGGCCGGTGCAGACCTCTAATTCAAAAGCACTTTAATAAACATAATTAAAACACAAACCCTTTCTTTCTTTGAGTGGCATTGCAACGCATGCCGGGTAATCACTAGTTTTAAATAAAAGTTATGATTTTGGAATAAGTGAGATGACATAATATTGTCTATCTCTTCTAAAAAGGTATATAAAGAGAAGTTAAAATAAGTATAAGTATAGTTCTGGCGATAACGAACTTATGCAGTTTTGTAGAACTGAATACTTGTGATTTTTATGCTATTATATTGAAGTTCTAACAATTCAATCAATAGTGCCTTTCCACCTAGAATTGAAAGTTAACATCTTCAGAGTGATACCAATAATTGCTGCCAACGAAGCATGCAGTAGTTTTTGAGCTGGGTAGCTCTGGGAAGATCAGTACCGGCAAACTATTTGAGTAACACTGTTTATAGAGTTTTTTTGTAGGCGTAAAATATTTTTATACGTTACCTCAAAAGTGTGTTTCACAATGATAAAGTGTTGAGAACGGTGTGACGCCCATATTATTATACAGTTCAGTAAATAAACATAGCGGAAGTAAAATAGTTAACACGTGTCTACCAAAGTATATTATAATACAACATATTCCGTTTATAATGTCATTAATTTGGTAAAAATATCTATTCTTTTAGTGCTGTGATAATTATACGAAATATTTATTTCGTTTTCATTTCATCGTAAAATAAGAACAACTTTAAATAAACGCACAATATTAAAATTAAGTGACAGCGCATTTTTACACAGTCATGAGCGTCATGTATAATAATTTAGAGCAGTGATTCCCAAACTTATTATGCCCATGGACCTCTTCTGAAAGCAAAAAGACCATTAACCCCCAAGTAAAACAACTCTACATAACTGCATTATGGAAAAATTAATGTTGATATCTTGAACGGTAAATAGTGATGTGAAGATAAATGTTTGTATTTTTATCAGTTGATAATGCTCGTGATGAGCGAAACCGGTTCTGATCATTATAAATATGTAGAAGTAGTACAAATGAATTGTGTTTTATTTTTAAAATATAATGTCTTTCCACCAAGAATTGATAGTAACACCTTAAAAGTGTAAAGATATATTATAAATAAAACATTTCGATATTTAAAGTATGATGTGGTTCATAACTGCACTAAATCTAAATAGAAAAGCGCAAAGCAATCAATCATCTCTGTACACTGACCCATAATGCAGGATATAAAATTGGTATCTGTTTTTATAGGCATAATTTTTGGTACCCTTGTTCAAACATTGGTTTCCGTTATTTATGTGTGGATATTGGAATATATCCTGTATAAGTATAGATTCACCTGAGTTTGTGGGTCTCCTTGTATAAGCGTTCAACACCGAACATATCACTGTCAATTTATTTATTTCAACTTTCATAATAATGAAAATGTTTCGCGGACCCTCCGACGTTGTCCACGCACCCCAAAATTATTTTTAATTTGCAACAGACCCCCTCAGCAATCACAAGGACCCCTGGGGGTCCGTAGGAATCCACTGATTTAGAGTATTCGCCGTATAACATTGCACTCCGGCTCTAAAATTTAGGATCACGGAATCCATACAAGGCTCTAAGATCCATATTAATACATACACGAGATCCATACATGCTAATACACTGACACGATCTGTGTTATTATACAGAAAGAGTAACAGTGTAGTAACTGTGTGTAGTAACTCTACCATTGTACTCATTGGTTACTTAACTCGAATAGAATAGCGCTAAAGTTCGGCTGTCGAGAATTAGCATAGCATCATCGACATCTACCTCGATTAATATATCGGTTGTGGAGAGGAAAAAGGACGTAATCCGCACAAAATAATATTGTGTATAGCACTAAAAAAACGTGTATTAAATTGTATACATTGTGATTATCGAAAAAAATGTTTCGAAAAGGCGGAGAGATAAGTTCTTTTGCCTTTCTAAAGTCGATATGTTATATTTATGTATATTAAATTTAGTGTATCACGTTTTGTGTGAGTTATACGCATTACTTTTAGATGTGGGTTACGTCCTTTTTCCTTTCCACAGTCGATATATTGGTTTTCTGTGTATTTGTCAAAACGCTCTAATATTTGTGCAATTTTATAGACATCGCACAGTTCTGAAATCTTATATAAAAAACAACCCAGACCGCCGTATAGACGTTTTATTATTAACGCACAGTAGGTATGAAATTTTCATGACCTAAGCGTTCGTGGTGTAAGCAATGCAGCACAGTTCTGACGTAAAAGCTACTTTAGACATTCAGTATTTCAATTCAAATACCGTCATCTATGACGAGTACGGTTATACTAGTATCATAATATTTGTCTGGTTGCGTGGAGTAGTGATCAAAGTCGTTGGCTTTGGTTAGTGATCTCACTGGCTCAAATCCCAGTTTGAACAGATTCATAAATTAATTTTAACCGATTTATAATTTTTTGGTAGATAGCATGGAAGTTTGAAATTCCCTCTTACCACCCAATTGGCTTAGTGAGAGCGATAAACAAACCCACTATTCTTAGCCATATCTTTCTATCCGTGCTCCCTTCGAAAAAGAGTAACAAGCAGTTCTCTTAGAAAAACTTCTGTTGAGATACCTCCATTAAGAGCGGACATGGTTTAAAAAAAACTGTAGCACTATTTCACTACTGTGATCACCGATAAAAGTTTAAAAATATTGTCAACATATTAATTTGAAATTTCACTTGAGTTTAAAAACTATATATTTTGTACCTGCAAATGTAATTTAAAAGTGATATATATATAATTAATACGGAGAATAGAATGGTACTAAATGGAAAATACATCCACAAGATATGTTTAACGAGCACATCTGTGGAAATTAATCATCTGAACAACTACCCATTAATATTTCATTCATTCAACGTTGGAAATTTCACGTTTGGCGTAGCACGTAGACAGGTATAACGTAGAACCGTAGCCCCAAGATTTGCTAGCATAATGAAAGTTTAGCTGTGACATTTTTTATTCATAGACGGCACGAAAGCGGTCGTAACGGAGCTTTCTCGGAAGCTTTCATAAACCTTTACCCTGATTCAAGAAAGAAATTGTGGAATCGATAAAGGCTCTATCATTATGCCAATTAATCATTCATGCCGTACGGATATGCAGCGAACAACTTTGCAATTTGCTGGTTATCACACTGTCAATCATTACGGTTTGAATTGTTTTCTTTTATATTTTTTCATCTTAGTACATTATATACAGAATTGAAACATCAACCACCTTTTGAAATAAAGAAATGCTGGTTTTTGTTCCACTTTTGATTCGTTATTTATTGAGTTGGAATTGACTGAATAGATTTCCATTGTATTTCTGACGCTTCCGTGATGCTAAAATAGCTATAAAATGTTTTACAACATTTGCCGAGCTATACAGTTAGTAAACATCTGGACGCCAGTCTCATAGACGAGTGGTAAAATCAACTGGACTTAAATTTTACTCGAATGTGCTCTAAAAGATTCAAATCACCAATTGGAAATATATATTATTTACATATTTTCATTAATAAGTAGATAAACTTTTATCGAAAGACATGAAAACTTTTGCGTATTAAAATGATCCTTTTTGGAAAATGGATGAAGAAAAGTAATTTTATAATTAATAGTTAATTTATAGACTCATTCATCAATCATTAATTTCTTTTAAAGGAAAGGTTGATAAACTGGCTTAAAAACAATTATTGTTAAGAAAATTTTGTTTGGGTGAATTGATATTGGATTCTATATACTCCACATTGAAAGGAACAAAGGACGTTAAATAACTTCTTTCTTGTAAGTGAATTATAATCCTCTTTTCGTATTTAATTTTTAATATAAACTGTACGTTATATTTTAAAAATAAAACACAATTTGTTTGTTTGTAATACACATGTTTATAATGATCTGATAATGCTCGTGATGCTTACAAAACTACAAACATATTAGAAAAATCTTCCAGAGGAAGATTAAATTTCTGTATTTTTCCCTACAGAATATGAAAGTTTTTTAAGGTTTCAAGAATATTGATGCATTAACTTGGTTATCCATACTGTTACTCTAAATAAATCAAACATGTGAAACACATGCTCTTTTCAGAATGAATATAAATTTAAAATTATTTGTGTTAGCATATAAGGCATATGGAAAATAACTTTCCCTGGTGAATTATGCCAATATCGAAATATGCTAATACTGTGGTTTAGCTTACTTCAACCCTTACGAGATCATTTTTAATCATTATATGCAAATGTCTAGCAGAGTATAGTTAGTTAAAACCTTTGACAACAAATGCGACAGACTATTTATTAATGGGTTTAGTTGTTTTAATAAATATTTTGAAATAATCTTAAACGAATAAATTGTAGGGATATTAAAAAAATATATTACCAGGTAAGTAGTAGGTTACGGTAAATAGTAGTAAATGGTTTGATTTATTGTCACCCTTTTTAAAGCTTGTTCAACTAGACTATGATTTATTGAGTTGTGTTTTGAGTTATCGAATATTACATTTGATGTGATTTTATTCATTATTTTACCCACAATTCAGATCGGATCCATTGACGAGAGACATTTGCTAATAATAAGATGGCTTTTAGAGCTATAATTCTGTTCGTACCTTCTCCGAAAAGAGAGAGTGAGTGGCCAAATTAGAAGACAATTGCGTCATAATGTCGTATTGTATATGGTTGCAACTTGTTGGAAGTGACTAGGTGAAGAATTCCACGGGCCTTACCTTACCGATGGCCCTTAGAGCAGTGGAGTGCAGGAGCGAGTGGGGAAGGATCTTTAACGTAAACGGAGATTTTGCGATAGGCGGAGGTCGCGAAACTCACTAGTGAGAAAAACTACTGAAAATAAGTATATATTCTAAATTGGGAGCAATCAGGAAAAAATAATGATATTATGTGTTTTGTTATGACGGTGTCTAACTATTCTATTGAATAGCCCTAATAAATTTATATATAGCAAGAAAATGGAAACGCTGTAAGCTTCCAAATAAGTTTAGTGTCCACAGTGTAATGCGACGGGCGTAGAGTGTCAGAGCGGAGCTTTTAGGACCGCCGAACCAATACCTTCAACACCTTCGCAAAGCACGTTTTAAATCCCTTTTTCCGTTTCGAAATCATAATAATAATAAAGTGATAACGATGCGAAATTGGGGAAAGACCTTTTTGCCGCAAGGATTTTGTCACGTAGGTGGGAAACAGGGGTGGATTTCTCTGACATACAAACATCCGTATAGTATTGTTCTCGTTAAATAATATCCAAGCTACGCTGAAAGTGACTGACGTAGACCTTTATTGTAATTCAAAAATTTCATAAAGTATTATATTATATTATTGAGAGACTCATTTTCACAAAAGACTCCACGGAAAGCCGTGCATAAACATTTGCTTCTCAGCAGTTCGGTATTTTGAATGGCTTTTTATGATTTCAAAAATAGATATAATTGTTTTTTTTCTTTGTTGGATATTCGTAGCATTATTTTTGATGTCATTGTTAAATGATTTTGTCGATTTTATTTAAAGACAAAAATATAATACGATGAAATGAACGTTAAAGAAAAGAAAATGTTTATTAATAAACAGCTCATCTAAAAAAGGATAAAACAAAATATTACAGCAACCATCATATCACCATATATTGGACCACTGAAATAAGCAGTAAAAATTAATACAAATATTGACACAAATCACATCGTTCAATATGTTTAACTTTCATTCATTATGCATGAATTGGTTAGATATTCCTTACAACTCATGTTACGTAAAATATGCGCAGCGAGAAAAACAAGTTTTGATTAAAGCATCTTAGAGCTTCAAAGTGTTTCATTAAGTTTGCCACTCGTGAAGACATCTTCATTGCTGAATGGACCTTGTATTGCTACATCTGAAAATGGAAAGCGATATCAAATGGAAAGCTAGAAAATTGATTAAGGCAGAAAACTTTAATTGGATAAGTCAATGTTCAAGCACAATAAAATACTTATTTTTTACCATGTCCACTCCCAATGTAAAGGATATGGATTTCTATGTGTGGTATTTCAATAGAAGTTTTGCTAAGAGATCTTTTGGTACTTAGAGAGTAGGGATAGAAGAATATGGTTAGAAGAGGACTGATACACGTCGCTTTTAGGATCGGGTGGGTGGAAAGGAATTCTAGACGTCACAAACACCTATGATTACGAACAGTAGTTCTTAATTCAATTAAGAAATCAATTTATAAAACTGTCCGTACCGGGATTTGAACCCGAGACATGCGTAACCCAAGTCAACGACGCTGAACACTATACCACGGACCCGATTATATATACGTATAAATACAAAACAATTGTATTGTATTTGTACTAAAGCCTTTTAAGCTTGATTTATAATGGAAATTGGTAAAACAGTAAATTATATGGGATAATAAAATCGAAAGTTATACTTGGGAGGTTGTTTTAAAGATTCAATAAAATGAGATGTGAAACAGAAAAGACAAATGATCATCAAGGGAAACACTTTTGCCAAAGCGTAATGTTGTTAGTGTTCGTAAATAAATCAACTCACTTATGATAGAATGTATTGAGATATTAAACAAATATTCGTGTAAAAATTAATAGAGCGACATTCAATCCACTCCTGGAAGGCTGTAGATGCCCAAGAGTGGTTGAATTGTTTTACGGCCGAAGCGACATACGAGGACGAGTAGGCTTTGCAAAAAATGCTCCGAGAGGATGGAGGCTTGTAAAAAAGCAGGTGAGACGCAACTCAACCTGAACGCGGTTGCGCAACTTATTCAACGATAAAGGGTCGATTTTTTTTTACGATCGCGACGTGCCACAAAACTTTATGCTATATTATTAATATGAATCTATCAGTGAAAGTGAGAAGATTTTCATTAAAGTAATTGCGCTATAGCTTACTACTTACCTTTATACGTTTAAAATAGTGAATCTCTATAGTTATGAAGTACTAAACGTTGACCCACTATCAATAACTACGTCGCTAAGCGCTTTAAAATGAATGACTTAGAATCAATTACAACTTTTTTTACTTCGTAATGATCATTTGACATTCGAAAGATTCTATGCGTAAAGGTATTTACATTAACTCATTTTTTTTTTTGAATAAAACACAATTTTTTTGTACTACTTTCACTCGTTCATGATGATCAGAACCAGTTTCGCTCATCACGAGCATCATCAGTATGTTAATTTTTAAAATATAATGCCTTTCCATCGAAAATTGACCTCATAAAGTGACATATCAGTTCCCTGTATGCCACAGGACACTATAATAATTAAAAGCTAACAGGGTAAAAATAATCAATTATGTAGTTCTACACGAATTTTATCAGCTAGTTGATAGCTATATCAGCTTCAAACCATCGTTAGAACAATTGTTGGTGTCAGAACTGCAGATGGTGTGAAACCAAAATAGCTATCAACAAACTGATAAACTTCCTGTAGAATTTAATTTAAGAAATCGTCTGACGGTGCTTGATGGAATTTGTTCGAGTTTATTCTTGTACTCGAATGCCTGAAGATGCGGAAAGGTGAAACCTGGGTTGTTAGTGCCAAAATGGATGGAAATGTATAAAATTTCAACAATTCAAATTAACGTCTTGTAAAAATTAATCCTTTGCTATTTCCACCTTATTATAATAGAATACTACCAAGTAAATGCCAATTCAATCAATAAATTAAAAGTTATGTAATTCACTCGAATTGAAGTAGCTTAAATCAATTATTTTAATCTATGGCTTACTTTACGTATGTAAATATTAAATATTTATTTCTAGTTATCTGCAAAGAATGTGAAAATATTTCGTAAATTTGCGAATAATAACAATGTAGGATTTTTTCTTTTTTTCCCAAACAATAAGCTTTATTTTCACGTATTTCTCAGTTTTATATTGTAAGGCTTCGTTTACACGTTTCAGTAAGTGTTTTGTGTTAGACAGCAAGTGATAATGGCGCGTGTAACGATTTCACGTGCAGAATAAAAAAGTTTATTCATTTTTAAATGTTAAAACAACGTAAATAAAACTTTTTATGAAAATGTTTATCATTATAATTTTTGAAATGTATCGTTTAAAAAAATTCACACCCAATGTGCTAGTAATAGATAATTTCAAAAGAAAATGTTATTTAGAGAAATGGTTGTACGCTTAAAGCTACTTCTACAACATATTTTTACATTATGATACTATAGGTGATAATTGATAAATACATCAAAAAATTGTGAAATTACATCAAACGAAATTGTAAATTAATGATAAAAAAGAACAAAACAAATTCTTTCAAATATTTGACACCTAACGTCACAAAAACGACGATCTTTCATTTCGATTGATTCATTTATGATATGAAATTTAAATTTGAAACTTTGTTATTCCACTGGCTGTGCAATTATATTCTATACTTTTTGTAGACTTTATAGAATCAATAATATAATTTAATATATCGACTGAGGGTGCTTAATGGAATTTCAATATCACCTTTCGGCATCTTCAGGCATTCGAGCGCACGAATGGACGAATGCCTGAAAATGCTAAAAGGCGAAACCCAGGTCGTAAGTGACGAAATACATGGAAATGTATAAAATCTCAACAATTAAAATTTGAATCAATAATAATATTATATAAGTTGCCTCTTAGTTCATTGAAATTCTTTGGGATTTTCCCAGCACCAAATCAGAAATGTCACACCCAGAAACACGATCAGTGGAATAATAATGTTTTAAATTTAAATTTTATATTAGTAGAATATTTATTTGCTTATTCTGTGCAATACTTAATATTTCTTTAATTCACTACATTGTTTTACGTAAAATTTTTGTTTAATTCTGGTGTTAATAATTTTTGAAAAATACGCAACACTGACGAAGTTTAGTTTTTTTTTGAAGTAGTGAGACAACAGTACGTATACACAAATTATCATGATATCTTTTATTAAAAATTTCACATAAAACACGACATTTTTTTTCAAAACATAATACAAATAATTTTCTTAGCTAATTTTGATATATTTTTTTAATATTGTTAAACAAAAACATCCCACATTTGGTGATGAAATTTCTCTAAATACTTGCGTTAAATATAATTCTGTTTGAAGTACAGGGCTTATTTCGGTCACCGCCCTAGATGTTGATGAATATTAAATTTTCGTGGAAATACGAAAACTTACCGCCCACAACTTATTGTTGTTGAAACCAAAATTTTCTTTAAAGATTTACTAAGCTTTCGCAAAAATAATATTGATTCTATTTAGCCTTATGAATAAAAAGGGAAATACTTAATATGAAAACACAATATCAGTAGCCGGACATCAAGGTTTTTCTGGTTTATATTTTTCATAATACATTTTTTAAAAGAAACTAACGACGTTGACCAGTGCACTACAGACCTGACTTTGTAATGAGATTCCAACCCCGTGTTATCACGAGTTTGCTTCGGTTACAGATATCACGGATTCAAATCCCAGTAGAGGAAGCAAAGCGATTGGCGAGTGGCAGGGAATCATGGAGGAGTCACGTGGTGACACTATGCTCCACATAAGGAGGAATATGATCAAAGAAAGAAGAAACCGGAAGTAAAGGCGTAAGAGAACTCCATATTATTTTTTTCTAATTATCATGGCAAAAAACATATCTCCTATTTATCGGACATGTCTAAAACGCAAGCAGCGTTACATAAAGCGAATTGTATTTGATACATAATAATATTGTGTAATACTGTGTAGGGTGGTTAGGGATGGTTACGGATGTCTCGTATTAAAATCTCAGTACGGGCAGATTCATCAATTGATCTTAATCGACTTATGGGTTTCTGTTCGAGTGGGGCGTTTGTAATGTCTAAAATTCCCTCCCACCCATTCTATAAATGAGGTGTAATGAGAGCAATTAACTAAACAATTATCATCTTCTAGTCTTATCCTTCTATCCCTACTCTCTTTGAAAAAGAGTGGTTGAGCAACAAAGTAAAAAGCAGTTCGTAGAAAAAACTTCTCTTGAGATACCTTCATAAGGAGGTCACATGTTCCATATTTTGACTGGACATGGATTCAAAACAATATTTGTCAGAATTCGCAAATCATCTTATCAAGAAAAACCATGAATTCAATAAAAATAACACTCCAGAGAGAAAATAATACTGTCTAAAAAGTCAATTTAAAGCGAGAGGTGATATCTTATTCTTACAGATTTATTTTCTATTATATATCTCTTTTCAGTATCAGTATGTAAGTCATCCCCTGTTCTGCGTTTTTACGCCATGAAAAGAGCGTGGGGAGTACATTGATTTGTTTTTCTTGATTCTTACTGCGTTATCCAAAGTTATGAAATCAATAAATATTGTCATTGATTAGAAAACTAATCAGGCAACGCCCTGTTACATCAGCTGTGACGGAGAGAGGTTGTAACTGGCTGGGTCACGAGCTGCAGATGCCGTTGGATAGCCACCATCCTGCTTGCCTCTTCTTCCAACCGGTGGCATTCTGGCGTCTTGGAAAACCATCGGGGACTATCCATTAGATGTACTCGGTAGAGCTGAGGGACTCATGTCGTGGGAGAAAGAAAAGCGATTCGCGGGTGACAGGGAATCATTGAGGCGCAGCGTGGTGGGCATATCCTCCACATAGGGAGCGAATATGGTTGAAGAAGAAGACATATTGTATAATTGATAGTAGTGGGAAAATTTAATTATCGCTATACCTTATATTGAGAATATCGTCGTTTCCAGAAGTTGTACAGTATACAATAAAATAGTATTATTTTATTTTAAAAAATAAAACACAATTCATTTGTACTACTTCCACATATTTATAATGATCAGGACCGGTTTCGCTCATCACGTTATTTTTATCAGTTGATAATGGTCGTGATGAGCGAAACTGGTCGTGATCATTATAAATATGTGGAAGTAGTACAAATGAATTGTGTTTTAAAATATAATGTCTTTCCACCAAGAATTGACACTTAAAACCTTAAAAGTGAGTATTATTTTAGTATAAGTAAATACATCTTCAATGGGGTTAGCAGTTCCTCTGTTGGAATTACTTTTTTTAAATAAAAACTAAAATTGATAACTTTGTTATTCTATTGGAATGAAATTTCAAATTTAGAATTCCAATGGAATAAAAAAGTTTAATAACAATCATTTTTAATTTTATACATAAATCAACAAGTGTGACTGGTGATTTGAACATAGATTGATAGATGGAAACCACTGAATGAATTTAAAATGTAATGTCTCGTGAGACTTTTTAAATAATTATTATACGAGCTTTTTTCCAGACACCGATTCCGACAAACTACTTACACAGTGCTGGATTAAGGTAAAAGGTTAATGCTTCCAAAGTTGAAAACTTCTATCCAAAATCAGATTAAAATACAAAAAAAATACACGCCGAGTAAAATAATCTTCTTGGCAGACTCTGGTATAACTTACTTACGTGAATAATGTAAAAAAAAGTTTGGGAAACTTTATAATGGCGGTAAATAATAGAACACTTTGAAAGAAATTAATTGATTGAATTGCGGAGGCTAAAAAAGTCTGAATTTTTTCTTTTACCATTTAAACAATACTAACCAGATTAATACAGTAATGGCAAAAATAGTCAACACAGTTTTATTCAAAAGTCGTATACGCGGCTTAAGGTTTTTTCCAAAATGATGAAGGCATATTGTACCTATCCAAAATAGAGTTCTGCATGAACCCGGGCTTGGCCCGTGGACCTTTACTAGGCCCGGGCTCGGGAGGGTAAAGACAATTCAAATTCAGGCTCGGGCCGGGCCCGGGTAAGGAATTCAAATTTAAGAAAAATATTTCGTACTATGTTCGGGTCATGAGTCAGCCATAAGGCAATAGTTTTCATAACTTAAATAATTAATTTCACATGTGCTATGAATATCGTTGAAAATATGGAATAATAACATATATTGTTTAAAAAGAATAAATGAATTACTATTATCAAAAAATAAACAGGGCTTTTTTCAGGCTGAGAAAAATAAATCTGGGCTTCGGGTCGGGTTCGGGTGACAAGTGTCATATTGAGACTCGGGCTCGGGCCGGGCCGGGCCTGAAGATGATGGGCTCGGACCGGGTAATTTTATGAAATTTCAGCCCGTGCAGACCTCTAATCCAAAAGTACTTCAATACATAGAATTAAAACACAAACCCTTTCTTTCTTTTAGTGCATTGCAACGCATGCCGGGTACTAAATAGTTTAATAAAAAACCGTGTCTTCATTATACTCTTTCTTTCCGTATATTATTCTAGCTGAGCACATGAGACGAACATCGCGACGCTTAAATCTATTCCAATCGATATGGGAATTCACGACGTTCCATTTTCAAATATTGTTTATTACAATGAGTGTTCCATTTTTAAAATTCAATGACATTTATCACTTATTTCTATCTTTTAAATGTCAGATTAGAGTACAATGAACCGTTTATTTTGATTAATATCTTCAAATATATGTATGAGTTTTCTAATTTCAGATTATGTAACGTACATGCAGCTATCTACGCGTACCAAAAGCTTTAAGAACACTATACAAATAGCACGCGTTGAGCCAAAGGTTTAATTAACCTATCTGAAGGAAATTAACTCCTACACCAAATCAGACTATTTTCTATGAATATTTGTTCAGCGGTTCTAATTCATAAATAATCCGGTTTAAATAAACCGAAACCAACGCGATGTGGATATTTAAACAGGGTTAAATATCCTCCATTAGGTACATGGAATTTAAGGTGAACCATGGCAAAATTTACAACGCAACCCAGTATTAATATTAGAAAATATATTATAACGATATGTACAAAAGACAAAACAAAACTAACATAATTTTCATGTAATGAACCGGTCGCCGAAGTGACCGTAATATTTTTACCCTAAAACCAACAGCTTAACAACCAGTAATTAACAAATATTTTGTGTTGAAGTATAAGTATTGTTTTATCGAGTCACACATTGGGCACCAAATGTCGTGGTATTTATTGTAATATAATAATAGAAATAAAGAATCCAAAGTTCGAGATGGAATTATGTAGGGAAAAATGAAGACACTAAATTTTAAAACAGAAATTACACTAATAATATGTATATATATTTTATCACACCTTCAACTGATCGTCAGTCAAAAATCCTCGCGATGAGTAAAACTGGTCCTGATCATTAAAACATAATATTTTTTAATGATCAATGTGATTTATTTATAATTTAAGACATCAACTGAGGGTGCTTGATGGAATTTCAATATCAAATTTGGATTATTGAGATTTTGTACACTTCCATGTATTTTGTCACTAACGACCCGGGTTTCGCCTTTCGGCATCTTCAGGCGTTCGAGCACACGAATGGACTCAAACTGAACGTCAGTTTGCCTGAACGCCTGAAGATGCCGAAAGGCGAAACCCGGGTCGTTAGTGACAAAATACATGAAAGTGTACAAAATCTCAATAATCCAAATTTGAATGTGATTTATTTTTTAAAAAAGTATGCCTTTCCACCAAAAACTGACAGTTAACACAATAAAAGTGTAAAGAAGCTTTATTATTCCACGTGTTGTGTAACTAATTGCGACACGTTTTCCTGTTTTTTTTTTAAATTACAATACATTTATAACTGAGCATACTTGCAACAGAGGGTGGATGGGGATTATATTGTTAAGTGGTCGTGTAGACGGGAAAAAATTATTGTATAGATATTTTTTTGAGAAAATCCTCCATATCAAGTTGAATTTTTTGACAATAGTATTAAAGCCCATGATCTCAACCTAATATGGTAAAGCGCAAGATCCTAGATCATATATCTTCTAGACTACAGCTTTCACAATAAACCCTAACGGTTAGATTAACCTTTTATGATATTGTGATTAAATTGTCGTCGTGTGATTATCAAGATAATAAAGCTAGTCGAGATATTGATCAAGTTTCATGATCAATTACTACGTAATAATGTTAACGAGCGAAAATGATCAATTATGGCGTGGATATGTGTAATATTTACCGACACGACCGCGCAGGTCTTGTCTGCGTCTGTCGCATCTCTTTAAAAGGCTCAACAACGTTTGATGAGGGATGATTATATAATATTATTTTGCGTGATGCTACAAAGCGCAACATCTACATCGCCCATTGGCATACAACGGCCTGCGAGCTCTGACTTTATTAATTATTATTGATAAAAAAAAAAATATTCACTTCTATAACAGAGACATCTTTTAATGAGTAAAGTTATTAAAATACTTTTTATTTATTTAAAAAATAAATAATGTCTTTCCACCAAGAATTGACAGGTAACACCTTGAAAGTGAATAAATTCTTTCGTGATGCAAAAGGTAGACAGACAAACCTGTCATTAGCCAACCTTGTAATGGCTTAAGTAAGGGTGGCGAATTAGAGTTTGGGTATTGAAGAGGTGATTGAAGGAGCTTGATTATATCTCTTGTTAACTGTCAATTCTTGGTAGAAAGGCATTATATTTTCAAAAATGAAAAACAATTTGTTTGTACTAATTCCACATGTTTATAATGATCAGAACTGGTTTCGCTCATCACGAACATTATGAACTGATAAAAATACAATCAAATTTATATAGAATTGGAAGTTGATTATAAAATCTATTCATTTCCAGTTTCTCGAAAACATTGAGCCAAAAAACTTTACTACAAAAATGCACGCATGCCGGATCTTAATTAGAAGTTTTGCTGTGTGATTCTTTAAAGAGGTGATTCGCAAATTGAAAATCTGTTTTTTTATTACTAAATGACTTAGATATAATACTATTAAATAATTAAATATTATTATTATTATTAAATAAAAATTAGAAAGCATTGTCTACATAATGTTTTAAATATTTTTTTACGCAACACGTGTCACAATTTATGATACAACTAGTTAAATAACAAAGTTTATATTGAAAATGAATTTCCACAAATTACAGCTAATGTCTCGTCACTAAGAGATCATTTTCTATCGTTTGCTGTCGTTATTTATATATAACGACAATTTTTGTGTTAGTGACTCAATTAAATCTGCTATAAAACAATTCTCATATTAGAAATGTAAGAATATTAAGGCCCCTGTTTCAGGGATCAATACAACTTGTTTAATAAGACGGTCGGGGAGTTGTGCAAGGTGTACATTGCATATTGATGAGTTGCCATGCTGAAATCGGTTCTTACACCTCCTCCCGCTCTGTTTACATGCTAATTCGATTCGCCGATGAAAGAATTCGCCGTTACACTATTAAACAAATTGATGAGATAATAAAATCTCGAGGTAGTTCGCTGAATAAAACAGACGTAATAAATTTTGGATTAGCACTGAGTAATGTTTGGAAAGGCTTTATTGGAAAACAGATTTGAAATAAATTACGATTTCGGTTTTTGGGTAGTGCGTACGGAAACTTTTAAAGGATAAATTAGATTTAATAAAATTTTTCCTTAATCCTGTGTTGCTTTTTTCTGGCTATTAAGTTTGCATAAAAAAAAATACCTACCTCCTTATTAAATATAGTATTTAGAGGTAATGTTTATATTTAAAGGTAACCGTGCCTACAGACAGTGGTGGAAACAGATCATTGTTGTTATAGTTACTTTTAAGGTGTTAACTGTTATTGGTGGAAAGACATTATATTTAAAAAAATTAAAACACAATTCATTTTTACTACTTCCACATATTTATAATTAATAAATATTAATAAATAATAAATATGTGAAAGCAGTACAAATGAATTATGTTCTAATTTAAAAAAAAAAAAGTTGTTATAGTTGTTGTCGATGTTAGAGTTTTAATGGCTTACGATTCTTCATTACAAAAATAAATGAAGACTATTTATTGCAGAATATGATAATCAATGATTTAAGAGAAATCAATTTAGTTTAAAAACGATTTAATTAGAACAAACAGTTATGTCAGATTTGTGGTCGAGTAGTCAACGTTGTCCAGCTCACTGGTTCTATTAGTTCAAGTAAAGTAAGTTATATAAGAAAATTTTTCAATCAATTTATGGATTTATATTCTATGGCATTTACGTCCTAGCAGTACCCCTTTTACCCAAATCTCTTCAAAACTGAGGTTAAGCAACTGAATAACAATCAGTTTTCGTAGAAAAAATATGTTGGAGTAAACTCTATTCTAGGGATATCTTTGATTCGACGAAAAGTCACTCGAGGTTGCTCTCAGGGTTTAATTTTTGGACCACTTCTATGGAATATCTTATCCGATGATCTCTTGGACCTTCCGCTCCCTCAAAACACCCATATACAGGCATATACTGACGATGCAATAATGTTTATTCAAGGAAACAATAGAAGTACTCTTGAACAGTTATTAGCTGACTGTTTAAGGCAAGTAGTTGTATGGGGAAACTGCAACAAATTAAGCTTTGCATCTCATTTATATAAAATTGAGTGTAAAAATAAGCCTGTTATGTTTGTATTTTTATCAGTTGATAATGCTCGTGATGAGCAAAACCGGTCCAGATCATTATAAATATGTGGAAGTAGTACAAATGAATTGTGTTTTATTTTTTTTAAATATAATGTCTTTCCACCAATAATTGACAGTTAACACCTTAAAAGTGAAAAATATATATATTAATAAAAATAAAACAGCTGTTTGTACTAATTACAAAACAAATCAGGAGCGTTTTATCTTATCACTCTAAGCTGAAAATTGTTAAAAAATGGCTGTTTCATATAAATATCTGACACTATAGTTTAATTATTGATCATTTTATATAAATTACTGACCGCACTGATAAAAAATTGAAATAGTTATTGCCCAATAAACGCAGGCCTAAAAAAATAGCAAAATTATATGTGGAAAAAATTCTCCTGCCAGCCTGATTAAGCGAAGGTTTAAATATCATTCGATACTATGCATATTCTATCGCACCTCTGGCTAAAATGAAAAACTGTTATATCGTTAGTGGTACAATTTTTTTCAGTCCATCTCCGTCGTATTTTCAATATAAGTTTGTGAAATGATTCAAATATATGTATGGTTGAATACAAAAAATGGTTGAATACAAAAAACCTTGATGTAATGGTGTAAAGTGGCATAATGATCATAAAGATACAAATAAACGAAAACCTCCTCTCACTATCGTTTTTTCTGTAAAAGGTAATGATGTAAAAGTGTACTCACTCAAGACAGTAAAATTGACTTTCAGGTTCCGCGTCGGAGAGTTCCGGAAATCGACTCGACATCTATAGACGCCGGCGTCGGTGGCTCTGACGTCATCTAGAAGCAGTTGTGCGGGCGCTGCGATAGCCCGGAAGTATGCTCTGGTGCCGAAACCTCCTGGAGATGACCACAACTTTGCTTGGCTGAACTGGCGACCTCGCACGTCGAAGCTGAAAAAAAGCAATACATAGTTGATTATTTGGTATCTTTTTTCATATTTTTCTATTTTCTACTACCATTCTCAAATGCTTTTATTGAATTATTATTATTTTTTCGGATATGGATATTACACATATCTACGAGTGATTTCGTATTTTATTATTTGTTTCATATGAACAAAAGAGTTGTGTAAAAAAAAATAATATTTGGAACACTCATAAAACAACAACAGACAGTACAAAACTTTATCTCGAAACAAAACAATACCAAATGAAAATAATTCAGAAGTGCAGTAAAAGAAAAGTTCAGAAAATCATTTTCTTTTAAGAGTTGAAATAGATGGACGAGACGTGGATAAAAACAAAATATTAATTAAACAAGACTGCTGCATCTTTTTGAGAAGAGTTTGTTTGAAGTTCCGAATAGAAGAAAATGCATATTTGAAAAAACAAACAAAAGACAAAGTATTTCCTATCTTTGTAAAGACGCATTCCTTTGGGAGTCCAATAAAATATATTTTCAGTATTTTTACAAAACGGAATTAACATAATTCTTTATTTTATATTAATAAAAACATATTTAATGACCAGTTTATTTAAAGTAAACTATTAAATCAAGATAATATTTTACTATAATGCATGACTGTTTTATTTTTCAATATAAATACTACTAGAAAAAAAATATGGATGTGATTTAAATTGATTATTTAATATTTTTGATGAATTCGCTGGTAGTTTTGTGGAAATTCATTTTTAATATAAAATTAAAATAGATAACTTTGTTATTCTACTGGCTATGTTACTAATGTAACGTGTTTTGTTTCTTTAAGAAGCATCTTCAGACTAACCAGACTAAAAGACCATCTTAGTTAGTCTGAAGAACTTTCTAAAAAAAGCGAAACGCGTAACATTAGTAAAACAGCCAGCGGAATAACAAAGTCATCGATTTTAATTTTACATTGATATTTAATTCTATTAATAACGGTTATTAAATTTTTTAAGTGGTTAACAATTTTCCCATTTGTTATTTCTTTTTTTATGAATTTTTCTGAAATACTTTAAAAACTCATTATAGTTTTCTACCTTAGGTCAATGACTTTAGGGTTAATTTAAGGTTATTTAATTTTGTTTATGCGTAATAATATAAATGCACGATTATCTATAAATTATTGTCTTAAAAACAATAAATAAATCGTGACGTGACTGAAAGCGGCTGGCAGAGTGCAAAAACGTTAAGGAAACACTGATAAGAAAATGATTTTTATTTGCATTATTTCATGAAGCATTTCATTCAGATTATTTGATAGAATGAATTGAAACATGAATCTAACAAAGCGAAATCATTGCGACTGTTTTTTAGTCAATGTTTAGTCAAGACTAGTGTTCCCCAACCTTTTGAAAAATGCGAACCGGTGAAAAAATGAAAAATTTTTCGTGGACCACTAATACTGAAAAGTTTTTTTTTTTGTTTATATTGTGAGAGGTGGACATAACTATAACTAACAAATATACATATGAAATTCTTGGAAATATATTTAGATAGGGTTTTGTATTTGGGTTCACTACCCAAGAGCAAATATTTCTCTTCTCTCTGAGTGTACCTGAGAAAATCGTTAAAATTTTATCTCATTTTTACAATGGGAAATTTTTCAACACCACCATAGCAGAAATCCGTAATTGAATACGAACCCGTGAGATCAGTAACCGAAGACAACGACGTTGACCACTGCACCATAAGAATAGTCGTGCGCCTTATAATCAAGAAGATTTAGTACAGGTTCCATTCAATTCACTAAAAACTTTTGTTGATGCCCTTTTGATAAAAATTGAAAGCAACACTTTAATTAATCTAATTTTAAGAGAAAAAGTCTTCATGCCCCTTTCCTTTCCAACCTTGATACAAAGTCTTACAAATAACCACAATAGGGCCCTTTGACAACAAGTTATATTATTGTGTGTAATAAAAGAGTTTAAAATAAGTTGACGTTTTTGATGGTAGAATAGCAATGTAAAGTATTCATAAGTAGCAGCTAGTTTTCATTGTAGTTCGCTTCACTTAATACGAAATTAAAATATTTTTAATAAATCTCAGCAGCTCGGTCTCAAAGTCCCGGTTTACCATGCAACTGCGACTGTGTTCGTACTCACACCGGACAATAGGACTTAATGCCCGCCTCTTTGTGAATAAACAAACGGGAAAAGAAGTGCATTGTGCCAACAATAAGCGCGATGCAAGAAGAATCCCGTCCCACCATTCCTGCGGGAATCTCAATCACTGCTGCAGCTACTTTCAGCCGGAAAGTTGTACAGCTTATTTTCAGGGATGCTCAAAACATAATGAAACATTTTTTTGCAGAGTGAAGAATACACTTTGTCGTTATCAAAGAGAGGTTTACTAATTAACGTTTGACTTATGCACCACGGTATATTTTTAAATTCTACGCTGCTGTTGAATAAAATTGTCATTTTCTTCTGTTATTAGGGAAAAAAATCAAAATCAAGTATACAATTTATCGTAGCCGAGTATTGTCTCAAGCTTTCACCATACTCAATTACATGATTAAGGGCTTAAATTGATCTGTAGACAATATTTTTTCAATAGGGCTATGAATTTTTTAATATTGGATCGTTAAATAGTGCGTAGAAATTGCAAGCGGTTTCTAAACTTTTCTATCGCAATTGGAAAAAAATACGATCTAATATTCATTACAACTAAAAGATCTTGTTTCCAACCGTATACTTAAAAATATATTTGAGAATAGAAAACCAGTAATAATACTATCATTTAAGGGTCGATATCGGCCCAGTGCAAGAAAATAAATTAATTCCGATATAGCTTATATTTAGCTTAATATTTACTTTCAACCTTTATAAAGAGTATATACAGACAAAACGAAGTTGATGGTTTCCTGTTTTAAATGCGAAAATGTATGCAATATAACGTTCTTCGTACTGCTAGAACGTAGAACGCTTGAAGTCATAGGATAGGATGGCTTTGAATTAAGTCATATTGTTGTTTTTTTATAATGGAAAAAAGCATGAAAAATCTATGTCTTATCCATACCAAATCTTATAATTTCTATACCAAAAAAATGCTCTTGTTAAAAAAATTATATACAAGAATCTTTTTAAGAAACAAACAATTGTAATTGGGTGAGAGAGTACTCTGAAAAAATAATAATTCTTTGATTGCGATTATCTCAGTAAATTTTTTTACTACTTAATGTCTTTTGTCAGTACGCTCTTGATATAATCTATAAATTTTATGAATTTCATTATTTATGTATCATGTGATTGATTTAAAAATGATAGAAAAAGATTGTGTTTTCAATTCTATTTGGAAGATTGAGTTTCATTTTTAAAAACAAAATAACAAACATATTTAATTTGTTGTTAGATACTTGTCCACAATAAAAGATGTGTACATTCATTATTAATGAGAAAATGATGACAAAGAAACGAAAAAATAATCTTTATTAAAAAATGATGCGATGAAAACAACTATCTCTGGCGTAGTTAGAAAAAACCAAACAAAAGGCGTCGAAAAGTTTTTTTCCGCTCACTCGCTTATCTCTGAGCATACATGATTCTTTAAAATGCTGGAAAACTCAGAGAGGGCTTAAATTGAAAGAGATTTTTCCAATTGTTTTTTATTTCTATGACTAGACGTAAAGTTGTTTTGCATGTTCATATTATTTTAGTTCGCTCAAGTTATTCAGATCGCAAATTCACTTTAGCACTCCCAGACAATAACTACAGACCAATATTGTCACAAAGTATTACAATTTGAAATGAATGAAGTAGTTTTTATTTCAATCAAAAATGTAAAGTTGAGTGCCTCCTATAGTACGCTCCCCCAAACAACGAGTCTCTCACATAACACGCTCCCATACAGCACCATTTCCCCCGTATAATACGACACAATTTTAACAATACTTTATTTTTTTATTTTAAAATACAGATATATTTATTCATCAATAGAAAATAATATGTCACTAAATGTTATCGAAATTAAAATATATATGGAGTTTCCTATAGTACACTCTGGGTGATAAGAAGGACATTTGTTATGCCTAATGGGTAGATTATTAATTGATCGAACCTTAAAAATGACTTTTTGGAGTTAGCTATTTTCATAAAAAAGTTTAAGCCTTTTAATCGAATAAAAATGAAACTCATACGTACAACGTACGCCATAATAAATAGTAGAAAGTATTTAATAGTTAAATCACGAATGTTCTTTTTAAATTTTATATCAGTTTCGCTCTTGGGTCCCTAAGCCTCCCACCTCCCGATTTGCTCACATCGATGGCAAAGTTCCAAAGTACAATAAGTAAATTTTATGTTTTCAGTTGAATTACCTATTATATTCGAATACTACTCTTATACAGTTCCAAAAAAGTGCCACTAGTAAATACTACTATTTTCTCGTAAGACTTTGAAAATAATTAAACTATAACAATATTGAAGTAGCGTTGTATCATTCTGGAAATATTATGAACATATTTATTTTAAGACAAGGCTTACTAGAAGACTTACTTAAAGAATTTTTGGGGTTTTTTAAAATGATATTCTTCTTCTGGAACGAAAACTAAATGCTTTTTTGAAACAGCACGTCACGTAAAACAAAATTTCAAATATAAACCTTCTATTTCTTAACTATCAATATGAATGTCAAAATGATTTATTGTTTCGAGAATCCCTCGTACAAAATTGCATAAGACAATACTCAAAACGCATACAAAATGCAGCTTTTGTATTACGTGCGAACTTAATATAGTGAAGGTAGAAAGTGCGGGAGGCATGGGGGTGAGACGTCATACGGCGCAAGAAAAGGGGTGGCTGAGGTATCCATTTGTATTCATGAGTTGCTGTTCCAAAATAAAACATCAGGTGTGCAAAAAAAATAATGTTCTGAGAAAGCATGAAGGGGTATAATGTAAGTCGCTTTTTTCAGTCTGTTGTGTTTGACAGTTATTTTTTTACTATAAATTGTAAAGCCTTTAAATGCAATTTCTGTATTTTATTTCAGCGGCGTCACCGCGACAGATTTGAATATTCAAATTAGGGTGGTTATTTACAATGCGCTATGGTCAAGTATTTGAATAATGTACTAAAAGTTCAATCATTTCTTTAATCAATTCTCAATAATCAGGTCAAGCTATCATCAGGATTAATATGTATCTTCAACTCTGCTACCGTTATACAATTCAAAATGTTGAATGTTTTAGTATCTTCGTTTTTGTAACATATTCACTCTCAATGTGAAGTATATAGACTAGTAGAACTGTTTGTTACTCAGTTGTTCAACCTCCATAAATCGATTGAAAAATCAATTTATGAATCTATCCATACTGAGATTCGTACCAGTGGGTACCACAACCGAAGCCAGCGACGTTGACCACTCGACTGCAAAGCCGAACGATAGAATTCATAAATATAATAAATTACCTAAAATAACAATGCTTACGACCTCTTAAACGTAAATAACTACTAATCTGTAATCAAAAGTGAAACTACATTAAAAGTAAATTAAATAAGAAAAATATTAAATAAGCTTTAAAATCATTCTTAAATATTCATTTTAATTAATTGTAGACTATTCAATTTCGTTTGTGTATAATTTGTATGATTACCTGTAAAATCTTGTCATAGTGCTTAAACAAATTGTATGTTTAGATTCTGTTACTTAAAAATGTTCGCGATGAGTGAAACCGGCTCTGATCATTATATTAATAGTGGAATTAGCATAAAAATAATTTGCTTTATGTTTATAAATATAATGCGCTAACTCCATGCTAGAATAGACAGTCAACACACTAAAAATGAAAACCTAAAGATGTTTAGACTATGTAAATCGATATAATATTGTCTATCTCTTTTTTCTTAGGATATTTATGTAGGTGAACAGAAATCATTATCAAAATTGTTCTGACAATTGCGTGATGCCAAAATAGAGATATAATAAATATCAAGTGAAACAAGAATTATAAATAAAATTTTATGACTATCTCGTTAACACGTTATCCGTCAAAACTATGCTAATAAGCCATACATGGTGAACTATGCAAAACTAAACTTGTGAACTATGCAAAACTAAACAAAACTAAACTACTTAGTTGTATGATTTAATTTTAAATTTAAAACATTGACTAAGGGTGTTTTGTACATTTTCATGTATCGTCAGTTCGAGTTCATTCGTGTATTCGAATACCTGAAGATGACAAAAGGCTAAACCCGGGTCGTTGGAAATGTACATACCCATTCGAAATACATGGAGATGCAAAAAATCTCAACAATTAAAATTAGTTATATGATTGTTTAATTGATAAAATTTACAATGTGTGGAGAAATAATAAAAAATATAAAATAGAGATATAAACGAATACATCTTGTCACTTTTATTATGTGAAAATATGTTA
Organism: Himalopsyche phryganea; assembly: GCA_022494535.1. NCBI lineage: Eukaryota > Metazoa > Arthropoda > Insecta > Trichoptera > Rhyacophilidae > Himalopsyche > Himalopsyche phryganea. The sequence goes on along the minus strand of JAGVSL010000202.1, from coordinate 320,016 downwards.
TATTGAGTTGTAAATGGCCTATTTGCGTAGTTACTTGTTAAATGTGTCTCATTTGTCCGAAAATGGCTTGCGTAATATTGCTTCTAGGAGTTTTATTTTGATGCATGAGTTATCCAGCTCACGGATATTTCACAAAGAAAATAATGAGTAACTCTTGCTGCATTTCAGTTTGAGTCCACGAGTCCCTTTGTGCGCCGGGACTTGGATTCTGTGGAATAACTTTTAAAGTGGAAACCAACTGTGCTTTTTGATACCGGTGAATTGTGTATTGTGTATTGTTTTCCAAATTTTAATAAGCGTTTTCCGAGGAAAATACAAAATATTAAACACGATGACAGATATAAGTTACTAAAAAATGTTATCGGACCGGCTTTAACCTTTTAAAAAATCAAATCGTACTATAGAGCAGTTCCTACATGGATTGAAAACTATTGAATTATATTTCCCTAAAAAAGTACTATTCAAGTAAATTTCTTTTAGGAATGCTATCTTTTCACTCTCTTGAAGCACGAAGATCGTTTTCGATTCTAAAGCATTTCTCTCGTCTTCTTCGGGGACGAGTTTATAATCCTGAAATTCTCATGACTATTAACTTCCATGCTCCTAATTTTTACCTACATGGGTGAAACTATGACCAAACAATTTTTATTCTTAAAACTTGTTCTTCGCGTCGGTCATTCGAGTCACCAGTTGCAAGAGCTGTTCTGCTGATCAATGCATTGTCTAGAGAGCTGGATATTTTCAGCAATAACCTCTGGGTATTTTTCACCAAATATTTGTTCCTTATAAATTAATAATGTCTTCCCTTCTTTTTGTATTTTATAATTAAATTTTTTTTTATATTCATTATTGTTTTTATTAGTATTTCTTTATTGCTATTGTTGTTATTATTGTCATTGTTGTTATGTTTGTATAATGCATGGTGCATTGGCGTCAACTGTAATGCCATACATTTGAATTTTTAAAATTTACAATAAATAAAATAAATAAATAAAATTGAGTAAAATATTCCAAAATAACAATAATGCATTTAATTTAAGACATCGACTGAGGGTGCTTGATGGAATTTCAATATAAAATCTCAATAATCCAAATAATGCATTTATTATCAAGGAAAAAAAAACACTCGAATCAATACTGTTGAATCAGTAAAATTCACGTTCAAACATCACATTTTTCATCAAATTTCAGACAGATGCAAACCTTGTTTTAGCTCTCATGAGAAGTATCTACTATAACGCCCTTTTACTTTTGCGCAAACAACTGTTCTTTTAACTGTTAACGCCAGAAAAGAGCTAGTTTACAAGCGTGACGTGCGGTCATTGGTTCAAATATAAATATTGATAAAAAAGGGTATTTTTGGCTTCATTAAAGTATAATACCAATTATAATGTGGATATTCTTACTATTTTAACACTGGTGACAATAAAATAACGAGCGCAGTTGTTAGCTGTGCTCGGAATTGTTTTATACGCTACTGCAGTAATAAAACCGTGTTGACAAGAAACAACAAAAAAAGGTCTCCCTTTTTTATTTGCCGCACACTCTTTTTTATCAAATAAACGCGTTGTTAATAAAAGAAATGTCTTTGGCCAAAGGACATCGATACAAAACGACTTTTTTTGAACGTAATTTATCTCGCAAACGTGGCACGCCTGATAAACACCCGCGTGGAGAAAAAATGCCGAAATAGTTGGATTTCGGGAAAACCAAAGGTTTGCCACAAGAAACAGATAAATAAAAATGACATAGAGCCGACCGCAAACTACAATATTGTAATATCTATCGGCGTTTTATTTTGATACAAAACTAGTGTCAAAGTGTTGGGAGGATAAAAATGACAAATGATTTAGATATAAGTTTGTGAATATTGAATTGAAAAGAGTATCTTTTTTCCCCGTTGTTTATTTATACAATTTTTCCTTATCAGTATGTTGTTAAAAGGGAGTGCTAAGCTTCAGATTTTGCAACTGTGCCATTTATTCATGAGAAAAATTGTTAACTGTTTTTTTTACAACAAATCATGTAATTGGTTAAGTCTACAGTTTTGAAAATATCACAGATCACTGTACAGTGTTGATAAGGCACCAGTGGCGTATTTATATATATATATATATATATATATATCTATTTATACATATGTATATATATATATTTTAAATAAAATAATCTATATAAGTAAAATACAATCTTTAATTTAAAAAAATATTATACTTGAAAGAAAAGAAACAGTTTAAATTTGCCTCCATGTTCACGGTTTACGCACACCGTTAACCGTTCCTATCCACCCTGCATAGTAAATGTTAAATGGAATTCAATAACTTAGTTATTCTACTGGCTTTTTCTAAGTTTTTGATAGCGAAGTTGATAGTGGTATTTAAGTTTAACTGTTTGGTGATATTTAAGTTTAACATGTCCCTTACATGTAGGCTTCGCAGAAGAATGATATACCGATATGGTAGAGTTAATGTTATCGGATACAATATAGTTAGAGTTGTGAACGTAAACTCGTGTCAGCAGTATAAATAATGAAACATTATAAAATGGATTATCTGCGTAAAATTTCAACCCCGATGCAATTTGCCTAAAGTCAATAAATATTCCCGGAGAAGTCTGAACTTAGCGAGCGGCGTAACAAGTTACCCCGCTTGTTCGTAAATGAAATATCTCGCGTTAAATTCTGAACATTATTTAATAAGGGCGGAAATGTTTGGATTATCTTGAACAAAACCTGCGAGAAACTTGAGGGGGTTGGTAAGATTAACTTGGCGAAACCTGTACAAACAGCCAAGTACTCTTTCTTCACTTACTTGTACGGGAGGGAGCCTGTTATCAAACTTCGTCTTTTTTTAAAACAAGTAAATTATGCCGAAAATTCGAAACGGGATCAACTTTTTTTTATGTGTTGTACTTCGTATTTATTAAAAATATCAAAGGAAATACTCGACGTTAAGACAGCTTTTTGTGAAGCTTTTTGTTGAAATACGAAAATACGATAGTCAAATCATTACTGTTGGTACGTAATTTTAAGTTAAATTTTGAATCAAATCATTTAAATATATTATAATGTTTATTGTTGAAATATTTACAATGTAATATGGATACCTATATTAAATATTATTCCACTTTTTTTTCATTCTTCAGATTAACTAAAAATGTTTAAAAAATTCAATGAAACTAGTTATTACTTTAAGTATGTAAAAGAATCATTATAGTTTACTTAAATATGACAAAGAGAAGTTGCTAGTTTGCTGGTAGAAGAAAATATTTAATGTAAATTATTTATTTAGTTTTTGTTTATGTGCTTAAGAAATAATTATACCGAGATCGCCTCTACAAAATAATGAATGAATATTTTGTTTTCAATCGAGGAAAACAATAGGGGAAAATTGTATTTATTCTGTTCGCTTTGCAAAACTACGAATTGCATAATGCTGTTTTATTTTTAAAAAGGGATTTCCACATTTTTGGGTTGTTTGATGTTTTAAATTTGTATGAGCGGTCATATTGTGACATCACTTAAGGTAACTATGTGATTGGTCGAAAGTATGATTTACCAAACCGTTCACTTCTGTGTCCAAAGCTGTTAATCGTTCTGATTTTGGTAGCAAGCATCGTTTTATTTTACGTTTTTATACCACACGTACATGATTTTTATACCAAAATTTTATTTCTAGCCATACACAATGACCGGTAAAATAGTGTTTCAGCATTAGTTCAATTTCGACAAATATGGGATAGTTCTACTTTTGATACTATACGATTCATTTTGTCTATGAATGATATATCATATTCCTTTGAATTTTATTTTCGATTATTCAAAAATATTAGATTACAATAAATTGTGAAATACAGATGTACATAATACATAAATACTGGTAACCGTAAAATTCATAGTTGACGGTATTGAAATTGAAATACTTAATGTCTAAGCTGTGTGTGTACTGTACGTCGGAACTGTTTGTGCCTTGCATAACATTTTATTATATATATAGAGAGCGAACGCTTAGGTCATGAGAAAATTTCATACCTACATGTGATATATGACAATAATAAAACGTCTACAGAGTGGTCTGGGCTATTATATATAAGATAACCGTACCCGTCATAGATGACGGTATTGAAATTGAAATAATGAATGTCTAAAGTAGCTAGTTCGTTGGAACTGTATGTGAACTGCTTATACCGCGAACGCTTACGTCATGAGAAAATTTAATACCTACATGTGATGTGTGATAATAATAAAGCGTCTGCAGAGTGGTCTGACCTATTATATATACGATATCTTTCCACATAATACTATTTTTATTTGGATAGTAAATACGATGAAATTATTATGTCTCCTTGGAAGCAGATAAAAATATCATTTGAAAAATTTATTTAGAGAAGGAATTATGTATTTGGAAAAATAAAACAAATGTATAAAAAAGCTGTCTCCATGTATCAACAAACACGTGTTTTCATTTCAAAGTCTAGAATGAAATTGTAGAAAGTAATGACCAAAATAGCTCCCTGAAAGCTTGTTGGACTTAATCATTTATAGAGCTGTGCTACTGAAGTAGCACATAAATAAAATATTTCAAAAATAAGCTTTCCCTGAGAAAAATCAAATTAAATGCTGATGTATTTAATAATCGAAGAAATTATGAAAGCGAAAAACGTTTCGTGGAGCAGCAGAACTGGAGTTTGAAAATTCCATAAAATTATAATAAAATGTTCTTCGATATAATATAATATAACAATTTGCAAGAAAGGAGAGTTTAAAAGGGAATTTTTAATTAAATTCAATAAAGTGGCGAGTAAAATTTTGAAGTTTTCACAGGTTCTCAAACTGCCCAAGCCTAAACAGTTGAAATTTTTTTTTTTTTAAATAAGATTATAATAAGAATTACTTATACAGATGGCTTAGAAATCAACGTCATCAATTCAATGATTTGAACTGCTAATATCAAAAACTAAAACATAACAATGTTTTTAAATGCTGCAATATATAGCTTTATTTAAAATATTATTTTTTCCGAACGTGGAATATCTAAAGAAAGCCAGCATTTATATAATACATACAAAATAAATAGAATAGAATATTCTTTACAAAAACTATGTTTGTTGCTATGTCCATTCCCAGTGTAGACAATATGAAATCCTAAAGAAGCAACTCAACGAAAGTAATTGTACTAGAACTGCTTGTTATTGATTCGCTTGATCTGTCTATTTAAAAGAATAGAACTTAAATTGTTGTTTAAACCGCAGCGACAGCTGCAAATGTTTGATTTTTCAATCGATTTATGAATTTCTGTTAGTAGACATGGATGTTTGTGATTTTAAAAAATAAAACACAATTCGTTTGTACTACTTCCACATATTTACAATGATCAGGACCGGTTTCGCTCATCACGAGCATTATCTTACAAAATATAATGTCTTTCCACCAAGAATTGACAGTTAACACCTTAAAAGCAAAAATTGATGTTTGTGATGTCTTGAATTCCATCTAATCCTAAAAAACGAGAAATAGCTAGAGTAATTAGCTAACAACCAGTCCAGTCCTAGACAAATCCTTCTATCCCTACTCTCTTCCAAAAGAGAGGTTGAGCAACTGAGTAACAGGCATTTTTTGTAGAAAAGGTTCTGTTGAGATAACTCCATTAGGAGTTCATATGTTCCACATTAATAGTGAACGTGGAAAAAAAAATATATACATATCATAAGCATATAGTTATAACTGTAGTAAGCTCTTTTTTCTACATATGTTGAGTATGAAACCACTACGTAATATCTTCAAAATTCCCTGTTACCTGATAATCGTTTTCCTTGCACTCAAGTAAGAATTTTTATGACCACTGACATAACAGGTAGAAAACCTGGCTATTGACCAGACCATATTATTTATCAGGCATTTGATATTAAAAAAAAATGAAATTATGTACATAAGCCAGTTTCAACACAATGTACATGACTCAATGTAGACAAATTATATGCATAGTGTAATTTTATACCGCACGCGCTTTTAACAAACGTCAGGTCCAAATTAAGTTACTGCATAAACTCCATGTTTGGTTCTGTAAAGTGAAAACTTGACCCTTAAAATAAATACAGTTGAAAATGTTTGAAAGCTTTTCTGGAAGTAGATTTCTTCCTTTTCGTGAAATATTTTTTCTACTTCCCGTAACATAATCAAATTTTAAGTACAGTAGGGGATTAATTAACTGAATTAAATAAAACATTTTTGACTAAAATTTTGGAATGCAATAATTTAAAAAGGAAAATCATTAAAATATCTATATATTTTTCATCTCTTATTGAAATTTAAAAAAAAACTTGAAAGCATATGTTTTTAGAAATTCAATGTTGTTTATTTAATTTTAATGCCAAGTGATACTTCTACAAGCCTTTTTTATACATCAATAATGTAGTTCTACTAAGTAAATATAGGATAAACCAAAATTTTTTTTACTGATATAAGTTAAGATTATTATATGTCGTAACAAAAAATATTTCTGATATAACTGTGTGCGAAAGGAAAACGGCGATAGGTCTAAAATTGCGCTATGGAGACCTATCTAAAAAAAATTTTCACGTGAAATTTACTCACTTTTACAGTGCTGACTGATAATTCTTCTTGGCAATGCATTTTATTTGTTCAAAAAAATACATATTTTTTGTAATAATTCCACAATTTTATGGAAAAAAGTGAAATTTAATAATGCAGCCGCATTGATTTAACTAGTCTCTCTACTTCTTTACACATTATAATATATGAATCATAGTTATTTTAGCATACTCAAATCATTTTTCTACTTTTAAGATTTGACGCCCCTTTTTTGGACTCCTAACGGAAGTATCTGTACAAATTTTATTCTACGAGAACTGATTGATATTTACTTGCTCGAAATCTCTTTTTTAAAAGAGAGTAAGGATAGAATTATAGGGCTAGGAAAAAACTAGTGGCTAGCTTATCACTCTCGCTAGTGAATTCAAGACATCACAAAAATCCATGCCTATGAGCAGAAATCCATAAATCCATCAGTACCCGAAACATCGGTAGCCGAAACCAGCGACGTTGACTACTGCACCAGGGACCCGACACAAACAATTCGTTTTAGGTAAGGCTATTCACGATTTAGACAAGTTCGATAATTTTTTTATTTTTTGTTTTTTACATGACAATTTACCGATCTAATGTTGATTGTTAATGAAAAAAATAATCTAGAATTTTCATTCATCTTTAGCAAACTTCCACAGATTAAAAATCCATTTATAATCTTTATATATATATAAAAATGAAGATTTATTTGTTTGTTTGTCTTCTATGCATTCCTTTACCATTAATCCGATTTCGACCAAACTTTGGTGAGTTGTTGTGGGTACACTCACGAAGGTTTCTGATAAAAAAATTTAGAATATAAAAAAAATAATCAAATACGTACAACTAGCGACAACTCTGAACCAGACGGAAACAAAAAATATGTAAATATGGAAACAAAAACATATATTGTTTAAAATGTATAAATGAATTACTATATTCAAAAAAATTGTGCTTTTTTCGAGATCGGAAAAACAAATCTTGGCTTCGGGTCGATTTGGGTAACAAGTGTGATATTTAGACTCGGGCTCGGGCTGGGCCGGGCCTGAAGATGATGGGCTCGGACCGGGTAATTTTATGAAATCTCAGCCCATGCAGACCTCTAATCCAAAATCACTTTAACACACAATAAACAGAATTAAAACACAAACCCTTTCTTTCTTTGAATGGATTTCAATGCGTGCCGGGTACTTATTAGTAAAATATAAACAATAACAACTTTTTTAGCCATCACCACACAAAAATATACAAAATTTGAATTTATGTAATCAAAAATTACATATTTTTGTAAGTTGTCTACGAAAACCACGCTTAAAGTGGCAGGGTAGGTTTGATCCATCCTTACGTACTTAATGTAAAAATAATATGAATTCAAATAAAATGTCAAAGGCTGCTAAACCTGTGGTTTTTCTATTCAGTTTAACGTCGGACCTGTCAGAATTCTCTAAAAACCCTTCGGGCTTATCCTTGAGGGTAAACTAAACTTATTTTTCTCCTCGTATCTTGATAGGTATTTCGATAAAAGGAAATTGAATTTTGTATATTAAAATATCTTAACGTTTTGTACGAAAGTTTCTATGCATATGAATGATTTTCTACCTTGAGAAAATATTGCCCACGCTTTGGTCGATGCAAAAAAGTAGTTTTTTAAGTTATGGACACAAAATCTTTCTTTAAAGCTTTTTTTACGTAGATCGAAATAAAAACAGTTTAGAAAGCTTGTAGAATTTTACCACTGTGGTCTAGTGGTAAGAGCTTTGCACTGGCTATTTTGTGGATTTTGGCCTCAAGTCTCGGCAATATCGAATTTAGATATTTTAATTTAAATTTGAGATATTGGATATGGGTGTATGTGATATAACTGTTATTGGAGTCGATTTCGAGTGATTTCAAAATATTTTATATTACAAGAATATGGCAAGACATATGTTGCAATCTACTCGCTTTACATATGACGCACCAAGGTCTAAAACCAAAATATAAGACTGACTGACTGACTTGAGTGATTTTTTCCATTGTCCATCTCTGGACTAGTATGCTGATAAGTATCAGATTTTTAGTAAAAGCAAATGCATATTTTTAAACTATTGAGAAAGCTTCTGAATTAATTATTGTTTCAAAAAACATCACTACAAGGTGGCAATGTTTCTAATAAATTCTCGATGGGTATATGATTTGAAACTAAAAACAGTAAGGCAATTTTTAATGCAATTTATAATCAAATTAATTTACTGTACCAAGGATATGATGAATAATTATCCACCCTTTATTGTATATTTAAGTGAGATAAGCTCGTAAAATAATCATTACTTCAATAATCAAAAGAATTCAATTCTCGCTATGATACGTCATCGTGATAACAAAACCCACCAATTTTAAGTCAGTAGTTATGTCTATGTTAAATTTTTCCCAAAATTTTTTTAATGGTGATTGGTTTTATGATCACCTGGAATTTTGTAATTTTTTAATGCGATTATTTATGCGACCCAATCAAGGTCAATATAAGTAATTATTCAAATTAATTCAGATATTAGTGTAGTTCTTATAATACTTTTATGTAATTAACAAACAATATTTATACTTGGTTAATTGAACCAATACACTGTTAAAACATTAAAAAGCGCACCCAACTTTAATGTAATAATTGTTTTCCCGAAACCGTTTTGTTCTGCCGCAGCTTTTAGTTTTTAATTGGAAAAGAGTATGTCGAAATCAATACCATCGTTTATTTGTATTAAATGACAATTATTGATTAAACGTAATGTTTTATAAAATGTGAAATGTTGTTAAATGTAATGTTGCATTATACTGATGAAAATAGAAAACATTTTTGATGTACTTACTCCACAGTTGTATTAAATGATCGGCAACAAGCGATCGACATTTCAACTGATTTTATTTCTTAAAATTGTGAAAATAGAAGACAAATGTGTTTTCGTTTTAGAAGTATATATATATGGCCTGCTAATGGAGGTATCTCAACAGAAGTTTTATAAAAGAACTGCTTGTTTTGTACAAGAGTTGCTCAACATCTCTTTTTCGAAGAGAATAGGGCTAGGACAGGAATGGCGGTTAGCTAATCGCTCTCGCTAAGACTCGTTTTTAGGAACGTATGGGTGATGAGAATTTTAGACACACAATCACAATCATCCCTACTAGCAGAAATTCATAAATTGATTGAGAATTCAATTTATGAAACTTTCTATGCCGATATTTGAACCCGAGACTTCTGTAAGCGTATAAAACGACACTACACGAGTTTAGATAGTATGGCAAAATAAGTTTTAATGTGACATGTAAGTATAATTTTTAAGAAATTTACTCAAACTAAGCATAGATATTTAGTGATTGTATTTAGTGTGTTTTAAAAACAAATAAGACTTAATTAAAATTATCGTTGGATAATTTAAGTTTATCAGAGTATTTTTATTTACGGTTTTAGCCTCCTTTCATGGTCTTGAAAGGATCAGTGCATTGCAATGATAAATTATTGGTAGTTTAATGAAATATGTATAAAGTTCTGATGCATTGGCCTGGAACGAGTCACAATAGGTAAATTCATCGACAGGCTGCCCCGAACTCCGCACTCACCTAAAATCCCATGGATTAATGTTTCAATATTTGACGTGGGTCCCCCGCCTAATCCCGTTCGGTTTTTCCCTGCAAACAGTCGTGGTGGCCCTGGTTTACCCGCCGACACTAAACTTACAAACATATTATTACTATAGTACGCTTTCTTCAAAATTCATATAAAATTGGATATCATTTCAAAAATCTATTTACATGAACACTCCGCACACTTTAACTATTGTATTGTGTTATCCTTCAGACTTCTTGTAGCTAATGAATGATTAATGGATGGTTTTTAAACTTTTTGATAACAATAAGTCTATATTTTGTCAAAATTTAACAAAAAATATGTATATATACTATAATTTCCAAAGTCGGATCTTTAAGTTGTATATCATAAGACATATATTTTTTAAATTTCCTTTGGTTTTCAACGGTGTACCCACGACCCGCTATGACTTCACACTTTTCTTCTATTGTGTGTTCCGCAGTGTAACAACGTGATACCTGTTTCAAATTTTTGTCAGAAATTTCCGATGAAAAATTTCTCAACAATCGGAAGTAAATAATTAATAATAACGAATTATTAAGTTCCATTTGCTTTCCACAGGAAGCCATTAAATACCGTTTGTCGTCCATGTTTGGACATCCTCAAAGGGTGTGGTCAGTATTCTTAATCATATTGCCGCATTTACATATTGGTCTATCAACCAACTGTTGTTTGATGTAATGTATGTAAATACTGATTGATGATTTTAAGCTTCATTCAAGTAAATCATGGCGTAAATAATAATATATTTATACTAGTTATTCTAGACAGATGCTTCACTACTTACTCATGATATTGTTACTTCTTGAGAAGTTCCCTTTTTGCTTCGCAAAAGTGATTTTAAACAATGCACTTTATAGTTAGCAACAATCCCTTGATTCTTTGGCTGTAGAATGATTGTGTTGTAAGGAAGTAGATAAACCATTTATATGGCTTAAATATCAGTCATAATTGTGAAAGATGGTTTTTTTTATAATTTTATCAAGAATACTTTAGTTTTAATTTCACCGAATTGACAATTTTATTAATATATCAATGTAATTGATATGTAACTTTTTGATTCTAAACAAAGGACATAGTAAAACGATTTTTACTTATTGTCAGTTCTTGCTGGAGTCAATATACTTTCATTTTTAACGATATATGTCGACTTAGACGACTGTTTTTTTCCATAAATTGTAACCAGATATTTAATGTAACAATGGATGTTTAAAACTTTGACGTACGAGAACATCATAAACATGCTAAAACATTTTAATTTTTGCAAAAGCGAAAAGTTTTGAGAGGGTTTTTTTTTGAATTTAAATATTAATGATGGAGTGTTAAAAGTTAAACCACGCGTTCAAGTGAACAGTTTTCTGTGTTTTATTTCAATAGTTATAATAATGATATTTTGAAAGTCTGACAAACGGAAAAGAATATTGAAAATCGTTTTGATCGAAAATAGTTAAGGGACTCAATTATATTAATTTACAAAGTGTATTCACCTGCACGACTTCATGAATACTTGTTCATTATATACATTTTTTTGTTAAGTTGTTATATTTTGTAGCAGTATATAAGATACAAAAATATCTTTTTATATTTTACTAAAGTCGTACACACATCATGAACATAAAAGAAGCAATATCAGCCGGCTATCAGAAGGTCTAAAGATAACGATTTAAATATTTGAGTTGAAAGCTGGTTATATAATAAGACAGGAGCTAAAGTTATGATATTAATGAACATGCTGTAGTTTAAAGTAGTCTTGACAGTGGCTAGATTATTTGGGTTAAAAGAAACTTGAACTGTATGTTGTGGAAAATTCCGAAGAATTTTTTGTGACGACTCTGTTCGAGAGATGGCTTTTAAGGCATTTAATCCCGGATCCTTTTTACTATTCCTACATTTCGACATTCAGAATTTATCAATCCAGGGATTGCTTATTAAGATTACTTTCATGAGTTAAATGGTATATTTCAAATTTAATTTGTGACCATAAATGCATCAATTGAAATATATGTATGATTAAATTTTTTTCTGGAAATTTGAATAGTTGATTTAAAATTAGACAGTCGTTTACAAAAAAAAAACGTAATGATCAAAACAGTTATAATATTTTATTTTATTTATTGCAATATTACAGTAGGTTTTACCAAATGGTATCCAAAAATAGGGCATGGACTTCAATTTAACAATAAAATATTGTCCTCCGTTCATTTAAGAAACGCTCCTAATTTGTCTTCCATTTAAAATTCAGCTGTTACGAAATATGAGAAGGACGTAGACAATAAATTTATAATAATTTTATAAAAATTATAAAAAAAAACATTCTACATGAAGAAACCGAGGTACACCTTGTAGTTAATCAGGAATTTTTAATTTGATTTATGAATTATTTTTTAGTATTTACAGTGAATCCCGAAATCCCGGGGTTACTGGATTGAATAGTAGTGCCTGTTCACATATTCTTTTCAGCTTATACGAGGCCAACATGAGAATGAAAAACTTTATGAGCCTGATATTATGTTTTGAGGAATTGTGTATATGAATCGATTATTCTTCCAATGCCACTGGGATGTCACTAGGAAGAACTGTAACAATGTTCACAGATATTGCTTCGGATGTCAAAATATTCCACGTGGACGTTGGTGAGTTCAGGTTAGCAGTGTATTTTAATGTACTCCAGTAGATTTTGCCTGTGCTTACTAGGTTGAATTGCTTGCCAATTTTCAATGTTTTTAATATTTTATAACCGTTTTTTACATTGTAAAAGTCATTAGCTTGTATAGTTTGTAATTGTAAAGTATGAAAAGTTTTTAATAGATACTTTTAGAATAATATTAGTATTCTAAATTTTAGATGGTAGTACTTCCTTGATAAATAACGAGGTACGTTTTATAAAACAGTTTGAAGATGTCATAGTATTTTCAAATAATGTGTGCTTTTCAGGAGATATTAAAGTTTTGTATTGACAATGTTCTAACTTGGTTGCACGTTAATGTCTTGCCAGGCGAACTTTTACATAAACTCAAAGCTTTGCATCGATTGGTGTTTAGCAAAGTTTCACTCTATAGAAGCTTTTTAATATAACTTCACGTTTGCCAGAGCCGAACTGAATATTTATTATCAGATCGAAACGAACGCTTGAAGTGTTTATGTAAATGGTATATTTAATGTACAAAATTAAATCATTTATATATTTAATTTTCATTGAAAGAATACATTTTACAACTGGAAAACAAATTCTTACATTGATAAATTACATATGATCTTGAATCAATTGTTTCTAATCAAGTAAATAAACACGATTAGATATAAACTTAATTTATTGGTTAAATGGATCACGGTAGCTAAGTGGTAAGTTTTCTGAATCTGTTGTGCTACACTAAGTTAAAAGACCTCATTGAATGTTTGCATTGGTTCAAAGTTACATTATGGCATATTCACAAGGATTTATATCACGTTCTAGGTTCTAGGGGACTGAACATATATGAATTTCAAACTAGCAGAACTGGCGGTCTTCTGTTCTCACTCGAGTCCAATATGCCACATCGTCTTTATTGCAACTGAAACTAATTTCTTTGCATTAGAAAAGTTTTCTTATTTATTTGGTGATCGCTGTATCGCTCAGTTAACTCTTCTGTAATGACAAGCTCTCAGTATACGGACTTATGATGAATAATTAATATCAACGTCACTTTACTGGCAGAGTTATTCATATTTTCATACAGTATTTATTTACAATTTTCTTCTTTAAGTATTATTTTGTATGGTTTAAAATCAGTCCTGTGCTTGTGAAATGAATGTTAAGTAAGAGCTGTATATTTATATCGATATCGTATTGGACGTGGCTGTTAACTCCAACTGGTGGCGAAAACTAAATTTTAAGATACATCATTTTTCACCAAATGCATAAGGCTAAGATATATTTTCAGTCCTTTCCACCTTGTCCACGCAATAAATTGAATACTTAGAGATTTGCTAACAATCATTATATAATACTGTAAGGTAATTAATTATTTAGTGAGTACATAATTATTGTAAAATAAATTAGGTTAGATTAGATAAAAAAAGGATTAGGTAAGGTTTTATTAAACAAATATTTTATATGAATATTTGACCATTTAATTTAATCACCGATCATTTAAAATAAACAACTGACGGCTTATTTTATTAACTGACGACGTGTAAAGTCACAATTTATTATTTCTTACTGATAAAAAATTGAAACAGTTACTCATCCAATAAATGCATGCAATACTTTAACTCTGCTTTCTTAGGTCGAATTTAATCTTCTACCATAGCAAATCAACAAAAAAAGGTGACTTATTATCATTATTAAGACGGTTAGCAAATAAGTAAACATTATGACGTAGAAAATAACCAACTATCTCACATAATTCAGCCCCTTAAGGTCACAGAAATGTATCCTCAATTTTAGGCGATGTTAAGTTACTTTTTGTATTAAACATAAAATAACATAATATTGCTAGTGACAATAAGAAATATCAAAAAGTATTAACTGACACAAAGATAGTTAAATAATTTTCTGCTGAAACACTTTTTGTTAATGATTTATTAGTAGGAATGCCTTTATTGTATTTCTGTTTGTACAGAAATAAGTACTACCCTAATTATATAAATGTCGGTGTGGAAAGTGAAAAAATCAAGTAGTAACTGCAACCTGAACATCGTTATAATGAAATTCTTTAACACATGTAGTAATATTGTATCATTTCATTTATACAACTTTGTTTTACAGTATGTAAATATAGATTCATCTTTTTCGAAATCTTTGAGATTCAATCTCTGACCTATTTTCATAATAAGAGATGCTTTTTATCTGCAATAAAAAAACATTTCGAGATTTTTCTTTCATCCCTTTTTAGTACGCGGTTACAAAAAATGGCATCTTACATATTATCCCAGTACTAAGGGAAGTAGCACCAAAAGCTTATTTTGTTCCGCCTAAGTCTGCGCCTGGCCTCAGAAGCTTTCGAGGTAAATCCGGTAGCAAGAAAGGTGCTTAAAGCTCAGCGCTTCTTAACCGGTCTAGAATGACAAGTTTTTCTTAATAACTTGACAGGTTTATTTTGAAAATTTTATTTCCGTTGTAACCTTAAAAGACGGATGTTATTTTGGCATTCGATATAAACGCATATAAGAGGAAGGTTTCTCTATGTATTGACACAATAGGCTACAATTTTGCTAGTCGAATATATAGCCCTACTATTTTTATCTCATTGAAATGCATCCTTTCAGATTTTACTGATCTGATGATTATTACATTCGATTTGGTTAGTCTGACGATGTTTCTCAATACAAATAAATAACTTTAACAAAATAGATGTGTTTTATATACATATATTTTTACTATGTGTAGCATATGGATTACTAGTAGAGTTATCTCTACAGAAGTTTTTCCATGAGAACTACGTGTTACTCAGTTACTCTCTTTTTTGAAGGGAGTAAGCATAAGGCTAGGACAAGATTAATGATTAGGTAATCGATATTACTTCACCCCGTTTTTAGCATCGGAACGGTGAGCGGGAATTTTAGACGTCAAAAACATCCGTGCCTACGAATAGTAATCTATAAATCGATTGAAAAATCAATTTATAAAACTGTCGGTATCGAACTTGAACCCGAAACATCCGTAACCGCAACGAACGACTTACGGCGATGTTTATTATGCATCAGTTTCAAGAAACAGTATACTTTCTTCTTTTATTTAAATTTAAATAAACATGAGATAAAGATTGTTTAAAGTATTTATTTCACTTTAATTTAATGTATAATATATTATATGCGTTAAACGTTCAGACTAAAAAAACAATATGTATTGATTTCAGTGAAATTTGACACAAAGCATTGGTTGAATATTTCCAAAAGCATAACTTTGCCCTCTCACTTTATCTAAAGCAAAATTAACAGCACAAAATAGATATAAGATAAAGCTTTCCATTTACTGTAATTGGATTGTTGTAAAACCACAACGGATTTGTAATAACCGTATTAGAAAAATATTAAAATATTGATTTTGAAAAAATGTATGCCACATTATTTATCAATTCATAGTATTTTTTCAACAATAAAAATACTGTCGATCATATTCGGTGTTGTGAAAAAGGTATTGAGCCACTTTGTTATACGAGATGACCATTGCTTATTCTGTCGTTATAAGGTCACATAATTTTTGACCAAACATGAAATTAAGCTTAAGAATAATGCAATGATAAATGTCACACACTTCAAATCAACCAAATAAAACATATCAGCCAGCAATGAAAAAAAAATTTAATGTAAAAAAAAAAAAGCTTGTATTGAATAAACATGATAGAATTTATTGATTTAATTGTCATTTACTTGGTAGAACTTCATTATCATAGAAGAAAATTTATAAGTATTTAGTTATACAAAATTTTATAAGTATGCTGATAGATATTTTGGCTTACCGCCATCGCCAGTACAAGACTAGTTTGGAAGAACTAAATACTTTGATATTTTATCCTATTATAGAATTTATTTAAAGCTATACGTAAAACCAAGCTTCATATTATAACCTGTTAAAAAATTGCAAGACGATACATTCAAATGAGTTAATTAATCACAGTTCGTGCTGAAAATTTCATAACCTACAGATATCATTGAAATGTATGAAAACCAAGTTTTAGAGTGGACGCTTAGAGAAAAAAGTACTTGAAAGTGTTTGAAGCTGTTAAACCTATTTTATAAAAGACATTAAATAAATTAGAAAAGCTAGTCCCGAGCTATGGCTATACTCGAGTCGTAAAAGAAGTGGAGATTTCTCACTTTGGAGCACGTCTGTTGACAATCACTGTTTCAATGGACATCGAACAATAGCAGAGAGTAAACTAAAGTGAAGAACGCTCCCTCAGAGAACATGTTTTTGCTCCACAAGTGGCACACAACTTACCCTTTTGTCTTTGAAATAGCAAAACTTCATTGGAGCGACCAAACCACATAAGCATTTGTTTTCACTTTTGTTTTATTACTTTGACACTACTGCAATGATTGCATTTCGGTCATATGGTCTGGGATTCTGGGGTCTGGTGAAGTTGAACAAATTTGTAAATTAAAAAATCAAGAGTTAAAAGAATATTCATTTTAAAGGTCTGTCCATTCTTAGAAGAAAGACGTTATATTTAAAAGTATTTAAAATTTCTTTTTCAGGTATCTTTTGTGTGTTTCTGACCGAAAAAATTTTCATTTCCAATGTACTACGTACTGCTTAGTGTCAATGTTAATTACACTTTGAATATTTAATTTATTAAATTTGGATTATTGAGATTTTGTACACTTCCATGTATTTTGTCACTAACGACCCGGGTTTCGCCTTTCGGCATCTTCAGGCATTCGAGCACACGAATGGACTCGAACTGAGAGTCTCGAAATCTCAATAATCCAAATTTAATATTGAAATTCCATCAAGCACCCTCAGTCGATGTCTTAAATTATTTAATTTATTGTTATTAAATTCGACTCCCTGGCGCAGTTGGTAACGTCGTTGGTTACGGTTACGGATGTCTCGGTTCAAGTCCCAGTGCGGACAGTTTCGTAATTTGATATTTCAATCGATTTTTGGATTTCTGTTCGTAGTTATGAATGGTTGTGTTGTCTAAAACTCCCTCCCACCCATTCAACGAAAGCGATTAGCAAACCATTAGTCCTGTCCTAGTCCTATCCTTTTATCCCTACTCCCTTCGAAAAAGAGAGCTTGAGCAATTGAGTAGCAAGCAGTTCTCATAGAAAACTTCTCTTAAGATACCTCCACTAGGAGGCCATATGCGGATATGGTAAAAAAAAGAAAACTTTATAGTGGTTCGCAATTTTATTGTAAAATTATATGTCAATGAATATTTATGAATTATTTTTACTTATTATATGTTTCTCATATAATTGATTGCTTAAACCATCATATAGACTCCTAATCGAGGTATCTCAACAGAAAATTTTCTACGAAAACTGCTTGTTACTCAGCCGCTCAACATCTTTTTTTCGAAGAAAGTAGGAATAGAAAGATGGGGCTGGCACAGGACTAATGGTTAGCTAATAATTCTCGCTAGGAACCATTTTTAGGATCGGATGGGTGTGAGAGAATTCTAGACATCACAAATACCTATGCCTACGAACAGAAATCGATTGAAAAATCAATTTAAGAAACTGTCCGTAATGGGATTTGAACCCGAGACATCCGTATACGTAGCCAACGACGTTGAACATTGCACGAAGGACCCGACAAATAATTAAATTGTAATGTGGCTTAAATTTTGATATGAGATTAGTAGTTATTGGTTTCTAAGGTGTTCTTAAAATTGAATTTCGTTTGTATAATTTGTATGATTATCCGTAATTTTTTCTCATAGGTCTTGAATCAACTGCTTGGAATTCTTCGTAATTGTCAAAACTCAATTTTGTTAAGAAATTTTATCTTTTATTACTTGATAATTCTCGCGATGAGCCAAACCAGACCTGATCGATGTAAAAATGTCGAAGTAGTACAAAACACATTGTTTTTTATAATTTAAGACATTGACTAAGGGTGCTCGACTGAACTGACAAGAATAGACGAACTGACTGACAGTTTGAATTCATTCGTGTGTTCGAATGCCTGAAGATGCCGAAAGGCAAAACCCGGGTCGTTAGTGACAAAATATATGAAAATGTACAAAATCTCAACAATTCAAATTTGAAATTCTGTTATATTTATATAAAAATAATATTCAAATTAAAATACAAAGGTAGTGCAAATAAGAGTTAAATTTTTTCATTGCTATCTTTATTTAAAAAGAAAGCATTGCTAAGTGGAAAAAACTCTTGGATTAAAGTTTCGCTTGAAATTAAATAAACGAATTATGTTTTTTTCCATTTCGTTCTAGCCACAAACTTCTAATTCTGTCGGATAAAATTAAATAAAAAAAGCGCTCCGTGGTCTTGAAATTATTTTAAGCGAATTTATATTCTAGTTAACGTTGGAAACTGAAGAAAATTAATGGAAACTCGTAAATAGAAAAGTGTATTTCACATTTAGTGTTTGCCGGGTGTGATGGATGGAGGCCTGGTCAAACTTTTTGGCTTATGGGACATATTGATAATACAAAATGAACGACGAGCCTCATATAAAATCTATGCATTATTTATTATTATGAAAATGGAATGTCAATATAAAAAAGTGATTCTCCAATAACCAACAATGAGAGTACCAACAACGAATAAAATTGTTTTTTTTTAATTTTAGATGATACTTTTGTAGTTGAGATTATTACAACTGTTTGTAAAAAGTTTTTATTGTGATTCACCATAGGAAATGATTGTTGACATAGTATGTAGGTTGAATCAAAATTAATCAGATATTTATGTTTACAAACAATTCTTCAAGATAGTCAAATTTGTCCGAAATAATAGTGTTGTAGAATTTAAAGATTTCTTCATGACAGTTTTAATCAATGAATATTAGACTGAAGATCAATAATCTCAAGTTTTGGCTTCATTGGCGCACTTAATTGAATCATTATCTATTGCAAATAAATCGCGTAGTAATAGTTCGAATGGTAAATGAAGTTTTATGTACATTTTTCTGGGACACTTGTTTGTCCTATATGCGTTACTATACCATTCATCCGATTTCAATGAAACTTAGGTGGGTGGTTGTGCGCACACCCGTAAAGGTTTCTGAAAAAAACCAAAATCCAAAAAAAAAAAGAATCAAATATCTACAAACAGCGACATCTCGGAAAACCTTCTGATTTATTCGTGTAAAAAATATGTTGTATTCAAAAGCACTTCATTAAACAGAAGCACTGCAAAGCATGTCAGATACTTACTAGTTTACTTATAAAGGTAGAGAAGAGGCACACGCAGTCAAAACTGTTTAGAGTGATTGGTTTACATTAATAAGGAACGTTACAAATTACAAAGTAAAATTTTATAAATGTATGTAATCCAGTAAGCAATATAAATGCGGCTTAGTATTATTAGCATCAAGCGACATCTGTATTATATTAAAAAAAGTTCTTACGCTTCCATCAATTTCAAATTAAAGAAAATAAAATGTTTTTTTCATATTGCAAGAACGTTCTGAACCTGCTTATTTTACAAAAACAATGACGACTACTTACTTGAAAATATTTTTCGTTATTAAAAAAAAATGAAAAACTCAGGTCACGTAATAAATTGAGCGAATTAAGTGGTGACAGGGTGAAATGATTTTATTACTTATGAATTTAAATTCGCAGCAAAGAAAATATTCCGGGAGGCTTAAGAGGCAGTTAGCGTTTTCAAACGCGAATTTTACAACAGGACACCACTCGCATGGGTAATGAGGATGTAAATCTTGTTTTTCGAAATCGTAAATGTCCTCGCACTGTGCAAGGAGTCATTGGCCAGAAAATATTACGAGCTCCGCTTGGCAAAGAGCCAAAGAGAATCATTGTTTTTAATCTTGTTCAAAAGTTAAATAATATCTTTGTGTGGAGTCGGCCCTAAGCGATATATATATCTGTATTATGAACTAATTTGATCCCTGAAGCTCGAACTACGTTTTAGATCCTAAAGAATTTTCCTCTTCTTCTTATAGGACGAGTTTATAATTCTGAAATTCTCAAGACTATTAACTTACATGCTCCCAATGTTTATCTACGTGGCTGAAACGATAACGAAACATTTTTATTCATGAAACATGAGTCACAAGCCATTCGGCTGATCAATGCATTGCATAGAAAGTTGAAAATTTTCAGCAACAAACTCTAGGTATTGTTACTCAAATATACATTTTTCTTGTATGCGTTTGTGTATTCCAATATCATACTTCTTGTTCAATATTCTAAAATGTTTGTATTATTATTATTCTACTGAATAAACGTATGGCGCATTGGCCTGAGCTGTTGCATTTTAATAATCACCAAGCTGCCTGTTACAAGACACTACTAACACTGACGTATCTTCAAACAACGTCATAGGTATTTTTATAGATATAACCTGAATGGAACGTTTTCCAACTATTGTTAAAGATACGTTAATAAAGTTGTCGGGTCCATGGATGAGTAGTCAACATCGTTGGCTTCGGTTCAAATCTCAGTAAGGTCAGTTTCTTAAATTGATTTTTCATTTAATTTTTAGATTTTTTTTCGAAGGCATTGATGTTTGTGATCTCTAAAATTAACTCACACCGACCTGATCCTAAAAACAGGACATATCGAGAAAAATTAGCTTACTACAAGTTCTATCTTATGTCAATCCTTTTCTGTCTAAGCTCTTTAGAAAATAAATATTAAGTAACAGAGTAACGAGAAGATTTCGTAGAAAAACTAGCTCCATTAGGTATCAATATGGGAGCGGACTTGATCAGGAAAAATGATTGAATTTATTGATAAAGCTTTATTATAGTTAACCTGAAGACGAACAGTTATCAGCAATGACTTTGACACCTGGTAAATGACCAAACATATTCAAGAACTTGTGTGATGCAAGAAAGTCGATTAGATAATTACTAATCATATCTTTCAATCCCTACTCTCTTTGAAAAATATAGGTTGGGCAACTGAGTAACAAGAAGTTCTCGTTGAAAAACCTCAGTTAAAATACCTTTATTAGGAGTCAATATGCTCATCATATGGGAGCGGACATAGTTAGAAAAAATAAAAATAAATGTGTAAGCCATTTTTTTCAATAATGTCCCTTCGCAGTTTGGAGCATATGGATAACATATGGAGAATTAAATAAATTTTAGATCGTTCAACGTTTGAATAACATAGACTTCCTCGACTATCGTTATTGTTATTAACTGTTATTATTGTCATAGGGTGAGACAACACACATTTGTGCTCAGTAGAAAGAAACATCCAACTCTCCATTTCTCATTTACAAGTTAACAATAATTACGTTTCTATGATAATCTTTTGATAGAATTAGTCTGAAGATACTTATCAACGAAGCTAAAAACGTGTCACAATTTTAACGTAACCAATATGATAACAAAGTTACCAATTCTGTTTTATATTACATATAAGATTTTTAAAAGTCTGGTTGATAGTTAATTGGCCAATCTCCCTTGAAAACCACGCAGGCTAACAGATGAAGATTGAAAAATGAAATTAATAATTAATAGCTAAGATTTTGTAGATAAATATACACACAGTAGTTTAAATGAAAAAAGGAAGTGCTTGTAACTTGTGTGAAAATGCACGAGGAGTGACCAAATTAAATATTTAGTTCATTATAATTAAGTTTACATATGTAAAATCATCTTAAAATAAATCAAACTAATTTCTAATATATCACAATGTTCAATAAATTGAATAAAATTTCTCGGAAATTTATAGTCTCGGTGAATTATTTTCATGGTTTTCGATAACATTTTTTTCACGAACCCTTCGCGCCCCAGTTTCGGTTTGCGGCTGGGCCAAAGGCCAGGGATGGCGCGCGTGGGTGGTGAGGCGCAGCCCCTATCTGAAGCCCCCACCACATGTCCTCATATGCCATCAAATACGTGATTTATAGAGTTTTTGCCGCGCCGCCAGTGAAAGCTCGTGGATGATTTATAATAACATTTTAATATTTAAAATTACATTTGTTCCCTTTCATATTATTATTTTACCAAGATACTGTTTGCCAACAATGGCTTAAAGTTTGAACTATCACGTATCATTATTGTTCATTACTTTCTTGATAACTAAAATATTGATTTTGTAACAAAAACTGGTCATTAATCAGTTAGAAAACGTTTAGTGTTGTTAAAGGTTTATAATGACCGGTCATTAGGTAACAGCATAATATACATAAAAGTAGTCTTGATTGGAAAATATCTACGACGATAGATAGAAGCGTTATTAGAAAAAATGTGACAAATTTAGATGATAGTGTTTTGAAAGTTTTAGCGATCAATCTGGGCAAGATCTTTTGTAAGAAAAAATAATTATTTTTTCCTGATTTTTGTCTTTTTTGCTACATTTAATAAAAAACATAAAATTAAATGAATTAATTGTTTTTTTTACATGTGAATAATAAAGCCGTCGTGACTTAGTTAGAGACTAGATTTAATACAATATAATGATATGTACGTATGGAAAGATAATTAATATCCCTCTTTATCAAGGCAAATAAAAAAAAACAGAAAAACTACCGTAATAACAAAATGTATAGCCTCTTTTTTTTGAAGTAGTGAGGATAAAATGATGAGGCTGAGAGAAATCAGTAGTTGCCTTCTAACTCTCACTATACTCCAATTTAAGGATTAGATGGATAGAAAATCAAATTGAACACCAATCCATAAACCAAAGAAAAATCCAATTTTTGAAACTGTACATATTGGGATTCAAACATAAGAACTATAATTGACCAATGACTACATTAAGGATCAAATTTTCAAAAAGTAAATGGCAAAAAATGTTTATTAAAACTTCTTAAACTCCCAAACTCTTAAAGCCCAATATGATTTTTATTTTAATATAATATCAATATAAGGTTTCTTGACACGATCTTAAATAACAATTTATTTTCACTAACGTAACCTAAGCTGACCTTATTCATATCTCGAACAAATACTTTTATCGAATGGTTATCATTTTTTTGTAGAACTTATCTTCTAAGAACGATAATAGTGCCTCTGTGCTTAATTTAGTTCATAATTTTATTTCATTATATTATTGAATTTAATGATCATTAGTGAGTGATATTTTGAAGGATATTGTGATAAATTCTTTTTAATTTATGTTCTACAAAATGTTTTGTTGAACCATATAGCCAGTTTCTATACGGAATAAAATCTTAACATTGTAATATTTTCCCAAGTGAACCCAGTACTGATATCTTATTGCTGATGATATTCCAAACAAATAATGCACTGGTGTGTTCTGTGACAATAAATGTTTCAAGTCAATATTTCACTAAATTTAGAGCCTTTCTTTCTCAAAACAATTGCTCAGATCATTTCGTGTACACGACAACTAAAATATTCATAAAAGAAAGATATCTATAAACAATTTTATGATATCAAAGTTGTTCATCGGACAGTAAATTTACTATTTTTTAACTCTTTTATAGAATTGCAAACAAAAGCTATATTTCAAAATATTTTGACGTGCCATCTTCAATACTTTTCTAAAATAACATTAAATATTTTTTATGATTACATTTAAAAAAGCTTGCTGCCTGAGAAAGTTTTATTTACATTTTTTTTATCTTTGTATGTTGTGCTATAAGTTTGATCAAACTTCGTTTCATTCTTTATAAAACAAAGAAAACATCTATACACTATAAAGTAATATGTAAAAGCTATGTATTAAAGGATTCATGATTGTTATCAGCGAAAAACAGTTCCATTTATGCAATATATGAATTTTGACAGAGCTGCTTAAAGGTAGCGGTTCATGATTCATGGCATGTAAATATGGTAAACTGATGCAAGACAATACGTGATACTGAAAGTAAAGTATACGTTTTATGACTTTGCACTGATACGTTTTGTGTATAATATATAGAACAGTCAGTGCGTCAATACGTATTGATCCCGTGATCCTAGATCGTAGAGCTTGTCGCTGAGCCGGAGTGAAAAGTTATACAGTGGCAACTCTCCAGTTCTTTAAATTCCTTGAAACTCTATATTTTATTTATTAAATTCACAAAATTAAAGTTTATTTATGTAGCGATACATGACGCTGCAGATTTACGAAACATTACAGTTGTTGAGTCATTAATAAAGACGAGACAAATCGACAAACAAAATAAAAGTTAACGCACTTGTCACGAAAATGCAGTCAGCGAAATCAAACGGTGATCGATATACGACGCGGATTTTGCGTACGTTATGATAAAGCTGAACGCTCCAAAAAGGCAAGTCATGATGATTAAAGCAGAACACAGACAGCAAACGACAGTAATACCTATATATGAACAAAGAAAAACGAACTGGATTCATTCTGACAAACGCCGGTCGAACTGGACAAATCTCCCCTTAGCTGCATATTTGTCATCATCATCATCATTTATAACTACAGCTAAATCGCATCAAGCATACAAAAAATTGGAAATATATTCCTAAATTCACTAAAAAAATATATACGAAAGAAAACAAAAAAAGAAAAATTCAATTATACACTATGGTATGTCTACCTACTAAGCGGATCCTAAAATAATAGATGAGATTCTTTGCTGTGACATATATTTTATTCCACCCTTCCACTGGTCTAAAAGCAGTATCATCAAAGCACGGACAGAGTGCCACGACATGTATCATAAACCTCTTTCAATGAGTGGCCTTACTATAAATGATCCGGGATCGATGTCAGGGGGTGAGTTTTTTAGCCAACTTACACGAGGCTATGTGATCGTGGATTTTTAACAATTCATTAGCTTACAATCTAAAAAGGCTTTGTACATATTTTTCACTTTAAGAATTTTAATAAACGTGATTTGATTATGAAAATTAATGACATAAAAAATGCAATGACAAAACTGGATATTTTGAAATTGGATTTCCCATACATAATTAAATTTTTCATTTAATTACATGATATTTAAATTGTTAACAATATGAAATAAATATTTATTTTAAATATAATATAAAACGTAGTTTACAGACAGTGCTGTTTTCAAAATTCGATTAATTGATTTCGATCAGCTATTGACCATTTTAAACTATTGAAAACGTAACATTATTTATGAAAAATCAGATACTACTGAAAAATAAATGTTTATAAAGACAATAAGCTACGCAGATTATTGAACGAATTAAAAATATAAAAGCTATTTTTTAATCAAATGAAAGTATACTACTTTTAAAAAACTAATTGTAAATATTTAGTAAAATATAATAACATAATTTAACTGCATTTAGGAATCGATAATTTATAGAATATAAGAAAATAAATAAATATACTTAAAAACAGAATAGATTGTACAATATATTACAGGCATATTATATGTGTCATGTCCGTGGTGCTGTGGTCGACGTCATTGGCTCCGGTTACGAATGTCTTTGGTTCAAATCCCGTTAAGGAAAGTTTCAGTTCATAGGCATGGATTTTTGCGATGTCTAGAATTCCCTTTCACTCATCCTATCTTAGAAACGGGGCGTAACGAGAGCGATTGGCTAACAACGATTGCTGTCCTAGTTCTTCTATCCCTACTCTCAAGAAAAAAATTAATTGAACAACTGAGTAACAAATATTTCTTGTAGAGAAACTTGTGATGAGATACCTCCATTAAGAGTTTATATGATACACATTGAATAGAATTATTGAAAATAATATATTAAAGGCATATTGCATGTGAAAAAGTACTTTATTAGTATTAATTTGGAGAGTTCGTTTGTATTTCTAAATAAAGGCGATTGGTTTATGCAACTCTATTCGACGATCCTTTGACACTTTGGCTGGGTTCGATCATCTCATATGATATGGGCTTTAGGCTCGGCCAGGTAATAGTAATAGAGCCCTCCCACCCTAAATGAAAAGCTATAAAACGAGGTTCGGTTTTATTGCGCGGCGGCTGGCCGTCACGCCTGACTCTAACCGGACGTCCGGCCAAATCTGAACGTGTGCGAGCTTTTGAGGCTTTCAGCGTCGATGGAGATTTAGCTCTCCGATGTTTCAAAGGCCCAATCTCACGATTTTCAAATATATAATGTATACGCCAGGGTTATAAAATTACTCCGTGGATAAGGCTGGGGCTGAGTAGGGTTGAATTCGGACCAACCATAATAATATAACATTATATAATGCATGTTACGTCATATATTAATTTTAATTACCTTCGCCATTGAAAAAAGTGATTTAAATAATAAAAGTATATCCACGTGGGATATTTTGGTTTGCCTCTATCATCAGACAAATAAAAGAAGACTAATATATTTTAAATGGACTCGGCGGTAACTTTCTGGACATTCATTTTTAATATAAAATTAAAATTGTTAACATAGTTATTCCACTGGATTTTTTACTAATGTAACTCGTTTCGTTCCTTTAGAAGTATCTTCAGACTAACTATATCGCAAGGTTATTTGTTTCTAAATTAAACAATGATTCTAATTTTATTTCTCTTGGGATTTTCACCTTCAAACACTAGTAATTAGTACTATCATGTCTTACCTCCTTCCCACAAGCAGTCGAAGGAAACACCCACCCTATCCTTTATTTTTAATTTAAGAATTAGAACCATTGTTTACCTTAGCTATAAATAACTTTGTAATATAGTAAATCTGAAGACGCTTGTCAAAAAAGCAAAACACGTGTCTTATTTTAACAACACAACTACATAGGTGAATAACAAAATTATCGTCGAATCTATCGAAAATAGTAATAAAATTATTTATTTATGATAGGATGTTCAATTATAAATGTATAAAAAGAAGCGATGGATGTAAATAATTTGATACAATTAATTCTATCTGCAATATTGTCTTATTAATTACGTCTAAAAATGCTTAATCAATTCAAAACTGAACGACGGAAACAATATCACAATAGCCTTTCAAAACAATTTCATTGCATGTATTAGCATTAATTTTATATAATTCCTTTTTCTTTGTAACCTATGGCACGCTCGGTGGTCCAGACAAACTATTATATTTATTATATTTCTACAGCCACATGTGATTAAAGGCCTCTACGTGCCTTCGTAAAGGACTTTTTACTTTGTAGGATAGCGGCATATGTAAAAGAACACGCTTAGGCACACAACGGTGCTTTTATTTATGGATGGAAAGAGATTTTGATATATAAGTTGTTTGGAATATTATTCTGCGTCTCTCAGCAAATAGGTAGAGTGTCTGCGTTTTAATGGGAGAGAAATACTGATAAGGGTTCCAACTCCGTGATTACAAGATACAATTGAAATGTTGAAAAATAATTCATATCATCATCATTAGCTTGAATCTATCAACTGCAGGATGAAGGCCTCATAAAGCTGCGTCCACTCATCAAAGTCCTGTAGGTTGCGTTACCACGTACATCCGCAGAACTTTATCATTTCATTGATTCAGTGGCCTCTAGGTCTACTTTGGATACCACTGGATGACTAAATTTGTCGAACGATTGTCTTTTTTTCGAGCTATGTGTCCAGCCCATCATATATCAAATTAAATACTTCCTTATAACCTATAACGTATAGAGTATATACCATATAGCTTTGCACTATTTACTACACTGATATACTTTCAGTAGATCGTGTCAATGTATTAGTATATACGAATCCCATGATCCTAGAGCTGTGTATGTATCAGTATGGATCCCGCGATCCTAAATCCTAGAGCCGGACCTTTGACCCGGAGTGTAAAATTATACGGCGTGTACTCTACTTAGGTTTGTTTATGTACATATTTTTTCATTATACCTACATAATTAGTACACACATGCATTGTGATCTCCGTCATTCTCATATTTCCTAACTGTCGTAGACAGGAACAGATAATTTTGACAAAAACATATTTTTTTTGTATTATTTTATAAAAAATCTTCTCAATAAATAAAAAAACCATTCCTATACCCAAAAGAATTATAATCATTATATATTCATCACAATTGAAGCAATATTGGGCACACATTTGTAATGACGCTTAATGACCGTTGGCGGGCATCCTGCAATTGAAAACTTTTGAATAACGGAATCTCCGCGATCATAGAAAGAGTCTGAGATTGGATGATGTATTTTCTGATATTGACATCATTTAAAGAGAAAAATATTTTTTTTTTTTTTTTCACAAAAAACAAATCAGTGCTAAAATAACACTGGTATTAGCACTCAAAACTTTTTTGTTTTGGTTTCTATATTTGGACAAATCTATTTTTGAATCTATCAGTGATACAACAAACAACACGTTTTCAAACGGTGAGCATTGGAGTCAAGAAATTTACACAGTTTGTTGTGATTCAATAATTCGGATCAAATTTAGTATTTTCAACTCGCTTCATCTTTTCCTGCCACGTGCTATGAGCATAAAAAGATAAATTCCAGGTAACGTCGGGTAGAAAAGCTAGTAAATTAAATTACATATTACTATTATGTATCTAAAATTTACTGGCGAGAAAATTAATACTTAATTCAGTTATCAGGTACAGAAGTTTATTTATTGATGTTAAATATTAAAAAAATAAAATGATATTACAAAAATATGTAACAAGATACAATAGTCCTTCAACGTAAAGCTTGCAAGTCAATTATTTATGAACTTATTATTGCACAGGTTAACTTCGCCAAGTGACCTATTACGGAAGTAAATGGTTCAACTTTATAAACATTACTACGAATTGCCTTCGAAATAGCCTTGCCCCTGGGGTACAACTGACCCAAACAAGTCTCAGGACTTTACCTCAATTTCCCGGCATCTTCGCACATTGCAATATTGTTAAACTATGCCACAGATTATATGATAAGTTAAAAGCCTCGTCAAGAGTCTATATTGTTATAATAGCTTTTCTGAGAGCTTTCAATGTTTCGCGCTAGAGCTTTTAATTACATTTGATTAAATTTACATATTTTCATAATAATTAGCAATTAAGTCTGATATTATAAGATAATATCTCTATGCTCAGTGGGTCTCAAACGATTATGGAAATGAATTATTCATTGGTGTTTTACTATACACTAGGCTCGTATTTAAAATTTTATAGCAATTGCTTGAAAGATCAATTCAATTATAAATATTTAGATTTTATAACAGGATAGCGTATTTCAAGAATGAAATTAAATAATTGAGATTAAATGTCAAATTAAAATTGTTGAAATTTTCATGTATTTCGTCACTAACGACCCGGGATTCGCATTTCGGCATGTTCATGCGTTCGAGCACACAAATGAACTCGAATTGACAGATAGTAAATAGTTTATATCGTTTATGTATACTATAAAATAAGACAAATATTACCACTGAGTCTAAGAACTACATTAATATTTGATATAATTTAAGACATCGACTGAGGGTGCTTGATGGAACTTTAATATCAAATTTGGATTATTTTGCTGTTGGAGAACCATACGTTTAATGCGGATGATGGGGTTAAATTGTTGCATCAAAACATGGGGGATCATAAATTATCAATAGAGCCCAGTTAAATTCCTTGCCAATTGTGAACGAACAGCTGAACCTTCCAAACTCCCCGTTGCTGTATCCTATACGTTGAAACACCTAACAGATGTCACTAAATGTGGAATGGTTGTATATATTTACCCTTTCGTCGAATTGCATCCCGTCGAAACCCACAATGCTTTTATAATTGTTAAAATCACTGGTAATTCTAATAGTAGTTGGAAAGCGGCAATTCGCCAATCTGTTAATGTATTGTTTACAAAATAAGGATTACGGCGATTCTCGAAATGTTAACTCAGGTATCAGTGTGGATCCTAGACGTATAATATTTTATTATACTGATTTGATAATAATGATTTTTAACTTTAATTGGGAAAATAATCGCATTAACAATTACAAACTCATTGGACTTAGCAATTGCAGACAACCAAGATAAATTAACATAAAATTACATAGAGATACCTACTTATTAAAGAATGGAAGGTTTTAAAACGCAATTTGAAGACAGAATAGATATACCGATTTAATTATTTTAAATTGGTGGGTTTTGTTAGGGAGAATAAAGATTGTGTGTTCATATGGGAATTGCATTATTTTGATTGTTATTTATGGTTATTTTAAGAATTCATATCACGTATAGGATACACAAATGGGAGTTAAGGAGGTAAAATTGTTCGTTCAAAATTGGTAAGTAGTTAAACTGGACTTCAATTGATTTAAAAATTTCTTGATAATAGTTCCCGATTCCCCCATGTTTTGATGCAACATTTTAACCTCTTCATCCGCATTGAACGTATTTGTATGTATTTTTATGATTTTTTTTTTTAAATCTAAAAGCAGCTAAATGTATAAATAAATTATAGAATAAATTTACTGAATTAGATTTATAGACAATTTTCCATAAGTTTTTTTTATGGGTAATGTTGCAATAAAGCGTAAACATTATTACGTCAGGTTTTGTAGTCCAGCAGAAAAAGCTCAAGTTATCGAGTAAAAAGATCATGAGCCAAGGGCTGAGAAAGTAAAAAATCAATGTTGAATTTTACAATTTCACTTTGGTGACCGTTTACTTGAGTAATGTCTTATTTCTTCTGGCTTTTATGCATATTTTATTTGATAAACTATCCAACAATGTAAAATTGATAATTTTGTAAATTATTTTTATTTTGTAAATATGACTGTTGTTCTCGATACTGGAGAACATATAGCTTCCTAATGAAATTTTCTCAACACAAGTTTTTTACGAGAATTATCGGTTGCTCAAAAAGTCTCTTTAAAGAGTAGGGATGGAAGATGGAAGGACTGGATTAATGATTGGTTAATCATCTGCGTTACTCCTCGTTTTAAGGATCAGGTAAGTGGGTGCTGGCAGGGAATTTAAAACATCAAAAAATAAATGTCTTCGAACAAAAATTCGTAAATCGATTAAAAATTCAATTTATGAAACTTTCCCCACTTGGATTTGAGCTCGTGAAATTCGTAACCGAAGCAAACGACGTTGACCACTGCACCACCAGAGTAGAATGAATGCATTGTAAAATTATTAAGTGTATGGTATTGATTATCTAATTGTGAAATGATCGCGAACTTAACAAAAAAGATCGAGAAAGAAAGGTATTATTTGGATTCATGTATTTAATTGGTTCTTGAATTAACTAAAAGTGAAAAAATATAATTCAATGAATATTGTATAGGCTTCACATTAAAAAAACAGATTACTGTGTATGTATATTATTTTTTATTTATTGTAAAATTTTAGAACCACTTTTCTTAGAACTTTTGATGTTTTCAATGCTTTAAAATTTGCAATCAAAGGCATAGATGTGAAGATTTCAACTCACTATTCAGAATTTAAGAACGTCTATTCACAGTCTGGTTTCACTTTTAAATGCTAGTATATAAATAATCGCTTTAAAATTCACGTCCTCGACATTTAGGGCAATAGTTGAAAGAACGATGACGTAAAAAAAACATATTTTACGAATATGACGGTAATTTATTTCGGTATATAAGTGTGTAATTTCACGAAATTAAATTATCTCTTACCAGAACCAACAAATTGTCCACTAAATTTTAAGCCGTACACAGTAATTCTATTTGATTTAAGCGTAGCGGACAACTTTCTGATAAATGAGAGCTTTTTGTTGACCGAAACCACCAAGGCAGTACTTACGGGATAATGAAAGGAACGAGGTAGTTAAAAGGTTCAGAGGTCAAAAGTAAAAGCTCTGAGGTAAGAAAGCTCCAGCTATCTTAATACCAGTGATTTATCACTTTGACACATTTTGAGTGAGACTTTGGGAAGATATAATTAGCATTATAATAAAAATCTATAATATTATTCATTACAGTAATAATATTATATGAACACGCATTTAAAACAACTTAAACATAAAAAAATTAAACACAAATCTGTTATTCATTTTTTTGTTTGCATAACGTCTCTTAGTCTTAGATTTCATATTGTATGTTCTCGACTGAACAAACACGATGAACAATTAATGGGTCATCAGTAGGGATTCCAACTCGAATATTCAATATCTGAATGTATTCGGCCTTTTTTTAACTATTCGACTTTAGAATAATTGGGCAACTAATCGAATACTGTTGGAAATACTTTTTAGTAAATCAGTGTTCAGTCAATCTTGCTGTACTAGAAATTTTAATATAATTTAAGATATTGAAGGTGCTTAATGGTTGCTTGGCACACATTTGAATTGTTTAAATATGCACAATTCCATAAGCTTAGTAACTAAAGAGTCGGGCTTCGTAATTAAGGATTCCAACTTTAATATTTGAAAATTCAATATCCGAATATATACTACCCTTTCGTAACTATTCGATATTCGAATATTTGGGCAAATATACTATTACTGTTTGTAATTGATTTTAATGCAATATTTTACAAAATGGACGAAAGATAAGAACAATAATGAATACCCCAGGTAGAGGTTTGTTTGCACCTAACTCAGGCGTATCATTTTTCTTCAGTGTGATGAATGTTTCAGGGTTAAAAAAACTTTTAAGTATGTCGTCATTTCAGTAATTGAAGCAATACCATTGTGGTTATCCGACGCAGATGCAAAGTTTAAATATTGAAATACAATGGGATGGTATTGGAATGCTTATTTATATTGTCTCTATCTGAGAGTTGACTGAAGTGGGAAAAGATTAAGACGTTAAATTATTATGAGATGGACGTATCTTATCCGAATGTATTTTCGAAGAGTTCATTTATAAAAGAGTTCTACAGATTAAATGCCAATTCGAATAATACAAAAATATGTGTCTATAGGTGATTTAAAATTTAAATAAATGTAATTTCTATTATAGATGAGCTCGTTTTCTTACAAGTCTTAATGTACTATTGAATTAATATTTTACTATGTATAATGTTATGTTATTAATTATTCAAATAATTTTTTTAATATCATTTTCATACTTCTGAAACTATTAGAAAAGTTTCAGTTTTACTATTCCATATCAAAATAGTTGATAATGACGAATAGTTGAATCCCTATTCGTGATAGATCAATCGAGAGGACTGACCATCTTTAAATTAATATTGAGGTTTTTTCTTACCTGTACAATGGCTCTCCATCTGACTCCTTAAACCAGAGCACCATGGAGACAGCGTCGTCGCGGTCAAGTGGCTCTATGTCACACGGAAGTGCGGCTTTTTTGTTCAATACTCCTTGAACATCGGATATCGGAACTGGAAAAAAACGAAAATAATAAATAAATAAGTGAATCTTGGGAGAAGTGTATTTTTTTGGTGGGGAAGTATTACTGATGGCATGGGTTTCAATCCCAAGATAGGGCTTGCTTGCATATTTTTGTGCGGTTCATTTATCTTAACTTTTTCGTTATTAAGGAATCACGTTTTGTGTTGAACGTCGTTTGTCGTAGTAATAAATAATTTACAACATATAAATACAATTCATATTTGGATTATTGAGATTTTGTACACTTCCATGTATTTTGTCACTAACGACTCGGGTTTCGCCTTTCGGCATCTTCAGGCATTCGAGCTCACGAATGGACTCGAACTGACAGACAGTAAACAGTGTCTAACGTTTATATAGAAGATACAAATACGATAAATATTATTTACGAGGTAAAATATTATACGTCTGAGAGCCACACTGATACCTGAGTTAACATTTCGAGAATTGCCTTAATCCTTATTTTGTAAACAACACATTAGCAGAGTGGCGAATTGCCGCTTTCAAACGTCTTTTAGAAATACCAGTGATTTTACAATTATAATAGCATTGTGGGTTTCGACGGGATGCAATTCGACGAAAGGGTAAATATATACAATCATTCCACATTTAGTGACATCTGTTAGGTGTTTCAACGTATAAAATATAATAACGGAGAACCTTCCTAATTGTAAAAGACGCGTTTCGCCTATTTAAGAAGCATCTTCAGACAAACAATATCGCAAGGTTATTTATTTCTTACATTTTAAACATAACAGGTGGTTCATCATCACTCACTATTATTAAATTTATTTCCCTTGGGGTTTTCACCTCCAAGTGCCAGTAATTGATTGGTAAATAGTGTAACAGTGTTCATGTCTTAACCCCTATCCGCACGTCCAGTAGAATGGAATAAAACCCACCCCCACCAAAAATTAGAACCATTGTTCACCTTAGAAATAAATAACCTTGCGATATGGTTAGTCTGTAGATACTTCTTAAAAAGACGAAACGCATCACGTTAGTGATAAACCAAGTGGAATAACTAAGTTATCAATTTTAATTTTAAATTAAATATTATTCAATTTGCGTCTCACAGTGTCATATACTGTACGAATAACTATGTTTGTTTTTTTTTCAAAATTTGGATATTGTGTAGTTTCATGACTTACAGGCACATTGAAGATGTCGCACACAGATGTCTCGGCTTCAAGTCCCAGTGCGGACAGTTTCATAAATTGATTTCTGTTCGTAGGCATGGATGTTTGTGATGTCTAAAATTCCCTCCCACCCATCCGATCCTAAGAGCGATTCGCTAATTACTATTCCTGTCCTGGCGCTATCCTTTTATCCATACTCCCTTCGAAAAACAGAGGTTGAATATCTGAGTAACAGGCAGTCCTCGTAGAAAACTTCTATTAAGATACCTTAATTACTATGACATAAGCTCCACGTTGGTAGCGAACACGGTAAAAAAATATATCAAACATACCTTTTTAAACATTTTCTTGGTTCATATGGTTATTTAAGAAAATATTTTTCCTGACAGGAATTGATCGGAGTTATAAGTTTCTTCAGTTGTGTGGTATGGTTTTGTCGCAATGTATGCGGAGAAACTTGAATGATTTACGACTGTTGAAAGAACATATTTACATATGTTTAATAAGCGTAGTACGTCATTTCGTTTTTGCGATTTGAAATTGAACTTTTTTCAAAAGCTCCGAGGGAAACATTTATCAATGGGAAGTGTTCATAAAATATGTTTTCACACGTTCTATTTTTACATATCGAACGGCAGAAGAACCTTAAGTACAGTGCAAAAGTAGATGAGCATTTTTTATATTACTCCTGTAGATAAAAAAAAATGTTTGAATGAAATTGGATTTTTTAATGACAAAAATAGTAATAAAAATACGTCTTTTTACAAGTCTAAAATTAGATATAGTCAAGCCGCTGATTAACATCCATTTGAGAAGCTCGATTCTAGCAGGGATGCTGATGATGATGACGAATCTTTTTCACTTTTAAGGTGTTAACTGATGCCTCTGGCCGATCTTCATTCTCTATTTAACATGGCTGTTCAGTGTAAATATTAATTAAATATTTCATTATTTTTAAATGGTTCACTAATTTTGTTGAAAAAATCTGGATTTGCTGTTCTAGTTAATGATTATTTACGAATTATTTAAACTCATTATATTTTGCTCAAATAATAGATTTTCAATGTGGCTTTATTTTTTATTTCGGATTAGTATGTATTTATTTGTAAGAGTTCTTTAACCTTTTGATTGTAGACTATTTAATTTTGTTAGTACATTATTTGTTTTATCGTCTGTAAATTCTTGTCATAGTTCATACACAAACTGTTTTATATACCTTGTATTTGGTAATGTCCAATTTTAAATAGATAACCCTGTTATGATTTTATTTTTATCAGTTAAAAATGCTTGTGATGATTGAAACCGGTCCTGATGATTATAAGCATGTGAGAGTAGTACAAAAAATTGCGTTTTATTTTAAAAAAATAATCCTTTTTCGTTGCGATCGGGGGTTCTATTCCTGGACTGTCGGTCAATTAAGCACCCAACTAACCTTCAAATCTCTTTATTGAAGTTGCTTACTTTGTACAGTTTACAGTTGATTCCGGATGATTATAGAGACAGTTTACAAGTGAATGTCTCAGACCTTACCCAAAATTATAAATAAACGTTATTAAATTGATAAAACTCTCTTAAAATCAATTAGTATTGTAGAATCTAAGTCCAGTGTCGATTTGAATTAAGATTAATATTTGTTGAACTTCCAAAGATCTTCATACACTTAAATAATGCTAAAATTCACAAATTTTCCTCTCTTATAAATCAAATTGAAGTAAAAAAAAGTAAGAGTTTACTTCAAATGAGTTAAATTGGTTATAAGCATCATCAAAACAGTAAGTTAATAACGTGCGGTAAACAAAGGTATACTTTAGAAACAAAATACATTTTATGACTCTTCAAAAAGTTGAAGCCCTTGAAAAGTTTTAAGGACTTGATACGCTTTGCTCCAACCGGATATACAAGTTGATGAAATACGATTGATGTAAGGGGATAGCTACGATAAAATAAGCACATTTTATTCAACTTTTAAATTTAATCCTTGGAATTTTAGATTTTCGTTTCGATTCGTTCAATTAAACATATTTTTTGTCATTTTTGTAAAATTTACAAAAAAGTAGTAAGTTCCGATAAGATCTTTTTAAAAGTGTAGAGAACCGGATGAACTCACTCACGTCTACGTGTTCTTCAGTTCACTTCAGTTCACAGTCAGACAATTCCAAATAAATGAAATTTGATATAATTTAAGACATCAACTGAGGGTGGTTGATGGAATTTCAATACCAAATTTGAATTATTGAGATTTTGTACACTTCCATGTATTTTGTCACTAACGACCCAGGTTACGCCTTTCGGCATCTTCAGATACTCGAGCGCACGAATGAGTCAATTCAAGTTCATTTGTGCGCTCGAGTGCCTAATAATGCCGAAAGGCTAAACCAGGGTCGTTAGTGACAAACACATGGAAGTGTACAAAATCTCAATAATTCAAATTTGAAAAAAAAAATGAAATTTGAGTTTAATATACAGTTATGTGTAACATTTTGCATTATATCTGATTTAGTACAGTGACAACTCAAAAATACCATAAAAAAACTATTTTTTTTGCAAGTACACTTTAAAACTTTTATTCTTCTGCACAAGGAAGTACAGGCTATATTAGTAAAATTTTGACATAAAAATTAGCGAAATCATCATCATGGTAGAATCTTGTTAGTAATATATGGGAAGTGTCGGGGACGAATCATTACAGATGGCAACCCAGACAAGATAGCAATACTTGAACAGAAGCATATACACGAGCAGGACGTGCAATACTGTCAGCAGAAACGGATAACAATACTTTCTCACTGGCCGTCCACCGCACATGATGACAGCCGTTCTATTTTGAAATTAAGTCTCTGTAATAACACAAGTTAAGAACGCGATTTCTTTAGCAGCAATGATTAGAAATCACTAGTTTTACTATGTATTAGTATAATATTAAAGAATATATCAAATGTATTGCGTGACATAAAGCCTTGCTCATTTCTTGTCATTCGCGAGCGCTCGTCGAGTATCGGCGCCATGTTGGCAATAAGGAAATATTTTAATCCGCAAACGTCAAGCCGGCTTGGCT
Source organism: Himalopsyche phryganea (assembly GCA_022494535.1). Lineage (NCBI taxonomy): Eukaryota > Metazoa > Arthropoda > Insecta > Trichoptera > Rhyacophilidae > Himalopsyche > Himalopsyche phryganea. The sequence goes on along the minus strand of JAGVSL010000202.1, from coordinate 281,869 downwards.
GTAAAATAAAATAAAATTTTCAACGCACCGCATTATTCGGCGAATCTTCTTAAATTGGCAGACCTGATTTCCCCAGGTGTGCATACGTACCAACACAAACGAACCGCTAGCACTTTAAATGTTTTGCTCTGCGACTCTAGTTATCCTGAACACGTGTGTCGAGGAGAAGTTAACAGATTTTTTTTCTTAAAAAATAAAAATAAATATTGCTTGCAAAGATATTTGTTTGTTCTTCTTCAGAATTTATCTATCAAACCAAATTTCATTGCTGTTGATAGTCACTTAAATTGACGCAAGAAAATAGTATGTTACCTATACAATTTACCAAGAGAAGAGTTTTAATGATAGAGTTGAAGTATTATAGATTTCTATCCTTGCATCTACTATTATTTGAACTTTTATTTTATTCACTGTGATGTTGATTCTTGGTAAAAAGGCATTACGTCGGTCTAGTACTTGATTGTTCTAAAAAGCATTCTGTATGTAACTTCATGTTTTTCGATTTTTGTTCAGTTTTATATGTTCTTTACGTTTATTATGCCATTCAAATATATTGTGACTAAATAAATTACTAAGTTCAAAATTAGAGGTTACAAAAATTATGCGCGATAGAAGTACAAAGTACCAAAACTTGAAAATGCTCAACCGACGATTAATAATATAAAATTTTAATTGATATAATTAACATTCCACTAGATCTGTTACTGTTGTGACACGTGTTTCGCCTCGTTGAAAAATTCTATTTGTTGCATTGTTCTTAATCTATAACTGACAAAAATGTTATTTTATATTAATAATGAATTTTCGTAAAGTAAGGGTAGAATCCATCCCAAAAAAGAAAAACATTACATTGATAAAAATAAAACACATTTTCTTATAGTAAATTCCGTAATTTTATCAAAGACAGGTTTCACTCACTGCGAGCATTTTGAAATGTTTTAAAAAAATTAATTGCAGTAAGACTTGATTTACGATTAAGGTAAAGCTAACCAAGTGAAAATGATTGTCTCAAGTTATGCTTTTTCATTATGTTGAAAAGAGACGTTAGTTGAATACACAACGTATTTACCAACTTTCCACTCCAGTTCTAGGATTTAGGATCACGGGATGCATACATACTGATACACAGACACGCTCTGTGTAGTATAAACAAAGCGTATCAGTGTAGTAAAAAGTTCGGTTAAGTTATACTGGGTATAGTTTACTTAAACATTGTTTTGTATTGTCGCAGTGTGTCAATCAAAACACAGAAGTAGGTTATATATAATTGATGTTTTAGATTCAACGAAACTACGTTTGATAGCGGAAGAATTTTTTTCACAAACACACATTTTAATATTCACTGGATTAAATAGCTACTCACATTTTTGGGTCAAGGGATTTAGAAGTTTAAGTGCAGTTCTTTCGAAGTGTGTTTACGGGAACATCAATATATCAAAGTTTCATTTCTTTAACGAAAATGTTTATTTTTTATTTATTTACATGATTATAAATGAAATAAAACTGAACATAATATATCGATCTTCCAGTTCATTAGTTATACAACTCCAAAATAATAAAATTTTAATTAAATATGCAGTTACATGTAAAATTTTGCGCTGATCTGATTCATCACACAGATAACTTAAAATTGTCACTAAAATTTTTATAAGGCAGATATCTTTCTAAAGAATTCAATTAAATGGTATAAATATCTCTGGGTCAGTAAAAGTATTTTTTTTTATATATAAATACTTCTACTGTCTATACTCGGAAGGTATCTAATGGTTAAATACCTGTTTATAAAATGTATAACACTTTGGTATAAATCAATAATATTTGATTAATTGGGTTATTTGGAAATGTCTAAGTAATAAACTGGAAGTTTGATTTCATGTCTCTTCGAAAACAAAGGTTGAGCAACTGAGTAACACGAAGTTGTCATAGAAAAAGTTCTGTTGAGATGTCTGCATCAGGAGGACATATCGATGCTTCAGTTCCAAGTTGTAAAAACTCGAAATCACAGTTCTGATATAATTAGAAAATCAGACATTGGGCAGGTTAAGGGATTTTCTACTGCACATATTATTTTTGTAGATTATAATGGAATTATAGGATTGTCTAAAATATATATTTATAATTTAACTAATATAATCCTATTTTTACTTCCATTATTAATGAGAAGTTTTAAAGTAATTAGTTGTTTAGTTTGGATTTAAAAGTAATTACAACCACTGTTATTATAAAATGGCCACTTGTTACATTTCGGAACTGTTAAATATCTGTTTTCTAATCATTTATTCATACTTAACAAAAAAATTGCAAATTTTTGAGTTATCAATATGCTTCACATTCGGAGCAGACATGGTTTAAAATATTATTGAAAATACTTTCTGTTTGAATTATCTAAAATTAGTAGTTACTGTTTTACATTGAGAATAATGCGGATGAAATAAAATCAGAGTGAAAGCGCACCAAATAAATTCAAATGTTTAATTTGGTGAAATAATCTTCTTCAACAACAGAACAACTGATTGGTATTTTTTTCTTGCATTATTTACAACTGTCGGAAAACCCTAAAATAGTTAATCTAAAACAAGCGAGAAAGATCTTTTAAGACATGGGCTGCGAAGCAATTGTTTACAAGGGTAATACTTCACTTAACAGCCGTCAAAATGGAAGTGAATTATATTCCACACAACGCCTGTAAAAGCTTCTTTCTAAAGAGAGCTTTGAAGAGTTCCAGTAAACATCATGCACACTACAAACAACACTGCTAGCGCTAACTCTATGCAGTGGAGCAAGTACTTTAGTGAACATATTTTGTATATTCCCCCTTCAGTAGAATAGATAATATACAATAATTAATAACCTTAAGGCAAAGTTTCCTCATGACTTGTTATAGATATAGACAACTAATTATTTGTTCAGTTATTAATTCCATAAATATTCAGTTACTAATTCGATAAATAGTCAATTAATAATTAAGTTTCATCAGTGAATAATTGCTAAACAAAGAAAGGTTAGAATAGGTTTAATTAAAAACTGACCGGTTTATATAAATAACTGATCGCATATTTTATTCAGTGGCCACATTTATACTGACTTGGTCAATTTTTGTCAATTCTTGTGTGGAAAGACATTATATTTTAAGAAATAAAACACAATTCGTTTGTACTACTTCCACATTTTTACAATGATCATGACCAGTATTGTTCATCACGAGCTGATCAGTTTCAGATCAGTTTTAAAAAACAGTAACAACAGATCAATTGATCAGTTTTAAAAAAAGACTTTTTATGGAATTAGTTACTGAGCATTTTGATAAATTACTGACCATTTATTATTTCTTACTGTTACAATTTATGTTCTTACTTAAAAAGTAATAACAAAAAATAGTATAGTTACCGACCCAATAAATGCAGGCCATTGTTATGTCTCTATAACTATTTTTCGAATCCCTGATAGATGAATGCCTCCCAAGTAACTCGACCTTGTTATGGTTTATATGATGTTGATTCATTTGGATGGCACATCCTTTTTACCATCCTCATAATAAGATTCATTTTCTCGTGCCAATGACTCAAAATCTGTCCTCTTTAAACGTCGCTCGTGTAATTTTATTCCAAGTCCATTCAATCCACATTACTAGCGGACATAGCTTATGATGCTCGGCGTGTATGGCTTAGCGATATTTATTTTCATTATCAAATATCGAGACCAGATTCAAATATTAAATGTTAATTATATCAATTCAACATTTGATTTCTGATCTGGGAAATATACATACATATATATTATGCTGGCCTATGCAGGATTGTGGTTAGAGTTTTACTCTTGCGATCACATTGGTGAGTTCATGTTCCGGCAGAATTCTAAATTCAAAATATTTTTTAGATTTATTCGATTCAAATTTAAGCTCTTTGAGATTGATGTTCATGATTTTAATTTTTTTAAATTTTTAATTTAATTGTTGTTGCTTTTTGAAATAATTTTATATCTGTAATGTATTTTTTGATCAGAGTTGATCCAGTCTGACTGCATTTACCTCGAGCGATTGAAAATTCAAAAATATAGAAAGCTTGCTGTCATGATTTTCCAATTCCAACTAATTGTTTTTATCTTATCCATTTTATGGAAAAGATTTATTATTTGAATGTTCATATTTTAAAAAACGAGTTTGTGGTATTTGATTATATACCCAAATAGCAATCGTTAAACGGAAAATCGTAGGGTAAAAAAATCTTCCCTGCTCTAGAAGATCATCGCACTTACTTATACTGTTTTGGGGGTTTCTAGGTTAAGCGCAATACGGTAAAGTTATACTGTCCAAGGACAGAGCACATCCCTTTGCGTGATGAAAATAATTAAATACAATTCACGCAAATGGTAAATATATACATATAACATTTACATTATTTTATTCATGTATATCTATATCTAAATACAAAAAAAATTAATTAGCACCGTTATATATTGCTCAGATAGACTATATATTAAGGGAATTTAATAAAACCATCAGTAGTAATCGATTATTAGTTAATGACATTTGAAATAATATGGCTCACCACTATTAAATTTATTTACCTTGGGATTTTCACCTCCAAACACTAGTAATTAATTTTGTTATATGTAGTGTTATGGTAATTGGTACTATTATTGTTTGTGTCTTACCCCCTCCCCACGTCCAGTAGAAAGAAACAAGCCCACCTTACCCTTCATTTTAAGTTTGAGAATTCGAATTATTGTTGACTTTATAAATAAATAACCTTGCTATATAATGCTTCTTAAACTTGCAAATTAATGAATCGGATATAACAAAGGAAATTACAAACCGAGAAAAATGAGCAAACCGTCTTTGCATCTTCTCCTTAGTTATATCCGATTCATTTACTTAATAATATTTGATTTTTTTAAATGGTTTACTAATTTTTTCTTATAATTTTCCTGATTCATTATTGTATATTACATTAGTAACGTCATTAAAAATTTTGTTCAGCTAAATGGACTTTTAATGTAGCTATATTTGTGATTTCAGATTAGTATTTAATGATTTGCAAGAGGTCCATAACATTTTAACTGTAGACTCTTTTACTTGATTTATGTATAACTTAAATATATACAATCATTCCACATTTATTGACATCTGTTAGGTGTTTCAACGTATAGGATACAGCAACGGGGAGTTTGGAAGACAGCTGACTGTCTTAAATTATATGTCGATGTCGAAAAATATTAGTCGATGTCTTAAATTATACCGTATAGGTTATTAAACGCATGGTTGTGCCAACGTCATCAAATGTCATCATCGCTGACGAGGCTGTCTTCTTTTTTCGTTTAAAGAATTGTAGCTTTTGAGAAACCTTAGAGCTAGGGATCCATGCCTCTGACCCATTTTCCAGACTTGGTCTTGTGAGGATTTAAAGGCAAATTTTGTGCTACATAATAAACGGGAGGATTTGAATTGTTTATACGAATTGTTAAACACAACACCTACGCAGAGTTGGACATATACCACGGATGGATGTGTGGAAACCCTCATTTTTCTCGTGAAGCAAAACGGAGCGTTTGTAGACCGCGACTTTACTGGATAGACGGGGTATCAGAAGACCTACGAGTGCTGGAGTTCGGCGATTGTCGTAAGAAGACGGTGGACTAAACGGAGTGGAAAAGAATAATTGAGATGGCAACGATCATTTGATAAAAGATAATGTGGTTAAATAAATTTATATCTGGTATTTTTAACTGGTTTATAATCTTTGCTCTGTAATGAAAAATAAATTTTACCGAGTTGAGCGATATAAATTTTTGCAAGAACGTATGCTTGCAATATTTAGAGTTGCATATTTCAAGTTATATGTGTTCAAATTTTTAGCCTTGTGTGTGTATTTAAATATAGTTCAGAAACCATTTGGTTTTTGGTACATTTTATCGCACGTTCAATAGCTTTTTTGCAATCTATTAATGAATTTGTATCCGAAAGCATGATGTTTAGACTCTCCCCAAACAACTCTCGATTTTATCCTCAAAACAAAGCCAAGAGAGAGCGGTCATCTAACCACTAGCTGCTTCTTAATCCCATCTTCGCTCAGGGAAGTATTGAGCGAATCAATGACTACTTGTTCGCATCAAACGATCTATATTTGATTTCTTTATGTTTTGTGTTTGTACGTCAATTAAATTTAAAAATAAGTAGAGCAATGAAACTAAGAATATAAATATAATATGAAAATGAACGATCTTGATTTCCAGGCAGACCAATAAACATTAATTTGTTTCTATACGTATAATTTAAAATGATGACACGATTAAAAGCTCTCAAATAGTAGCTGCCATTTGATTGCTACTTTGCGTGTCTACGATTCTCGTTTGGAAAAGCTTCAAAAAACTTTGGAAAAGTTTCAGGGAAATGCCAAGATAAGAAAGCAGTGGAAAACTTTTCGACTCAATAAAATCGGTTCGAGGAAGAGTTTATATTTTTTTTGAGCTAAGCTTTAACAGTTTCAATTTAGAGGCAATGTTAACCTTTTGCAGTTGAGTTTTATTAAGTGAGCGCAACTAAATTACTGAGAATAAGAACTTGAATTTACTATGAGAATATATCTAAAAGCATGATTATAATGTAAAGTATGTGTATTGTTTTGATTTACACTACATCTAGACGTAGACTACTTATTGACTAGCAGAACGTTAAAGGAATAAATGAATTCAAATACCTCGGTAGATAGCAGATGGAAGTTAACTTGTTCTAATTAATAACTGTTCTCAATTAGTACTAGGGTTTTTTTATATGAATTTAGACTAAATCAATGGATTATCTTACTCTGTGGCACGTCCCAAATTTTAAACGAATTTTAAAACTGGAAGGATCCAGCTAATTTAAGGTAAAAATAACCTATTATTTTCAATGAATTCGGTGGTAACTATAAACAATAATTTTTTCAAATCATTTAATTGAAAACGATGATCATTTTAACAGTAATAAGGAAGAAATACTCCTTCTAGTAAATTATATAGGAATTAGTTTAGAGTTTTATAAAATTAACAAATCAATTACAAGTAAATAACATTTAAATAGAGCAGATGGTTCACCACTCTTACATTTATTTCCCTTGGGACTTACACCTCCAAACACTAGTATTGCCCCCTCCTCACGTGCAGTAGAAGGTAATAATCTAACCCAACCCTTCATTAGGAATTAAAATCATTGTTTACCTTAGAAATAAATAACATTGCAATACAGTTAGTCTGAAAATGATTTTCAAAGAGGCGACTGTCACATTTTGTAAAACAACCAGTGTAATACAAAGTTATCAGCATTAATTTAGTATTGAAAATAACGAATTTTGGTGTTCTGAAAGTGTGCTGTTAATTACCAACTTTTTTTGGTCATGTATACTTAGGCGTAACCTTGAAAACAGAGAATCTTCAATGAATCAGTTGATTCACGTATAAAATAGCCAAAAATTATTATATCAATACAAATTACAAAGTGTAATGAGTCTTGAATATTTTGTAAAAACTTTTATAATTATTAACTTGGAATCACAAACTGGGGTCTGGGATTTAGGAATAAGTGAAATGACATAATTTTATCTATTTCTTCTAAAACAGTATTATATAGTTAAGCTAAATTAAGTATAAGCATAGTTTTGTCGATGACGTGGAGCCCAAATAGCTATCAAATAACTAATAAAACTTCGAGGAACTGAACACGTTGTTATTATTATCCTATTTTAAATTGAGCACCATTAACAAGGGCGAAATCTGTGGCACCGAGTCAAATAATGATAACTCATGAATAAGAAATTTATAAAAGATGAAAGAAGAATTTAAGTCGAAACGTTTTCGTTCATAACCGTTATTCATAATCTTATTCTCTCTTTAGTCGCAGTTTCCTCTTAGTCGCATCTTCGGCTTTTGCCGCTTGCTCGTGCCCTCTCAAGGGGGTATTGAGAATTTCTGCCAATACCATTTGCATAGCATTATATTGAACTGGGCGAGGGGAATCTATCAGGTTTCTTTACCCACTTTGCAGGGCTATTTGTTGAGACACCGACATTGTTCGAAGGCCAATTCAAAAAATAAAAACGAAAATATTTGTATGAAACCATTTTAAGAGCATTATTAATTACCAATGTTGTAATAACATTGAACATATTTTTAAACCATGTCAGTTCTCAATGTGGAGAATGTGGCCTCCTAATGAAGGTGTAACGATACACGACGCTGCAAACATTACGAAACATTATGTTTTTGTCATTATTTTTGGCAGTATTTATGTCAAGTCAGTGAAATATTTTATTTTTTAACGCATTTAAAAATGCAGTCAGCGAAATCAATCGGATTCAGCAAACGTTGCGATAAAAGTGAACGCTCCGAAAAGGCAAGTCATGATGAATCAAGCAGAACACAGACAGCCGAAGACAGTATATATTTATGAACAAAGAAGAAAAAGCCCGGTTTCATTACCTGGAGATATCTCCCTGATCGTACCTACAGTTAAATCGCGTCAAGCATAAAACAATTAGAAATATTTCAACGGTATATTTTTCTTTGAGAGCTGCTTGTTATTCATTTACTCAACCCTTCTTTTTCGTAATATGTATGTATACGCAGGATCGGCATCACTCAGTAACATTTTTTTAGCATGTTCGATCTCAATATATAGCAAATGACCACCTAATGGAAGTATCTCAACAGATTTCTTTTCTTTGAGAACTGCTTGTTACTCATTTGCTAAACCCCTCTTTTTACGAATAGAGTAAGGATAAAAGAATACTTCTAGAACAGGACTAGTAGTTGCAACTTCATAGATTGCCAGGCGAGTTAGCACCACGGCAAAGGCAGATGAAGATCTGGCTGGCAGAAAATTAGTTGTTTGAACTTAATGTTTGAGCAGTGTCACATGGGATTCCACTATGCTCGGCAGTATCAGACTGCAGGAACCAAGAGGGTAGCCATCGATAATATACTCTCTACAAATCGAAATATAGAATGAATTTATTTGTCATAAATTGGCAATTTGGTTCTACACGTACAAACAACAAAACCTCGAAAGAAGAAAATGTCTTCAGTAATAATAATTATTAAATATTTTGAAAGAACTATAACGAGTATTCTCTATAACGAGAAATAAATTTCAAGTAAACTTTTCCTTAGATAATTAAACAAGGTCACACACGAGGCATTATAAAATAATTTTCGGAATTGTGGCCGGGGCCGAAAATAATAAATAATTGGCAGTTCCAAATTTTCCGCCCGGAATAATTAATGACAGAAAAACCATAAACAATGAGAAAATTTAGTTTGGCGGTGCGTGACAACTTCATTCATATTTAATTCCATTACATCACTTAGCTCTGGACAGCGATTAAATAACCGGGAGTTTTTTTTACCCAGCGAAGCGAAGGGTGTTTGTCTTTCTGTCTCTGTTTGTGTGCTCGAGTGTGCGGGTGAGAGGTATACTAATTGATGTAGCGTGAACGTGTTTTTTGTTCGATTCTTTCGGTCGAGTATCCTTAATTTAGAATGTTGAGTGCTTTAGCACGCAATAGTGAGAAATATAATTTGGTAGAGAGAGATTTGTTCGGCGCGAAAAATGAAAAGAATAAATTCAAGCACAGATAAATACATGAAATGCTTCTTTGCAAAAATGTTATTTAGAATAGAATTTTTATAAGATTTACTATAAAGAATACAGTTTCATTAATTGATTTTACAATCGATTTATGGATTTTTTCTCGTAGGCACGGATGTTTATGATGTCTAAAATTCTATTCCTATCGCTATTCCTGTCCTAACCCTACTCTCTTCGAAAGAGAAAGGTTGAGCAACTGAGTAACAGGCAGTTCTCGTAGAGAGCGAACATGGTAAATATATTTATATTTTCTGGATTTTTGTGATGTCTAGATTCTAGCAGCGGGGTGTAGCGAGAGCGATAAGTTAACCACTAGTGCTGTCCTAGCCCTATCCTTTTATAACCTACTTTTTTCGAAAAAGAAATTTTGATTAGATGATTAACAAGCAGTTCTTGTAGAAATTGTTTTACTAAAATACCTCCATTAGGAATCTATTTGCTCCCCATTGGGAGCGGACATGTTAAAAAAAATATAATTTTTGATTAAAAATATATACTTATTATAAGCTTCATGTAAATGGCTGATTTTTCAATTATTTTTTTCTATTTTCTCAAGCAATTTGGTCCCGATTTTCATGTCTACTTGATGTGTAGATCTTTTACAGACACCAACAAGTTTGCAAACAAAATAGAAATGTATTTCGGCATCGCGCTGAGCTTCCATGTAATGCGGACAGTGATCGATATTAATTAATATTTTATTACTGGAGCTTTACGGCGGAGCTTTTAAATTTGGGAAACTTTTATTACTGTTATTCGTTAATTAATGAAAGTTTTGGGTGGATGAACAGAACAGTTCACGGAAAGCTTTTAATAAAATTACAACCGTGCCATTTAATGACAATAAATGAAATTTTCTTTCAAATACTTCGTTATGTCACCAATAAAACTATTCGCCGCATTAGATGATTATTTTTTGCATTAGATGATTATTTATGTTAATAAAATAACAAAAGAAATAAATCATGATAAAAAAATATACAGTTTAGTAATTTTATATGAATTTAAAAAGTGACACAATGGCAATGGAATATTCAGATCTTTTAACAATTAGCACTGTAAAAGAAAATTGCAAATGATTTACATATTTTTGAATTTTAATTTGAGACAAACCCAATGAGAATAAGTCCAATTAAGTTAAAAATTGACTTGACTAGAAAATACATTTCAAAAATCTATCCTCTGTTTAAATGTTAAATGATTGATAGAAAATGTATCAATTCAACCCATAAAATGAACGAGGACCAATTGAATCTGGTTCAACAGAATTAAGCCAATCCACAATAATGTCAAGTTGAGATAATGGCACTTTTGCAATCATATGAAAGTAAAAATGTAGGAAAGTCGCGGCTCTGAGTAATTATTTAAATGATATATATTATATAGCGATTGTTGAATTTTATTTCTATTAAATTTCGAATGTGACCAACGGATAGAATATAAGATCATTCATTTTAATATTTTAAATATAGTAGTGTCACTGTTACCCCAGTGCCTGACTTGTGTGATCAGCACAATACTTCCATAGTTTTTTATTCAAATAATATATATTTTTTAGCCAAACTATTTTTAGCAGAACATAGAGTAAGCCTTCACGCACCTGATCAATATTTTATTTATTTTTTAAATTAGTTTACTAATTAACACTGCAAAAAAATTCCTGATTATATTTTTTGTTTGTATTATATTCTGAATATGACAAACTTTAAAGCATATCAGTTTCCATCAAATAGACAAGGGCCGTCAAAAACTTTTAAAAATAAACATTACCTGTAGAAAATTAGTAGTGTTGGCAGGAATACAAATTGAAAGTGTCAACATTTTGAAAGAAATGTGTAGAAAAAGTAAATAATAAGTAAGTCAGGTCTGTGGTGCAGTAGTCAACGTCGTTGACTACTGTTACCGACGTCTCAGGTGCAAGTCCCGTAACGGACAGTCTAGTAAGTTGATTTTTCAGTTGATTTATTCATCTTTGTTCGTAAGAATGGATTTTTGTGGTGTCTAAAATTCCCTCCCATCATTCCGATTCTAAAAACTGGGTGCAGTGAGAGCGATTAGGTAACCGCTATTCCTGTCCTAACCCTACTCTCATCGAAAGAGAAAGGTTGAGCAACTGAGTAACAGGCATTTCTCCTAGATAGCGAATATGGTAAATAAATATATATATGTTTATGATCTCCATGTTCTTTTTAAATAACTGTGAAGAATGATAGTGAATAGAAGGAAAAATCATTTCTTCAATAAAAAGTATAACTAGCGCTTGGCATGTTACATTGGCATCAAAAGTGCAAAGGGCTGTGCCTGAAATCTCGTCTTATCTTTGAGCAACAACGATAATTATTCCGCTCTGTAAGCTATAGGTGAATATATAATAATGGCACCGAGAGAAAGTGCTAAAAGTCGAAGGGGATTCCCATCATCGCAAAAGCCAGCGTCACTAATCGAGAAAACAATGTATATGCAAATCACCTGAACATTTTCCTTACTTACTAACCGTCGCAAACAACGTTATTCAAGGTTTTGAGTTTTTTTAGTCGTAGTCAGTATTAAAACAATATTCAAATATTGAAAACTATATATAAATTATTGTTGTCTCTGTAGCCGAGGGATTAACACTGCTGAATTTTCAACCCCTTGGTTGCAGAAGCATGGGTTCGTATCCCGGAATGGAAACATTCATACACTTATACTGACTTTTCAATCGATTTTTTCGTTTGTTTCCATTATGTAAAGTGAAATTTGATTGTTGATATTCTTATTTGGTCTGCATTCATTGTTACAGTAAATATTTCAATTTATGGTCAGTAAATTTAATGAATGGTCAGTAAATATTATAAATGGTAAGTATTCATTGTGTAGTTAATAAAATAAACGGTCAGTAATTTACATAAAATGGTCAGTTATTAAATCAAAGTTTTTTAATTGAATCTTACTTAACTTTACCTGACCATTTGGCAAACATAATTATCAAATGACCATTTATTATTCAGTTTAGTTCATTCAGTCAGCTCCGTGGTGCAGTGGTCAACGTTGTTGGCTATACTTATGGAAGTCTCGGGTTCAAGTCCCGGTAAGAACAGTTTCAATTGATTTTTTAATCGATTTATGGATTTCTGTTGCTAGTCATGAATGTTTGAGATGTCTAAAAAGCCCTCTCCCACCAATCCAATCCTAAAAAACGCGGCGTAGTGAAAGTTTTTAGCTAACCATCAGTCCTGTCCTAGTACAACTCGTGTATCCCTACTCTCTTCGAAAATAGAGACGTTGAGCAACTGAGTAACCGTTCTCGTAAAAAACTTCTTTTGAGATATCTCCATTAGGAGGCCATATGCTCCACGTTGGGAACGGAGATAGTAAAAAAATATTATTTTTTACTGAGCATTTATCTAATTTTTATTGACCATGACATGACATGTCTATTCTCCGCGAGTTGATTTTGCGTGACTTTGCTCAAATTTGTCTTTGAATATACTTCAAGTAATATATATATATATATATTGGCAAAGAAAATCAGGTGCATAGAATCAAAATGTCCACGGTATTGTTAATTTTTTTACCATACGGTTTGTTTGAAAAGGCTTCTTAAAGAAAGGAAATACGTGTTACAAGGTAGCAACAAAACCAGCGTATTACAATGTTCAATTTTAATTTAATGTATATTAAAAAAAATCGAAAACCATGATAGGACACACTAATATCAATATTGCTAATTCAAGATATTGACTGAGGGATCTTGATGAAACTTCAATATTCATTTTTAATTGTTGAAATTTTATACATTTACATGTATTTTTTCATAACGGTCCGGATTTCACTAATAAACTCAAACTGACAGTAAGTTCGACGGGGTTATTACTGATGAAATACAAGGAAATGTACAAAATTTCAACAATTGAAATTGCTTTATGTTTTTACAAACTGTCAACCCATTGGTTACCCATCTTAACAGATAATCCAGGCATGATTCTTAGTTATCGTTTTGCAGTTTTAATAATACATGTTTAGTGATAACATAATATTCTTCAAAAGGCAAATGTTAAGCGCTATTAAATTGAATAAAAGATTTTATATGATAAAATAACTTTTATAAATAATTTTCATTTTTATTAAATTGTCAAAAATGAAAAAGTAAGCAAGCAATGATGAAATGTGCTCAATTTTGACATCACTTGCGCCCCGTCGCGAAGAGAGTTTTTCACGCGAAACAATTTAATTGGCCGTGGGAGGGGATGAGGATGGGGGTTGGTGTTTCATAGGAACGGGGGGAAGAGCCAGACACGGTGGAAGAACCGTGTTTGGCAAGCGTTATGAAAGAAATGAAAATGAATAATGGAGAGAAAATTAAAAAAAATGTTGATTATGTTTTTTTCGGGTATTGTTATTCGAAAGAGGCCTGGTCTATTTAATAAGCCATTAGCGGACGGGCTTTTATTTCAGGGGAACGGATTTTTATTCAAATTTGACGGAAGTGATGTGTTTTACGAAATTTGAAAATTTTCATTTAAAATTGACGGATCTTGTAAACAAAGAAACGTTTCGTTTCAGAGTGTCTTTATTATTTATACGAAAAACGGGAGAGTATTTTTTTAATAAGCTGTCACTTTGTTTGTCTGAAATTGACAGTTTTCTCTATCACCATCGTCTAAAGTTGACAGTGTTATACACGACAAAACCTCTGCCCTTTCTTATCTTGTTTTATTTTCCCTCTAATTTTGATTAGTGAGGCTTCAATGGTAATATTTAAGGAAAATGTTCGAAATCATTGAACGAAATATATTTTTTACCACGTTAGACATAAGGGTAATGGAGTTGTCTCAACTGAAGTTTTTTTTTTCTACGAGAACTAGTGCGCAGATTTAATGTTTATGTACGGGAAAATTTTAGATATTATCGCGACGAACATAAATATCATATTTTTCATAGAAATGATAACATCGTTGGGTGAATGTAACATTAATAATAACTTCCACTGCTGACCTTTAGAACCCCAAATCGTGAAAATCAATGAGGCGAAGATATTTATTGGTTCTATTTACGTCCAGCTACCAATGACAAATTCAATATTATCGTTGTAATATTTTTGCTTATTTCAAATCAGACAGGGTCTTTTCGATTGTGAAGAAGATACTTTCTCATGAAAAATATTACGTTTCATCACAATGATAATTAATTTAAATGGACTCTGCTGTAATTTTATGGAAATTCATTTTCAATGTAAAACCAAAATTGATAACTTCGTTATTACACTGGCAAATAAAAATTTGTGGTTTCGTGTACGGCACATTTATGTATAATCATAAATGGACATATTTCCCTTTCCAACCTCGAAAACAAATGTCATGTTTAAAAAAAATACAAAAAAAAAAAAAGAAATGTCGTCGATAAAAAAAGAGTGAATTTAGGATAGATAGATCGATTGATTTTACGTTAAAATTTAAAAAGATAGTTTAGATGGAGCGAAACAGTATAGAGAGAGCAAAATGGTTTACCACCACTTTGCACTGTAAGCTATCATCATTAATTTAAAAAACTAGCTCGTCGATAGGCAAGGAATTACGACAATAATTTCAATATGTAAGTACCATTCTGCATTTAACAGAGATATTATAAGGTTTGACATGACAAAAAGAATGCCCTAAATAAAAAAGGATAATAGAACACGAGTATTTAAAAAACTCTAAATTTATAAGAATGGGCGCCAGTCTGAAAACATACATTCAGACAAAAATTATTTTTTAATTAATAAAATAGTAAGAATGGTGACAAATTACAATTTAATAAAAATGAATGACCACAAATTAATACAAAAAGTTAGAGTAACCTCGTGTTTAACAAAAAATTAGATTTTACATTTAAAGCTTGCAATATGCACAACTTATGGGATGACCATAGCGTAAGTTAATACAACAAAATAACAAAACAAAAAATATAAATATGATACTGATAGAGATGTTGTTGCTCCATCAGGATCGGATGACTTCCATCAGTACGCTGCTCGATTGTGTAGTCCTTGGAGGACCACCTCTGAGGTTGAACGTCAGACCTGAAGTATCTCTAAAATCGTTTCTCTTATTCCGGCTTAATTATGCATTCAATTTTAAACCGACATTATTGGTTCCATCTTGTCCACCACGTCACGACTTGATTGGTCAAGCCGCGCCGCCGCAACAAACACAAAATTACCATTGTGTGGACATTCAATTATTCAAATTTCACTCGTTATACTTAGTCCATCCTATTCCATAGATAGATAAAATTTGTAATGTGCTACATTACACTGTGTTACTAAATATGACACATGTTTAACCGATTTAAGTAGTTAGTCTGAATATACTGAAGATTAAGTGACACAGCCAGTGGAATAACAAAGTTATCAAAAGTAATTTTATCTTACAATAATGTGAAGTGAGCCAAATTATAAAATAATCTACTTACATTAATTTATATATTATTTAACTGTTACGAAATAAAATAATTTTAAAACGTGTTTTTGCTTATCTCACTTCACTTTTATGATACGTCATGACATGTAGAATACCAAAATGCACCTAGCTCATTTTTTTGAAAATATCAGTTGGCTTACTTCACTTCTCATTGGCTTAATTATTTATCATTGGTTTACGATTTCAAAGACAATTAAGCAGTACAGATTACTGATTCACATCCACTCAGGAATAAAAGAAATTGTTAGCCGAGACCGAATGCTTTGTGTTTCATCAATCTTTTTTATTATATTATCCATAATATGGAAAATAATCATATCAAGGGGATGGCCCTAAAAAATCTTTGACCTTGAGCTCATAGTCAAAAAATTGAGACGCTTTATTGTGGTTAAAAAATCTAAACGAATGTAAATATTTTTAGCTAGCTGTGTTGTTGCACTCCAGGGTAAGGGGTCGAGCAAGATAAAATCATATTCTAAATTTCGAGTGACGACTTTACCAATTGGCTAGAACTAAACTTACATTAACTAGCTAGTCTGTGTATATATCTTTAAGATACGTATTTTAATTTGCATTGAAAACGGTGACCGGCCATGAAGAAGGAAATGAGTCAACCTGAATACGGAGAAATCCAAAGGAAACAAATTTATGTTGTAGCCCACCGTCAAATTAAAATATTTTTACAATAATTATTTTTAAAGTTTTTCATTTTGTTCATAATCATTTTGAAGATTAATTGATGTGTAAGTGTTCATTTTAAAGCAGTGGACACCAACCGGTGACTCATGGACCGTTGGTGGTACACTAGACAGTTTTGTTGCTCATAAAAGTAATTGAAATAACGTAATTGGAGCCAAGAATCTATGAACTTATTTGAAGCACGTAGCGAAAAATATCGCTCTGATTTATTTGTTATAATCTAACAAATTTAAATTATATATCATTCATAATAAAAGATATATCTGTAATGATCATTACTTTGAACTTTTTTTTTTTACTTTTTAAGGAAAATCATCTTAGCGATTCGTGAGGTATCAAATGTTAGCGACCGCTGCTTTAAAGGATTAATATGTGTACTTGTGTAGTAAGACCATCTCTAAAGAATAAATTGTACCATGCTTTTCAAAAATTGCGATTCACTGATTGAATCAAAACTATAAGTATAATGTAGGATCATTTCTTGGTGGAAAGACATTAAATGTTTATAAATACTACAATTCATCTCAAGCATTTTCAATTGATGAAAAATATTAATCTAGTTGCTTTACTATTGAGTCACTGCGATCGTTTGTATGTTAATTAAATATTATTGCTTACCACTCAAATGTGGTAAGCAATAATATTATATCTTGGATAAGTAAGTATCCGAAAACATTTCGAACTTCTTGGATACAAATATACTTTACTTATAAACATTATTTATTGCCTATACCTTTGCAGAAACGGCCAGAGTAAATATTTCATAAACTTTGCCCATCAGATTTTTTTATTTCTCCCGTGGCCTGTCTTCCTCCAGGTTCTTTTTTTTTATTTCATTTTTGAAAGACTTTTCTTTGACCACGGGGATACGAGAGTTCGGCAAGTCGGTCGGAAAGTTGAGACGTTAAAATTGATAGTCGAATTGCCAGGAAACATAATTTTTTCATTGTCAATCATGTAAAAGGAATAACTGCGTTATTTTCAATATGGCGCGATTCGCTAACGACTTTGCTTTTGCGAATGATCAAAACATTTTTTTTTATCGATTCCTTTATGTGTAGAAAAGAAAAACTGTTTGCTTATTGCTAAAAATATATTTTTGCCTAGATACAATCCATTTTTACTAAAAAACAACATATTCCAAGTAAATATATGAGTTACTCAGAGCAACGAAATATATGCGTATCAACAGTGAAATAATTTCTTTGTTGACGAAAACAATATATTGCATAAAAGATACAATAAAAAATCGTACAAGGAATTTATAAAAAATATTGAAAATAATCATATGTATTATTATCTTTCTGAATTATGTCTGAAGTATGTTACAATGTATTTGAGATATTTATATTTGTATATCTATATTCCCATTTTTAGTGAATTTAAATTACACTTAAAAATGTTATTTATAATTATTTATGTTACTATTTTTTGAATGTTTTTTCACAGAACATCAATTATTATTTCAGGGGAAGCGAGAAAATTTGTATTAACTTTAATAATAACCTGTATATAATATCTTAGACCGCTCTGTAGGCGTTTTATTATTATCCCATATCACATGTAGGTATGACATTTTTTCATGACTTAAGCGTTCGCGGTATATGTAAAATAAAATTTTATGCAACACTACTAGCTACTTAGCACATTCAGTATTTCAATTTCAATACCGTCATCTAAGATGGGCACGGTTATACTAGTCTATCTATGTATATAAAAATGAAGATTTGTTTGTTTGTTTGTCCTCAATACATTCCTTTACCATTCATTCGATCAAACTTTGGTGAGTTGTGCGCACACCCATCAAGGTTTAAAAAATATGCGACATCTCTGCACCAGACGGAAAAATAAAATATTATATCCAAAATAAAGGTCTGCACGGGCCCGGGCTTGGCCCGCGGACTTTTACGGACGGGTAAAGACAATTCAGATTCGGGCTCGGGCCGCGCCTTGGTAAGAAATTCAATTGTTTGAAAAGTATGAATGAATTACTATATTATAAAATAAATCGGGCTTTTTTATGAGAGAAATTTCCGTGAGAACCACTGATATAGAGCAAATGGCGCCAATTCAAATGGAACATATATGGTTTACTTTTTAATAATTTAAGATATCGACTGAGGGTGCCTGATGGAATTTCAAATTTTAACGATTGAAATTTGATAGCTGTTTAGCTGAGCTAGTGATTGTTATCAACTGATCATTAGTTGAAGATGCTTGCTATCTTTTAAAAAATGTGGAATATTTAATTTACATTATTTTAATATAACTTTTAATGTCTCTGATAAAGAATTAACTGTTAAGAATAATTAGTTTTATGTTATTATAAATCCAGTTGGATACATGCTACATAGTCGTTGACTTCTGCTACGGATGTCTCAGGTTCCAATCCCGGTATGGACAGATTAATAAAGTCTTAAATTCCTTCCCGCCAATCCGATCGTAAATAAGGAGAGTAGCGACAGCGATTATCTAACCATTAGTTCAGTCCTAGCTCGATTCTTCTATCCCCACTCACTTCGAAAAATAGAGGTTAAGCAACTGAGCATCAAGCAGTTCTCGTAGAAAAAAATATGTTGAGATACCTCTATTAAGACTCCGGTTTAAATTTAAAAATGTGTATTATACTTCTGCAAATGGTGTTAATCTTTTTTGTAGTCCTTTGAAATTTTCATTTATAATACTTTGAAAACTTTCGCACCTTTTAAACTGTTGACATTTTTGCTACACTTGGATTCTGCTGAATGTGTGTTTATAAATAATTTATTTTATGAATTTTAATGCGAGGATTGTATCAAATTCCCTCAAAAATTAGAAAAATACAGAATTACATAAAATACAGATGCTTCTATTTTTATAAAAAAAAAACAGAAGATACTCACTGTTACACCTGATCTATGTGGATACTCTCTCGTCAACGATATTTATATGATTGCAAGATAAAAAGCGCTGGTTATCATACAACAGACCGAATTACTTACTGCAGCCCAAATTAACCCGATGAGGTTACTGTACTGATCCCGTTAAACATACATCTAAAACAATATCAATACGTTTTCGAACCGCATACATACGCAATACGAATAAAGAATTGTCGTATTTATTTAATATTACTCATTTTTTTAATATCAATATTTATTACTATAGAATCGTTGGTGGCCACAGAAAAATCCTCTGATGGCGGCACATGAAAAGCACTGCTCTATATATAGTTGTTTTTCTTTCATATATTTATGTCTTCTCACTAATATTTAATTTAATAATATAATCAACCCTGTTGGATGCAGGCCAACTATCCTTAAATACTTAGTTAAATTATAATTCAAAATGGACTAATGCCAAAACTGCTTCAAAAATATATTTAAATAAGAATTTGGATTATTGAGATTTTGTACACTTCCATGTATTTTGTCACTAACGACCCGGGTTTCGCCTTTCGGCATCTTCAGGCACTCGAGCACACGAATGGACTCGAACTGAGAGACAGTAAACAGTGTCCAACGCTTATATAGAAGATACAAATGCGACAAATATCATTTACGAGGCAATACACTATACGTCTGAGAGCCACACCGATACCTGAGTTAAAATTTCGGAAATCGTCCTAATCCTTATTTTGTAAACACCATATTACCAGAGTGGCGATTGCCGAAGGCGAATTGCCGCCTTTCAACTTCCCTTAGAAATACCAGTGATTTCACAATTACAACAGTATTGTGGGTTTTGACGGGATGCAATTCGACGAATGGGTAAATATATACAATCATTCCACATTTAATGAAATCTGTTAGGTGTTTCAACGTATCGGATATAATAGCGGAGAATTAGGAAGGTTCAGCTGCTCATTCAAGATTGGTAAGGAGTATAACTGGCCTCTATTAATTTCTAAAATTTCCTGATAAAATAATTTATGATCCCCCATGTTTTTATGCAACAGTTTAACCCCATCATCCGCATTAAACGTATGGTTCTCCATTAGCAAGTGATTTGCGAATGTCGAAGTTTCTTTTTTTAATCTAAAGGCAGCTAAATGTTCTGATACCCTTATATCTAATGTACGTGTGGTTTTACCCACATAGAAATGTTGGTAATCATTGCATTGTAATTTATAAATACCAGATTTGTTCTTAAAGTTTACTCTATCTTTATTGTTAATAAGTAATTTGCCTAGAGAGTTTTTGCAATAGAACGCCGGTCTAACACTATCAGCGAGTTGTTTTTTAATTTTAAAGCTTATGCAACCTAAATAACTTATTCTATGCCAGATTCTAGGGCGGTCTATGTCTTTAGACAAGTTCCCGAAATATAGCATCTTTTCTGCTAATTTACGTTGTTTTAAAAATATTAAAACTAAAATTAAAGATAATGATATCATTGTCACAAAGGCGGACAAAGGAAATACCACGGTCCTGTTAACGCGAAAAGACTATGTTGATAAGTTTAATAACTTTCTCGATAATAACGATATAGTCGAATTGAAAAAAGATCCTACATTAAAATTTAATAAAAATATTAAAGAGGTTATAAATAGTTGTAGCATTACAATCAACCCTAAGGATTTGTCCTTTTTATCTACTAGAAATCCACAAGCCCCCAAATTTTATGGGCTACCGAAAATTCACAAGGATTCAATACCAATTCGACCGGTAGTTTCATATATGAATGCTCCAGCGTATAAACTTTCCAAAAGAGCTAACTCTCTCATCCGCAATCACAGTAAATTCAAGCCATTGTATAGTATTAAAAATTCATTAGAGTTAGTAGATAAAATTAAAAATTATAACATTCCGTTAAACGCCAAATTAATTTCTTTTGACGTTGTTAGCTTATTCACTAATGTACCTGTAAACAAATGTAAACAAATCATCAAAGATACCCTTAATACGCGTAGAGTTAATCCTGTCATTACTACGGAATTACTTAATATATTAGACGTTTGCGTTGACCAGAACTATTTTCAATTTGATAATAGATTCTATGAACAAACCGAAGGCCTTGCAATGGGAAGTTGTTTGTCACCACTATTAGCAGAATTTTACATGAACCATTTAGAAAACCTTATTTTTAGCAATAAAACAGAAGTTAGAAACGTAGTTTATTGGTTCCGTTACGTAGATGACATCCTTTGTCTATTCAATGGAACTGAGAGACAAGTTTCTAACCTTCATAATTTTCTTAACTCACTAGATGATAAAATTCAATTCACTTTAGAAGTAGGGGGCAAGAATATAAATTTCCTTGACCTTAATATTGATATTAAAAACTCCATTCATGAATTTAAAATTTACCGAAAACAGACGTTTTCAGAAGCCGCGATCCATTTTAAGTCAGACCATCCTTTCTCATATAAATTGGCTGCTTTCCATTCTCAGGTTCACAGATTAGTCACTATACCTCTAAATAAATTTAATTTTGAAAACGAACTAAACATTATTAAACAAATTGCCATTAAAAATGGCTATGAGGCGTCTCTTATAGATAGTCTTGTATCAAAAAAACAACGTAAATTAGCAGAAAAGATGCTATATTTCGGGAACTTGTCTAAAGACATAGACCGCCCTAGAATCTGGCATAGAATTAGTTATTTAGGTTGCACAAGCTTTAAAATTAAAAAACAACTCGCTGATAGTGTTAGACCGGCGTTCTATTGCAAAAACTCTCTAGGCAAATTACTTATTAACAATAAAGATAGAGTAAACTTTAAGAACAAATCTGGTATTTATAAATTACAATGCAATGATTACCAACATTTCTATGTGGGTAAAACCACACGTACATTAGATATAAGGGTATCAGAACATTTAGCTGCCTTTAGATTAAAAAAGAAACTTCGACATTCGCAAATCACTTGCTAATGGAGAACCATACGTTTAATGCGGATGATGGGGTTAAACTGTTGCATAAAAACATGGGGGATCATAAATTATTTTATCAGGAAATTTTAGAAATTAATAGAGGCCAGTTATACTCCTTACCAATCTTGAATGAGCAGCTGAACCTTCCTAATTCTCCGCTATTATATCCGATACGTTGAAACACCTAACAGATTTCACTAAATGTGGAATGATTGTATATATTTACCCATTCGTCGAATTACATCCCGTCAAAACCCACAATACTATTATAATTGTAAAATCACTGGTATTTCTAAAAGAAGTTGAAAAGCGGCAACCGCCTTCGGCAATCGCCACTCTGGTAATATGGTGTTTACAAAATAAGGATTACGACGATTTCCGAAATTTTAACTCAGGTATCGGTGTGGCTCTCAGACGTATAATGTATTTCCTCGTAAATGATATTTGTCGCATTTGTATCTTCTATATAAGCGTTAGAAACTGTTTACTGTCTCTCAGTTCGAGTCCATTCGTGTGCTCGAATGCCTGAAGATGCCGAAAGGCGAAACCCGGGTCGTTAGTGACAAAATACATGGAAGTGTACAAAATCTCAATAATCCAAATTTAATATTGAAATTCCATCAAGCACCCTCAGTCGATGTCTTAAATTATTAAATAAGAATATCAGTTATTCATTCTAAAAAAATGTACACTTTTATCAATTGGTTTCACTCATTGTGGACATTTTCAACTGTTGAAAATTCTTTACTCAGAATTGATAGTGAACACCATAAAATTGAACATTGTTTCAATTATTATTTATCAACTGTATAAGAATGAATGAAATCTCATAATATAAAATCAATTTTCACAAAATTAACACCGAACCTATCTAAAATATAAAGTTGTGTATGCTGTGGTTCTTTTGAATTATTGTAACTTACAAATAAGCACACTTTTTGTATAAAAACTTATTCTCTTCACAAACTATTCATGTAACTATTTAATTTGATATAATTCTTTTTATTTATTCATTTGAAATTGAAGGAGGCTATAAATATGCAAATTTTTTACCAAAATTACACTTAAAATCACACATTAGCAGTGTAATTTTTTGAACTTTTTGAAACTACGAGGGCTTGAGAGACTTTGAAAATGCAATTTGTCCTTTAATACAACAGAAATATCTCGTTTTTTATCAAAACTGAATTTGAGCATGTTTGATGTCAAGCTCCTCAAATATAAGCCGCGATTGACGAATCAAGTATAAGTATTGATTTTGTATAACGTCGAAATTTTGTGTTTGTTCATGACCTTTCACTATGAGATAAGCCATGTCGAAATTAGCATAATATGGAGCCAGTTTATTTTACATAACATGCTATTGTTAACATTATATCGACTGTTATTTCAAAGAATTTTCACACAGACACATGTATTTTACTCTTTTTCAGCCTTTAACAAGCTTCAGCCTGAAGCTACGTTGTCAAGGTGAGCCTGCTTTATGAAAATAAAAGAAAACAGGTAGGAGTTACACAGGAGTATTATCCCCATCCCATGATTTTCTTTATTCAAGTACATATTGCGTCAACACTGACATAGCTCTTTCTCTTGCCAACTTGCAGACGGATTCCGATACTTTCAGCTCAAGTATACAATGTTAGGAAAAATAGTTAACTTATCTTTATAGCGGCCCCATTGCTGAGTAGAAACACCCTGACATAGTTACGGTGTCATAGGTTTGAATTAATCAATATTCAGTATAGAGTTTTTTTATATGATTAATTATATTATTAACGTCCAAAATATAAAAAAGCTACGAGAGACCTGGCTTGGACATGTGCTTCAACATTCATAGGATGTTCTTAGAGGAACCGTATGATGTCCCTATGCTTCTATGATGAAAAAACTATGTTATTATTGCATCAAATCTTGAAAAAAATGCGATGCAAATGTGATAAGCTAGCTAATACTCTCCTATTATTTTTTTCGATAAATTCGGCGGTAGCTTTGTGGAAATTCGTTTTTAGTATAATGTTAAAATTGATTACTTATTTATTCCACTGGCTGTGTTACTAAATTAATGTAACTCGTTTCGCTTCTTCAGGAAGCATATTCAGACTTTCCTATCCATTCTTTTTATCGTTATTCTTTAAAAAATCATTGTGATTTACAGTTTGGAAGCATAAATGTCTGAACAAGCTTTCTATATAAAGGTCGTCCAGTGAATCGGTCTCAGGTATCTCCAAATAACCCATATTAATACAATGGGAAAAGTGATATTCAAATAATCATCATAAATCAAATATTATTGATTTGTACACAAGTTGCATAAATTTTATAAACAGGTGTTTAACAATTTGGTACTTTCAAAGTATTTTCATTAAAAGTATTTTAAGAAATATATGAACTATTTTTAATTTAAATTATTTTTTTAAATATAGCGTAGAAACTATTTCAATCTACATGTAAAGGTTTTGCAAGTGGAAAATAACGAGAAAATTCAACAATAATTTCATAATACTTGGCAATACTCAATTTCAAAGTTTCACTGAAACAGCTCTGTGACTTCTTTTTTCATTCTGCACGCGACGAAATTACTTGTATTGTTTTTGTTCTTATTCTTGTAAAATCTTGGCACTGTAATTGCATAGGAAATAACAATAAAAAACAAATTGAATAATAACAGCGGCATTGCGATAACAACAATAAAGATTTACGTACCGATTGTTTAGAAATAACTATAATTTATTTGAAAGAAGGAAATGGTTAATTTTTGATACAATTTACAGATTGAACTTTACGTACAAACTATTCTATATTTGTTTGTAGGCAGTGTATTAATTATAATTATTTTTGATGGATTCAAATTTAAATTGATAAATTTAATAATTACACCTTTTGCGTGATACATGCTTTGCTTTCAAATTGAATACAAAGCAATAAATATTTACAAGATAAGAATTGATTATTATCGCCCACCTATTGAAAGTAAAGGAAATTTAACACTCAAATTATATTTTCACAATAAGGCAATTTAATACCGCGAAAAAAACTCTTTTCAATATTCTCCGTGAAAAGAAACCATCCGTTTTTGCGAGTCTGTAATTCACACTTCGAAAAACATATTAATCATTATTTTGATGTCGAGTTATATACAAACTAAATGAAGCTATATGTAACAGATTTCAGTTGATCATTCAAACATTAACAGCTTTCTATAAAAACTAAATCTCTGTTGGTAAAGGGATTTTGTTATGTATGATATATTTTATTCATCTAAACTAATATGCTAGTGACCGATCCTTAGGGAATTTATTTTGCACGTTACTGGTATTTTTTCCTCTTTCAATGTGAGGCATATGGACTCCTGATGGACTTATATCAACAGAATTTTTCTACGAGAACTACATACTTGTTAATCAGTTGCTCAGCCTTACATTGTCGAAGAGAGTAGGGATAGAAAGATAGGCTCTTTGCTACGCTCCGTTTTCAGGATTGGATGGGACGAAGAAATTCTAGACATTACAAACATTCATGTTTACGAACGAAAATCCATAAACTGACTGAAAAATCAAATAATCTGGTAAACATTAAATTAAAATTGGTAGATTATTTCGTTATTTCACTGTGTTACTGGTATGAAAAGTGTTTCTACTCTTTGAAAAGCATTTTCCGACTGGTCTGAAGTTCTTTTCAAAGAGACAAAACACATGTCGTATCTAGTTGCTTAATCAGTGAAATAATAATGTTATCAAGGTACTACCGAATCCGTCAAAAATATTCCTAAAAAAAAAACACTCAATTAACAAAGTTACTTTATGGCTGGTAGTTGATACATCTTTGGGTATATTTAAGATTTTAATAGGTCTTGTTTCAGTAAAATCATTTAACCTTTCAATTTTGATATATTTTGTAGTGGTTTAAATAAACATTACCGTACAATGAATACCCATTAAATTTGTTAAAGCAAAGATTCTGTGAATTTCTTGAAGTAGATATTATAACTTAAATTGAATGCAATAAATTCACATAAAAGCTAAGCCAGAAATTCAAAAGGGCAAATTGTAGAATTCCTCCAAAGAATAGCTTGACTGCACCTTGAGATATTTGGAACCCTAACAGCCGCCGACAAGGGACAGAGAAAATAAAATTGCCCATATAAAACCGATTACGGGCGATTGGACAATTATTATAAGACGCTTGCTATGTAAATGTCCGTATTATTTTAGTATATCGAGGAATTCTGTGTAACGTTATATTGTGCTTGATTTCGGTTGTCATTGTTGCAAATAAAGGTGTCGTAAGAGATAAAATATGAATGTCGTTTCAATTGCAAGATTGTACATCTTCAAAATGTTCATGGGAGCATAAAAACAGTTTTAAAAATAACTTTATCAAATAAAAAAAATATACATAAAAAACGCATAATTAATATCAAATATATCGTCGTTGTTCTGGAAGAAAACACTAAATCGAAAAAATGATATATTGAGTTAGTTATACGAAAATGATCTTTATTTCAAACTCTATCGTATGAAAGAACGCAGTTGTTTTTATAAATTATACTTAAAAACAGTTTTGTACAAACAAACAAAATGAGAAACGTATAGCATTTCAAACATTTGACAAACTTCAGAGTATAATTACCAAAGACCAGTATTTTTCAGTTAGTGTTTTCTTCCAGAACAACGACTATATACACGTAACCATAATTTTAGTGAGTTATTTTGCATGTTGTCAAGGGTGATTATTGCAGTATTAGTAAACAGCCGAAAACGCTAAAAATGAAGATATGCAATTTCGCAATGGAAATGTTGGTAAAATAATATTTTTATACTACATGTCCACTCTCAGTGTGAAGCATATGCCCTTCCAATGGAGGAATCTTAACAGAAGTTTTCTACGAACTGCTTGTTACTCAGTTTTTTGGAAAGGGTGTCAAGAGAAGCTATCGTTATTTATTTTTTATGTTAAGTAGATACAAGTTATAAATATTGAATAGAATTTTTCAAGGGTTTTACTTTTGAGACATTAATTAATTTATGTAAATTTCATTACAGGCTACAGGAAACTAATCTCAGTAACTGTCAGTAAGAGTAGACACTACCAAAATTACTATGTTATATTCATATTTTTTATACTGACAAGATAACGGAAAATCGAAAAAGAAATAGTTAACATTTTTGAATAAAATGCACCACTGATGCCGTACCATAAAACCACCCTTACGTCAAGGTTAGTAGAATTTATTGGTTCGATGGAGTGAAGGCTTACCTGACCTGCGAGGGATGTTTTTATACACGAAAGAGTTCACGTAAAGTTGGTACGATAGTTTAGTTAGACATTTATTCTGTACTACAACTGCAGTAATGTGTTTGTTCTAAAGGGGAATATTTTAAAACGCACTTTTAGTCCAAAATTGTGGCTTAAAAATAATAATCACTCTTTTAATTCACTGAAAATAACTACATAACAAATGAAAAATTTTCATTTAAGACACAGCACACGTTGGTGGCAATCTTCAATAATGGCTATGTTGAAAACGAAGCTGTTCATTTGTTCTTGGCTAAAATGACTTGTTTTTTTTAAATAAAACACAACTTTTTTGTACTAATTTTACATTTTTATAATGTTTTAAAAAATAAAACACAATTCATTTGTACTACTTCCACATCTTTATAATGATCAGGACCGGTTTCGCTCATCACGAGCATTATCAACTGATAAAAATACAAATATACCAGGCTTATTTATATAAAATTTAGTGTAAAATTGAAGGTATATAAAACTGATGGTTCATGAACTAAGACAAGAAAATACTGATTAGCAAACAAATTATACATAAATCAAATAAAATAGTCTACAATTAAAATTCAGAACCCTTCACGGGTGTGTGCACAACAACTCACCGAAGTTTCATCGAAACCGTATGAGTGGTAAAGGAACGCGTAAAGGACAAACAAACATTTGTTTTATATAATATTTCCCGACATGATCACTTCCTGAAAGTTTCGTCGCGATCAGTTGAGTAGTTTAGGAGCCTATAAGATCCGGACAAACCAAAAAACCAACAAACAGACATTCATTATACATATATATATAGATTTAAGATGGTTTCAACGGTAAGTTTGAGAAAATTCATTTTTAATATAAAATAAAAATTGGTAAATTGTGAAATTGTGGAGCAAAAACAATAGGATTACAAAGTTATCAATTTAAATTTTATCTCATTACGCTGATCTTAAATTTTCAGGAATAAAAAAAATATAAGGAATTTGTAGTCAAGGTAACCTTATAATATCGACTGTGGAAACGAAAAAAAACGTAATCCACACCAAAAAATATTGTGTATAACTCACACAAAACGTGCTAATACACTATATTTATAAATAAATATACAATATATCGACTATGGAAAGGCAAAAGGACTTATCTCTCCGTATTTTCAAAATATTTTGTTTTCGATAATCACAACGTATACAATTTAATACACGTTTTGTTTGGGCTATTCACACTATTTTTTGTGTGTGTGTTATTTCCTTTTTCCTTTTTACAGTCGATATACTATTAAGCAAAAACTTGCTGCTAGTCAACGCTTTGTCTCTTCTTTGAAAGGGGGTTAGGTTATTTGTATTATTCGTATATTGTTATTTGTACACATTCTGGAATAACGTGATATACACAATCGTACATTCTTCCCTCTGCATAGATCAAAGAGGCTGAGTTCATACAAAAGTATTCAATAAATGCATTAAGAAGCTTCCACAGATTGTCGAATAAGTTACGTTTGAATTGCAAAAAGCAACTTCACGATTGACTTAAGGTCTGCATTTATTGGGTCAGTAACTATTAAAATTTTTGGTCCGTAGAAAATAATAAATGGTCAGTAATTAATTCGTTCAATGGTCAGTTAAACAGTAATATATAAAGAATGGTCAGTTATTAAATTAAGCGGTCTGTTTTTAATTCAACCTAACCTTTACTTATTTTTCAAGTGTCAACTGTGAATTCTTGGTGGAAAGACATTGTATTTTAAAAAATAAAACCTTTATTTATTGAGAAATTATTTACTGAATAAACATATATATTAACTGATCATTTATCTAATTAGTTACTGATCATTTTTGACAAAATAATTAGTTGCCATGAACTAATGCACAATACTGCTTACTTTGTTAGTGGTTTATGTGGACTGTCTGGTTTCTACAACGCTCAATCTATTTGATTACCTTAGCAAAAGCTAATATAGAAATAACATTTCATTGTGACGAAAGAAGATTTTTCGTATTTATTCAAAGTATAAATATGCAACCGCTACGCCACTCACAGACTCAACTGCCGCAAAATCAATTTTCTTACAACGAAAACCTATCGCAAAAGTTATAAACGGATGAGTTTAACATATGTGCTTTCATAGCAAACCGCACACGCAACAAATTTGTTTAAGGTTTATTTTTATTGCCCCAACAAAAATTGGAAGCATCTTGCGTAGCAGGTAAAATTGTCGTAGCCATGTATTAGTTTTTTTTCTCTTTTGTGGAAAAGCCTACGCGGCGTAGACGTATGCACACACGTTTACGCCTCAACAAACTTTCAGAGGGCAATGTTATTTGATTTCATATCATATTGCTCGGTCACACGAGATGAGCAAAAAAATTTTGAATAATGATTTAAAAAAATAGGCGGGTTGTACTAGTATTATAATAAAATAAGAAGAATTGCACTTTTTAAGGCCATTCCTATTCAGAAAATAGTTCTTCAATAAGTTTGTTTCCCTACTGCCACTGGCAATGTTTTACATATGTTATATGCCATTGATTTGATGACCACCATTTATAATTTTTCTAAGCATACAAGCATTATTGTCTTCTTCTTCAAGGACGAGTTTACAATTCTGAAATTCTCAATACTATTAACTTACATGCTCTCAATTTTTATATACGTCACTGAAACCATAGCCATAAGGAAAAAAAAAATATTCGTAAAAATTGTTCTATGTGTCGGTCATATGAGTCACTAGTTGCAAGAGCTGTTTGACGGATCAATGCATTCAATGCCTCTCTAGGTGTACATTTTCAGCTATAAACTCTGGGTATTATTTTATGAATATTTTTTCATGTATATTAAAATATCTTTTTCTATTTTCTAAATTTTAAAAATATTTTATTATTATTGTACTGAATAAATGTATGGTGCATTGGCGTCAGCTGTAATGATATGTTTTCAAATTTTAAATTTACAAATAAATTAATAATCATCAATAAAAGCAAATGAATTTCCTCCTAACTAATTGGCGGTTTTAAAGTAATGATTTTCTACGAGAACTATCAGTCGTAAAAATGCAAATATATCGGAAATATAGCCGGCTACACACATGTATATATATATATATATTTTAATATGAATTTATATTTATAGTTTGAGCGTCTGAGTAACAAGCAGTTCTCTTAAAGTAACTTCTGTTGAGATATGATTCTCAATAAAATAAACAAAAATTCCATTTTGATATTTAAATAGTGGCGCACAATAGTAGGACTTGTATTAAAAACAGCTGTTTGGTTTATAATATGATGTTTTTAATCTAACATTTTACACAGCGTGTTAAACGTGTGCACCATTTAGTTGCGCCACTGACGACTAGTCATATATAAAATTAAGTGGATTTAAGATATCGACTTAGGGTGCTTGATGTTATTTCAATATCAAAATTTGAACTTATTTAGTCAGTTCAAATTCATTCGTGCACTCGAATACATGAAGATGCCGAAAGGCGAAACCCGGGTCGTTAGTCACAAAATACATGGAAGTGTACTAAATTTCACCAATTCAAATTAAACAAAATTAATTTTCATTAAAAACTAAATTATTTATTGAGTTCATTTTTAATAAAATATTAAAATTGTCGATTTAGTTATTCCACTTGGAGTCGAATACAGTGAAATAAATAAATTATCAATTTTATATTTAGGACACATTTCATACTTCATAGCTTTTCAATATTTTTAAATATAAAATTAATTCGTATGGATTTGAAATTTTTTTTTATCTTTTTAATTTTAGATAATTTATACTTAGAATACTATTTTTAAAATTAAAACCAAATAACGGCCTATTTATATGCTTAAATTGTTTTCGTCGAGTTGGATTATTTTTTAGGTTGGCATCTCCCATCGGTAGCGTGGCCGAGCGGTCTAAGGCGCTGGTTTAAGGCACCAGTCTCTTCGGAGGCGTGGGTTCGAATCCCACCGCTATCATATATTTTTTTTTATTGTTGATTATTGTGATTTGTATTTTTTAATAACAAGATGAAAACTGCATTATGTACTTCGACAAAAAATATTTTTCTCAAATACTTTATTCAACGGCTTGAGTGAACCAATACTATGAAAAAATTCTCAACATTTTGTTTCAATAATGAAGTAATTTTTTTGGTCAATATTTTTTACCTTTATAATTCATTATGTAACCAATCTATTTTGTGGGGTATTTTTATATTAGTTTTTTATGAATCTATCTCGTCAGATTTTTTGAAATAAATCATATCCATTGAATATAATAAATTGTATTGATTCAGTTGTAGACTAATTACAAGTCGCTTTTAATCTCATTATGAGTGATTGATTAACAATCTGTTCTCGTTAAGATACATTAATCGTGTAAAATAAAAATATCTATGGAACGGATTAGTAGTTAGCTAATTTTTTCTAGGTTCGGATAGCAAAACAGCATAGACAAATTAGCTACCAATGCGTTTTGGATACATGTCCAAAAACTAATTGAAAGATTGATCTGTAAATATATTCATTCTGGAATTTGAGTACTTGACCCCATTATCAATAATTGGACGAAATTACGAGAGCAGTAAAAATAAAGTGAAATGTAAAAGTATTGAATTTATTTGTACGTACACAAATTATAAAAAAAAACTAATTATATTGCTTTCGAAATATGTCTAACGATAAGGACATTGTAAAAATTGGCAATAATTGTTAATAAAACCATACAATAACAGGGAAAAATATCAAAGTATTTAGTTGTACAAAATTTTAGTCAATTTAAACATAGTTCTGATGATGAATTTAAGCCGAAAAAGCCATCAACTAATAAAATTTTGTAGAACTAAATAATTTGATGTTTTATCCTATTATAATGGAGTTTTACCAATTAAATGCCAGTTCAATCAACAATATAGTTGATAGCTATTTCAAAGGCATGTTCTGACGATTGCGTGATGCATAAATACCTATAAACTTTACCTATTTCTAGATGAACTAAATACTTATATTATTAATTTAAGAGAACGAATCAGACTGCTTGAACCATTGACTTCGATGCCTGAAGGTACCGCAAGGCAAAATCCGGGTTGTTAGCGACAAAATGTTTTTATTATAGCGGAGTTATACCAATCAAATTAATCCGCGAGCATCGAAAATTCGACCACAGGTCTGAATATGTAATTACACCAAATACTCTTTTTGCACGGGGACACGTTCCAAAGACTACCGTGCAAAAAAAAGATAAGGTGTTCATATAAAAATGGTAGATAGGTTCCAACTAATATTACACAATAAAAAAGCGTTAATTTTTAATATTACATATTAGTTAAAAATATCTTTTACATTTTATATCATATAACATAATTATTCAGTCATTCAGTATCACTATTAGATAATAAACGTGTTCGTTTTCTGTTGTTTGTTGTGGCGAGAAATCACTCTTGTCACTGGAAATTTTTATTGGCGATTTATCTACAAGTGTATCTTGAATAAAATTTCCGTCTTCTGTTCCATTGATTTTAACTAAAAATTTCGTTATCAGATGCTGTCATTTCATTAGTTTAACTTCTTTATATTATTTTTCATAACGTCTTATAATCATTTTTAAATCACGTTTGAATTTCTCTGGGTGCACATAATGCAGTGAAATATGTGATTTTTTCTTTAGTTTAAAACCGTGTAAAAGTGAAAAAAGTATCGATTATTTTTCTTGGACCGTGCTAATCCAAATCTGTAGAAAAAGAGATTTTGGTGTTTAAGCGTTAGTTTTTATTTTATAAACAAACTAGTTTGTTATTTTACACGCAAACATGAAAATATTATCGAATGAGCTATAAATAAGTAAGTCAACTGACATCATAGACGATTTTTATTTCGCCAAATCATTCACCATTTGCAATACAAATAGTTGAGACGTAGCATAGATTCATTAATAATAAAAAATTTCATAATTTAACATGGCATGAATGAGAAATTTTACTTTTCTTTTATAGAGTCGATTTCATTATGGAAAATGGTTTCCTCGAATTCGCATTTGGCGGGCGTTCAATGTTTTCCTTTGTCGAATCAACAATACGCTTGTATGATGAATGCAATAGTTTCTTTTTGATTAGAGACCTTTTCCAGTCGTGCTTTGGTTTTTTCCGAGCTATACCAAAAGCATGTTCGATTGTTACCAATTACTTAAGGTTCGTGGACACAGGGTAAAGAGTGGGCGAAAATATTGAGGCAGTATATTTTTCGAAGCAGGAAACCATAGAGGAAATTTAAATTCTGATGAGTAATTGAGGAAACGATGATTTCGTTTTGTTAGCTTCTATGTAAGTTATTCAATATCACTTCTACAAATATATAAAAATAATATCAATATATAAAAACGAAAATCTGTTTGACTGTTTGTTTGTCCTCTATGCCTTCGTTTAACATTCATAAGATTTCGATGAAACTTTGGTGAGTTGCTGCGCGCACACCCATGAAAGTTCCTGAAGAAAATTAAAATCTAAAAAATAAATCTAAAAAAAAGAATCAAAGATATACAAAGCCGACATCTCGGAGAAACCTTCTGATTAATTCTTGCACGCACCAGATGGCAAACAGAAAATATTGTGTATCCAAAATCACTTCAATAAACAGAATTAAGACACAAACCCTTTCTTTCTTTCAGTGGCATTGTAACGCATGCTGGGTACTCACTAGTTTGTAAATAAAAATTGTACTTTTTTGTAAACAATTATAATTTTGATTACAATAAGAAAGATACAATTTTTTTATCATTAAAGAAATTGGGTAAAAAATAGCAATATATGATAATCATATTTTAAATGGTATTTCGTGGTGTGTGTAACGTCGAGCGTGTTTTTTGTTATATTCTCTCTGAGATTTTGACTGTTTTAAATGGTTGACTATTTTCAGTTCTATATTTTGAATTGATATAGTCAATTAAAACTGCAAAAATGTTTACGAAATTACGGTTGAAAGTCATAATTATCAAATCAGTATTAAAATTAATTCAGATATTATTATAGTACCTAGACTAAGAATTTATATTAATTTGTCTTACATATGAACGATACAAAATATTTACTAATCGTCATTTCGAGTTTATCCGTGTAATCGAATGCATGAATATGTCAAAAGGCGTACAAAATTTTGACAATTAAAATTTGATAACGAAATTCCATTAAGCACCCTCAGTCGATATCTAAAATTATTAAAAGTATAAATAATATCTTGTCTACAACCAAGAAAAAAATATAGAAATATAGGTTTATACATAAAAAAATCACTGTTTAAAATACATATTTTTTTTACTCAAATTTTAAAAAACTGACATTCTATTTTTAAAAATTTCATTATTGTAACAGTTCTATAATATATAAGCAATATAAAGGCCAACTTTTTTCAGTTTTATGGTTAAGTAAATTCGGTACTTACTGAATTGTAAGTAAAAAACGGTTTTATACTGAACCCGTTTTTAATACTAATAAAATGCCTTTTCCCAATTTCAGCATTGATTAATCACAAGCAGCTGAACACTTGATTTTCGCAGTGTAAAATGCCTCGTTGTAAAAAATTGTGTATAAAATTTTATATCCCGGCCGGCCGAACAATTGGCCCTCTATGCTTTTATGTAACACTACGGTCTGTAAATTTCGCGTCATGTAGCATTCTCCGCAAAAAATGCCCAGCTCGCCGGCGGATGAGGCTGACTTTTATTTCGAGCAATCTGTTTTGAACGCTTAAACAGGGTACGCTGAAAAAATAAATTTCTCTCGTCACTTCTAAAAACCCAATAGTCCGATTTTATCGCTGTAGCATAATTTTTTACTTAAATTTGTCATAATATAACTTCATTTATTTAAATGAAATAATTTGCTGCTTAGAACTACGATACGTTTCGGGTATAATACTATTTAAAAAAAAGGTTGTAAATAGTTGCACTTTGTGTTAGATAGTATTCACTTGGTATACTTGAACTTTCATTTCGATAGTTAGCACTTTGGGCTAGATAGTATTAATTTGGTACACTCAAACTCTGATATTAATAGTTTCCAGTTAGACACGGATTCTTTTAACAAAATGAGTTAAGTTGTAGTAGGTTATGTTAGGGTTGGTCTTGTTTGGTTTGTGTAATGTATTCTAATGCGTGGAGCAAAGACAATATAGGCAAGTAGTAAAGAATAAGGGACATTTCATTACAACGTATCGATTTCAAAGTGTGAGTATTTGAGTGAAAACTATTTTATCTATGTGAAAATATTTTTTCGTAAGTTTAATATATTTTATAATTTGGGATCACTTTACTTTTAGTGAAATAATTTGTGTTTTGTGAAATGTATTTATTATGAATATGTTGAATATCATCTAAACAAAAGTGCATTTAATTGTAAGCCTTTTAAAAATAGGATAAAGTTTTTTTGTACTACTTCCACTTATCAAAAGCATTATCAACTGAATCATAACAGGGATATTTATATAAAATTGACAGTTAAAAATTATAAGGTATATAAAACAGTTGGCTAAGTGCTTGGTTAAACTAAGACAAGAATTAAAAGGTGACTTGACTTTAAATCTCAGTAAGAAAAATATTAATACCTCAGTTCAAAAGAGTAACAAGTCAAAAAATTGGTTGAGTTAAGTATTAGGAAAAAATACCGATATCTACCACTTCTAAAATGTAGCAAGTGGTAATCAGTGGTTTTTATCACATTAGATTCAAGCTGTATTAATTACGAACATCCTGTTAAAACTCCTATTATTAATATTTAAAAAAAATGTAATGTAATATTTAGAACTTTATTTAAACATAAAAAGAATGTGCAATAGAAGATTAAGCCAGTCAAAAATCTTATTTCCGAATTATCTTAGAACTGTGCCTTTTGAGTTGTTACACTTTGGAACTGAGGTATCGATATTTTCTAAAAACAACTGACTGAAATTATGAAATCAACTGTGGAAAGACAAAAGAACGTAACCCACACCGAAAAATATTGTACATAACTCACACAAAACGTGTTAATAGACTATATTTATATACAATATATCGATTGTAGAAAGGCAAAAATACGTATCCCTCTATCTTTTAAAAATGTTTTTTTTTTTAAATTTAATTTAATACACTTTTTTGTGGGCTATACACAATGCTTTTTGTGTGGTCGTTACGTTCTTTCGCCTTTCGAAAGCTGATATGATCTACAAAAATTAGAAATACAGTAAAGGATTAAACCTGTTAAAAATATTGTTTCTTAATTATCTCAGAACTATGCTCTTTACGTTGTTACCCTTTAGAACTGAGGTGTCGATATACTCTGTTTAAAAAACACACCCTTCATTTGAAGAGAAGGTTTGGTTTAAAAATTGTGCTCTGCCATATTCTGTGGAAAGTGAAGTTCGCATTACCGAATAACAAATGAAAGTCACTTTGTTTATGCACAAAACTGCAATCATATGTTATTCACCTGCAGTTTATCCCCCTGGCGACAATCTGAAGCGCAAAACTCTCGCCCCGCGTGAAACTGCATACAATTAAATTTAAATGCCGGCTTGAATTTATTTCGTTCATTCTGTCGCATACAGAATACCGACCGGCGCTGTACCGTTGCCGCAAAAACAGAATCAAGTTCGTGATATGACATTCAATTTAATATCGTCAAGTTATAAATTGAATCGTTTTTCTATTGAATGTCCTATATTTGGTGTTATTTGTATAACTTGTTTGACATCATAAGGGAATCTACACACACAAATTACTGCTCTTTATCCATTAAATAAGCTTTATGTATTGATAGTTTTTTTGACGTTAAATATTATAACATTTTAAAAAGAAAACACGAATTTGTTTTGTAATACTTCTGCATTTCACGGTTTCATTCATCGCAAGCAAAATAAACTGATGAGCGAAACCGTGGAATTGTTTTTTATTTTTCAAATATAGGGTGCTTGTTCCTAAAATCAGCCATCGCCAGTTGTCGGCCTTTTGAGCTTAAAACTTAAGTAATAGGGAATATGTTCAAAAAAACAGATTTTTTAATTCGTGTAGGGAGTCTTGTCACTTGCCAATGCATATCTGCACTATACTGACCTATATGATGCAATAAGCAATTAAAAAAGCACATTTTTACTTCGCAAGTTTCGACGAATTCATGTTGTATGGGGATCGCTAACAAAATATTCTTTAAATTTGGATTATTGAGATTTTGTACACTTCCATGTATTTCGTCACTAACGACCCGGGTTTCGCTTCGGCATCTTCAGGCATTCGAGCACACGAATGGACTCGAACTGAAAATATTCTTTATTGTTCTGTTTACTATAAGTAGATTATTTTTCGATATTCATGTCGATGTCTTAAAAAATATTCTTTATTGTTCTGTTTACTATAAGTAGATTATTTTGCGATATTCATGAAGTTTTATAGTGATGGCCGACCACTGGGACAATTGGCATTTTTTTTGTAAACTTCTATTATTTTATGCTTGGTAGAATATTAATTATTTTATTTTAAGTTGGTTACATTGCTTAATCCCTGTTTAATGGAATACCAGCGAAAAAAATATGTATTTATCGTTCATTGACTTAAAATCCTTTTTGAAAGTACACCTGTCGCTTAACTGGCTGAGTACTGGCGAAACGACCTTAATGCCTTTCCACTAAGAATTAACAGTTTACTCCTTAAAAGCAAATAGTTTTATTACTATTTTCGAAGGATTTTGCGGTCACTTTGTGAAACTTCATTTTAAATATGAAATTAAATTTGATAACTATGTTTTTCCACTGGTCGTGTTGTTATTAAATAAGCGACTGCTTTCAGAGACATCTTCAGACCAACTATATTTCAAAGTAAACGATTATAAGAATTCTTAACATATTTTTTAAAATATAACGCCTTTCTACCAAGAATTGACACCTTAAAAATGATTATAACATTTGTAAAGAAGTTGTGATTTTGTGTGTTTGCTGCTTTGAATAAATATAATTATATATCCAAGTATATCCTTTTAGAATAAAATTCAACGCTATTTTCAAGTGATCATAGTGTATTTTATGTTTTTTTTCTATTTGAAGGAATTCTTTTAAACTTTTCGTGATATGATTTGCTATAGAGTTTGCAAAAAGAATATTTTACTTTCAATCCCTCGACATTTGACTATCTTTTTTGCCTGCACGATGATCATATATTAAGATTAAATTAGATGTATTTGATTAGATTATATGGTGAGTAGCGTTATGAATCTTTGACATGCACTCCTGTAAATTTTCATGTTTGCAGATACGGGATTATACATAGAAAGTGTCGATGTAATAGTGGCTTACATTAAGTGCTGGGGTCAGAATTTTTAAACCTACAACCAATGATGTTTTACTTCCAAAAAGTGGTAAATTTATTTTTTGGCCGAGACCTGCTCTGCCGTCTTTAAAATGAGATCGAATCATTAACTCAGTTTCTTATATTTTGAAGGTTACATCAATTGCCCAAAATACCATCGATATGAAGTATTATAACACAAACGAATTTGATTTACTAAAATAAAGTGAATATTTTTCGTTCTGCTGTTTGTGTGCACTATGATAGAGTTCTCAGTATTTATATTCCAAGTACACCTATTTCGAGTGACTTATCCATCAATGAGAAACAACCTCAAACGTTTTACACCCGTCAACCGAGGAAAAAGTGCAACAAAATGTACGTACACTATCCGGTAAACAAAAGCGGCATAACGGCGGCTGCCTGATGCAATTTGCCGTTGCAATTTCGCAGTAAACAGCTTTGGCGTAGCGAAAAGCTACTTCGTCCCACAAAAGCTGTGTTGCTAACGGTTTTGAACCGCGGAGCCTCGAAACGGAGCGCTTCGGCAGCTGGGCCAGCCTGTAAACCAATTGAGCTTCCGCGCCCGCCCGACAGATGTCACCGCCGAGCAGCGTCAACGCGCTAATGAAAATTTCGCCTGCAGTTTTCATTTGATAAAGATTACTCGCCATTTCATTTGATTGTAATTTGCGCGCGAAACGGAATTCACCTGTCAAAAGAACTGAGAGCCGCGAAATGAATTTCAAGTGATTTTCAACTACCTAATGCGAAACGAATATCGTGATTGAATCGAAGCGACATTTCCATTCTGTTTATGAAAAATTGGAATTGCACAAATTTATCAAAATGTGATGCAAATTAGCAGGATGTTTGTTGGAATTCATTAATTTATGTAATTGTTCATTCCAAGATTTGAGTGCTTGATAGCAAACCGATAAGGATGGAAGTCCAAGAGCGTTACTATTGGACTACTTTTAAATTGTGATGGCAGTATCGCAATCGATTTACGATATTTTAAATTTGAGAGAACTAATCAATGAAGAAAACTCAAATTTTGAATACTAATATTATTTACTGATTTGTGCTGTCTGGTATCAGCAGTGGTAAAATCACTCTTTATAGAAAATGAGATAAACATAACGTTTTAAAAATTAATACAAAATCTAAAAAAAAAATGATGTATGTATTCTTCAGCACTTTGGATAAAACAACTATTATTTTCACGTGAAATGAATACCAAGTATTTTTTGAATTATAAATGATTTAATTGAGGATTTGACCACTTTTGGAACAAAATCGTGAGCATTCGTTTACCTTTGATACAAAGTTTTTACTCGCCCACTACTAGGCGTCAGCTAATACTGTTGATTACTATGAACAAACCTTAGGTCATATGACACTGTTAATGAATGTGTTTGGAAGATGCAGATTTGATTAGATTTTATATGGAAAAAATATTTAACTTGCGTTTTTTCGTTTTAACCAGAGTTTCACACTGCATATTCAGTTGAAAAAATGTGAATATGGTTCGGACCAATTATGATACCAGACAACACATTTATGATTCATAAATATAACTAGCATATGACACACAGTGGTTTAGCTTGTTAAGCTTAAGCTTTATTAGGATCCATAACTGACAGCGAACAGCTTTAATGACAATGATTCTTGGTAGTCAAATCGAATTATGGTCGTTAAAAATGAATCGGTAGTCAATCGATCAACGAGCCAAAATTAGAAAGCAGGCGCTTGTTACTAGACTCGGTCGCTTGACGACAATCATTGACAAAAAGGAGGAGCCTACAGTGTTTGAAGTTTAATTTGTATTTTTTGTTTTGGCGGGCAGTCTATTTCCGGAGGCCTCGGCGGTTAGGTGAGCTAGCCGAGGCATCGCAGTCATTATAAATTGTTTGTTTTGAAATTGGATTTAATTTAAATTAAAAATCGTTTGTTGTGTCAATTATATTATAACTTAAAGGTAAATTCATCTGTCAAGTAAACGTAAATGTAGAACCAATTTTATGTTGTACTGGTAATTTTTGTGTAATAAACCACTGCATCTTCATTAATTAAATAAGAGATAAACTGGATTGAAGTGGTGTTTGATTGAGATCCCAGACATCCTGGATGGTGATAACCAAACATTCGCCCTTCTTCGACCCGCCTTCTCACATAATATACTAACGTTATTGGAAAGGGAATGACATCATGTTACTGAAATATTGCATACTTGGAATTATAAATGTGAGCTTATCGGCAAAAGCTCGGCAAAGGACTGATGCAGTGAGCAAATCGAGTATTATCATCAGACGCCAAAACATCATATTATAAAGAAAGCAGTTCAGCTGGATGACTGATGTGCAGTCTGAAAATACGTCCTGATGCTACGGCAACAAAACCATATAAGAGTACATTAATTCTGTCGTCGCGCTTCGAACTACAAACACCTCTCCAGAATCATATAATCGTCACTCAATCGTTGCATATTTACTATACACATTGTATACTAAGCATACTGAATAAACTATCAATATTACTTTAAACTACTATTCAATTCTTAAACATTCACTCAGGTAACTAAATAAAATTTGAAAAAATGATTTTATGCTACGCTATAAAACGTGTCACGGTGTAAAGAACGGAAGAAAACACAGCAAAAAAAGCGTAAAACATCTGTAAACTATCACAGAACTTAAAGCCAATATGACCCATATAGAAAACCAATGTCAATAATAGAACCAACCTCTAGATAGATAGATACCTATCTATCCCTGTACTGCGAGGCATGATTTGGATAGAAGGGGCGCAAACCGCGATGTCAGATTCGAAGCCCCCGGGGTCGGATGCTTTTCCATGCAGAAAATTGCCGAAGGGTTAAAATATTTTCTATCAGGGGCTCAGAAAAGCGAAGCGGCCGTTTTAATGATATGTGAATATGATCTGAAACTCTTCACGTTTTATTTCGACCGGTAGCCGTGAACGATTTCCGTTAAAAAATTGACTATTCGTAAGTGGGTTTCTCTTTTTTGATTCATCAATTTTGATGGGCTTTACTGATACTCATACGCACGACTGAATACGTTATTTGGAATAGTATTTTTGTATCTAAATAAGGAAAAACAAAAGAACGTATTCTTAGATAAATGTACGTATTGTTATATTATAGTCGATGTTTTAGGTAGTCACTTTGTAGAAATTTATTTTTAATAAAAATATCAGCCAGAAAAAGTGAGAGAAGATGAACTATTTGGTAAATTTCAAAAATCTTTACACAATCGTTATATTCAATGTATTACAAATTTCACACCAATCACTTTATAACACAAACATTTTTCTCTGATTTTGTCTTAGACATTAAATTTCGATAACTTATGATAAACTCTAAAGTAGTCACAGCGTAAAAAAGAATACCTGAAAAACAGGTGTAAACTATTTGCTAGACAGGCTTGAAAACTTTATTATTTCCGCGGAAATAAAAGTGCAATATTGTAAACAAATCGTATTTACGTTTCTTTCCATCAATCGATTTTCTATAAAATGTCGTACATTCATAGTTATATGCATTATTATATATGCAAAATATGCAGTACTTTCGTAGTTATTCGACAATTATTTTTTTATCCTGAACTTCAAACACTAAAAATTCCTCCTTCAAAAGTATCCTAACCCATTAAGATGGTCTTGAAACGTAATTCTTCACTTCTTAAGAAACTTAAGCGCCTAGGACTGTTCGATATAACAGAACTAAAATCGAATTATATGTTCGTAATTTATTATTTACGCTCTCCTGGACATTTTATGGTTTAGCTTTTAGGATAGTTTAGAATCGAATAGACGAAATGCTCTGACAGTGAAATTATTAAAATACAATTTATCTTTCGACGTTTAATGGGATATATGTGACGGTAAACGATTAAAGACTCCGTGTTGCAGTGGTCAACGTCGTTGGCTACTGTTACTGTCTCGGGTATGGACAGTTTTATAAATCAATTTATATATTTCTGTTCGTAGTCATCAATGTTTGTGATGTCTAAAATTCTCTCCACCGATCTGATTCAAAAAACGAGGCGTAGCGAGAGCGATTATCTAACAACTAGACTGGTCCTAGCCGTATCCATCTATCAATACTCTTTTCAAAAAATACAGATTGAGCAACTGACTAACAAGCAGTTTGCGTAGAAAAACTTCTCTTGAGAT
This sequence comes from Himalopsyche phryganea, assembly GCA_022494535.1. Classification (NCBI taxonomy): domain Eukaryota; kingdom Metazoa; phylum Arthropoda; class Insecta; order Trichoptera; family Rhyacophilidae; genus Himalopsyche; species Himalopsyche phryganea. Next base: position 238,490 of record JAGVSL010000202.1, on the reverse strand, counting down.
ACCTCCATTAGGAGGCTATATGCTTCACGGAAATGGTAAAAATATAAAACGATTAAACGAATTTCGCTAAATAGAAAAAAATACCTATTATACCTTCTTCAAGCCGGATCTTCACCGGGAGCAAAGGGGCATGAGCTGTGATGTAAAAACATAATACAATCTTTTTGCTTGCAGTGGAGACGTAACTATGAAAAAGACCCTAAGTTATGTGAGCTAATTTAATACAAAGTTAGCTTAGCTTGCAGTGGAGATCCGGATTAAATAAATATATAACATCCAAGTGATTTTCCTGCATATCAATTGTAAAAGATACTTATGTTTGTCACTGGAACACTAACAGCAAGCACAAATTAACAACGAATACAACTAATAAAAGAGTCACAAGCAAACATAACGCCCTTTAGGTGTCCATAGTCGGCTAGTGCTGGTAAGGCGTAAACTTCTAATCGGATCTTCTGTAAGCCTGGTGTTTGGACAAGAGGCGGCGGCGGTCGGACTGCCCTCGGACCTCGAACGAGAGCTACATTCGAAGCCGTGGTTGCTGAAACACGGTGCAACGGTGCATTTACCCGGAACGGCAGTGCTTGTAATGCAACTAAGGCTTGTTGTGTTGCCAAAATTTTTTTGGACCGTACACCTTTCAGTTTTGTGTTGAATTTAATTTCATATTGATCAGTTTTTTAAGGTGTTATGTCAATTCTAAGCGGAAAAGCATTATATTCCACTATATTAATTATAATTTGTATGATTATCTGGAAAATCTTGTCATATTTCTTGTTTTGTATGGCTTATTATTTTTATTATCATTTCCGCTCTCAATATGGAGCAAATTGTCACCTAGCCACCTCCACCCGTTATGTGTATGCAGCCGCTGTTTCATATTTGTTTTTCATAACGCAATAACGATCAAGAAAATAAACTAATTTAATCCTCACGTTATTGGCCCGATGCAGAGCTGCACGGGACCGATATTTTAACCACGCACTCTTGTGCTTAAGAAAAGAAAAGAAGAGAGAAAAAATAAGAAAATATGATGTGTATCCGTATACTGAAAATCTAGAATTTAATCTACTCCGTGTTAAATTTAAAGAGGAATCGAAAATATTCCGGTTTTGGTCCCATATGGTTTTGCAAATTTATTCAATGCTTCAAAGTTGGCCTTGGTTGAGATCAAGTCAGGGTGGTCTATTGAACCGTCGCAAACAGCTCTGCTCGTTCGGAATTCATCTCGTGGCAGTCCCACAAAACGTGATTAGCGTCCTGATGGTTGTGCCCACAAGTGAAATCCGACCTTTCAACCAACTTGCTCAGCCCAAATAGTTTACCGTTGAACTTGCCATGGCCGGTTATAAACTGGCAAACCCAGTGCCCAGGTGAAAGACATTTTACCGTTGCTTCCAGGTCACGTCCGGGAAGACTAGATATACTTGGCGTCCCTAGTGGATGCAGACCACCTAGTTTTTTAGGCTACTAGGGTTGTTTTGTACAACTGCATTATATAAAAATGACCGATAAGTGTTAGAGTTATAGGTATAGTTTGTGACAGGGGTGGCGTTAGAGGGACTTGTTCAATATCCGTGTTGATGCCCTTCAGAGCAAGAGTTATTACACTAAGTGACTGTATGTGTAGGTCCTAATATATGAAAAAAAAAATGTATTTTATATTGTAGTTAGTTAAGTTTGAGAAACAGTGTCCCAAAGCGATATGTGTGCATCGCCCTCGCCATTGGTATTAGGCTGAAAAGCACAGCTGGGCTGGAGGAAGGAAAATGACCAAGTCATTTGCATGTGGCCAGCTCCGCTAGTATTCCGGTATTTTTGTGTTGATTATTTCGCAACCAAATAGCCACGGAAAGTAATTAAAGCTCTCAGCATTAAAAGTAGTACGGTCTCATATGTGTTATATTTATTTCTATGATACTTATAAAACGGTATACCATATAATATATGGCGACAGGAAAAAATATTATATATCATAATGTAACGATGTAAATATACTAAAGTATAATTTAGTTCACTATAATACAGGTTGTGCAAATAAAACTCTACTGGTTGACAAAAATTGATAACAAAATAGTTTATGTCGATTTCTTATTTGTTTTTCCAAAAATCGTGTATAACAGAATTTTCTGTTGTTCTATCTTTCTTCAGAATTAAATCAAGTAAAATAAATCTACTGTAAATATCAGTCAGAAAAAGTGGTAGAAGTCAATTGTTTTCGTATATTTCAAAAATCTTTTTACAATATTTACATTCAATAAATTGCAAATTTTACAACTATCACTTTATAAAACAAACATTTTTCAACTATTTTGTGTTAGACGACAAATTTCGGTAACTTGTAATAAACTATTAAGTAGTCACGGAGTCAAGCAGTCAAAAACATATATGAAAACAGTTGGGTTGTATTTGGTATACAAGCTTGAAAAAATTATTATTTGACATAATTTTTTGTTGCCTTAGTAAAAAGAAGGTGCCTACTACAAATTCCATAACTACGGTTTTTTTTAAGAAAGATATCTTCATGTATTTACAGTAGAGATCAAAGTATTCAACGCCACACAACGGAGATCACACGCAGTGTGAAAATCTCATCGCATCTGTGACGTTATACGCAATATGACGTAATACGCTTACAGGAGAAGAAATTTTAACATTGGTAAGTTATCAAAAATTCAAATCATATGTTTAATACACTAACTTATCAATGAGTTTTTGTCATGGATAACGACTAGCATACCGAATTTTGCCATCACATGCTGATAAATATTTTATTGTAAGAATAAGCCCAATATGACAAAAACGGACATATCAACTTTCGTCTTTACACCGCAGACATGTCCACAATAATATTTATCACGGCATTTACACTCGGTGAAGATATCCATGTTTAATCTTCACCCATCTGTTAATATGATACTTGCTCATGCCAAGTATCGAAAGTGAAATGCTATTTTTTGTAAGCAAGTTATAAAAATATCATTTTTAAAATCCAACAACGTGCATTTGTATGGCTCAGATCCGAGAATATGGCGTCGTTTACCCTCCCACCTCCCACAATAAAATGGAAACACATTTCAGAATGAGACTATATCAGTGAGAAATCTAGGTAATAATGCATATCCATATATTCTCTGTAAAACAATTCAAATCGGAGAAGGATTTTCCAGTTCGACCCATTTACGTCCAGTACAAATGCATTTAGAGTGCAATATCGCGCTCTTACTGCCAGCAGTGTACCAATGCAGTGCCGTACCACAGACGACACTCTATAATATATATATTTATTCGTAATTAATTTTTTCTGGGTTGTTAAAATTTGTTATTGAGAACAGTAATGGCATCCCAAATTACAGATATTTTTAAGTGAGCTAAGTAAATACATGCTGAAAAAGTATTTTATTATGTAAGAAGTCAAATTAAATAAAGTGAAAAGTTCATTTCACTAAAACTTTCAAAAAACAAGTTTTACCACAATAGGATAAAATAACAAAGTATTTAGTTTTACAAATCTTTTATCAGATAGTTGATAGCTCTTTCGGCTTTACGCCATCATCAGAACTATCGATTGCGTTACCAAGTAAATGCCAATTCAATCAATAAGTTTGACTGTTTTATCACTTAAGGCCTTTCACTTCTCGAGGGCTCAAATTATACTTAACATTGATCTAAAATTTCATATCATTTATACCACACAATTATTATTTTATTTATTGTAAAAAATAAATAAAACGTCATGTCGTTATATCTATGTAGCTATGTAAAGCCAATCCATCAAACATTTGACATCTATCATTATGATTACAGCTTGTAATAGATAAAATATAAAATGTCCACCTCAACAGCCCTCACAACTGATGTTTCATATTAACATGACCAACGCAAAGAACAAGTTTTTACAAAAAAAACAAAATTTCTTGTATAGTTTATATGTATATGCTTTCGTATTTTCAATAGATTAAGTATTCTATTCAGTTGAAGCGAGTTCTGTGAAGGACGTATGCAGAATTTTTTCTGTCGATTTCTCTTAATTGTTTAATACAAATGAGTCGATAAATAATATAAGTCCACTATAAACTTTTTCTAAGATATTTATGACAATCGATTCTACGTAAGCAGAAGAATATTTTGAGCTTAGAACAATCAAACAAAACTCTATTTTTTTCAAATTTGAACTGTTAAAACTTGGCACGATTCCATGTATTTCGTCACTAACGACCGGGGTTTCGCCTTTCGACACTGTCAATCCGAGTTCATTCGTGTGCTCGAATATCTAAAGTAAGTTAGTGACAAAATACATGGAAATGTACAAAATCTCATCAGTTAAAATCTGATATTGAAATTCCATCAAGCACCCTCAGTCAATATCTTAAATTCTATTTTTTTCGTTGAAAAGTTGGGTTGAACATTGAAGTTATTTTCAAACGTGCCAAAGTTTATATTAAAATCCTGTTTTATTTAAAATGTAACTCGAAAATTTGTTGATTTATTTTAAAATTATTTAAGTATTGTAAAAGAATAGAATCTAAGCCTTTTTCACAATGATTCGTGTTCTTTTCAGTGGGTAAGACACTTTCTGCGATATTTAAACATTTTTTTTATATTAGCACAAGAAAAGTCGTTATAAACTATAAATGCTTTTTATTCAAAATTGTGCTAGTTTTCAAATTTATAGACTCAAATATATTATTTAAGACGGCATTTTTAATCGATTTATAGATTGGATGTAATTGTTTTCAAAAAAAGATACGTTATGTCTCTGAATAACAACCAGCTATAGTTACTACAAGAGTGTGTATGCTTCACATTGGTACGAGAAGTTATTCTGTAATTATTATGGAAGTAAATACTCTAAAGAGGTTTCTCAATCTTAAAAATGCACGCCCCTGAAATGGAGAGTGCCATTACTTTCTATTGAGAATGCAATGTCCCACATTTCAGTCGGAGAGATCTCATCAGACAACAGGTGTTCCAACTGCATTATGCAATTGTGTTCCTGTTATGTAGTCGATATCAGATTTGCAACGTTGACGTGGACATTAGGACACACTGAAATGATCATCGACTGAGTGCATACGCGTTGTCAATGTATATTTGAATATTTCATATAGGGATGCGTAAACAGTAAAAATAGCAATAAATATAATAATGTTTTACCGACATTTAAATAGCTGTTTACATTGTGGAAGGACGAAGCCATCTAAGAAGAAGTTGCGTTTGGTTGTGACTGTGTTATAATGTATAACAGTGCTAATACGTACAGTGCTGACAGTAAAAATAACGAAGTATTCAGTGCTAGAAGAATTTTATCAATATAAAATTGTTAACTTAGTTATTCCACTGGATTTGTTACTAACATAACGTGTTTTTTTTCAGAAGCATCTTCAGACTAACTATCAATAACAGTATCTACGTAATTTTGTTACTAACAAAGCCAGTAAAATAACTAAGTTAGCAATTTTAATTTTATATCCAAAATGAATATCAACATAGTTACCGCCGAATTCATATAAAATATTATAGTGTGAAGATGCCTCTTATAGAAGCGAAACGCGTTACGTTAGTAACAAAGCCAGTGGAATAACTAAGTTACCAATTTTCATTTTATATTAAAAATGAATTTCCACAAAGTTACCGCCGAATCCATAGAAAAGAATTTTATCGGTTTATTATTTTATGGCTATTTCGACTTCGCACCGTCGTCAGAGTTGGTGTTGCAAACAATCCGGATAAACCTGAAAACAACCTGGAAAATTGGGAACTACCTCTTAACTATCATATGTGTCATTGTTTTTTCAGCATGTTGAGTCGTTGAATGCATGTGCACATATATTATAAATATGTACGTCTCGGCGAGTTTAACTTTATAGATAAAAACTGGAACGCCTTCGTAAATATTTTATGTTGGCTTCAAGTATACATAGATGTCAATGGTTATCTGATATTGAATAAGTTCCTTACTTCCATATTTATTATCAAACTAATAACTCATCGTAGCCTCAAATTTGTGGATAGAATGTTTCCCATGTTTAGTTTATTCCAACCCAACTTTGCATTTTTTTTATAAAATTAATTCATTTGTTTTCTTGATCTATATTGCATTACGGAAGGAGGTCGTGAAACAGCGGCTGCATTCACATAACGGGTAGAGGCGGAGCAACCAGCTTGTATACGAATATTAAATTTGTATGTATTCATAATTATAGTTAGTGCCAAGTCAAATAAAGCTTTTAATAACTTAATCGGTTGAACGTCTTCTTTATGTAAAGGCCGTCGAAGTTTTTTTTACAATAAATATCTAAAGGTAATACAGTGTCGTGCCTTATTTTGTTTTTAAAAGAAATACAATTATTTTCTTGTACTGGCTGGGACAAAATCGTATCATCATTACGGTAATGAAATAGCTTTTGGTGTTTTTCAGCAAATAATGGAAAAGCTTGAAACAAAATTAACTGGAACAGGCGTGTGTGTTGTGAAAATAAATACGTATTATAGAAAGCTTCGGTGGAAGGGTCAGTTAGCTTCGCGATCAATGCCTACAAAAAGCTCTGACTTTTCTTTTTCAAATCGATTACGGTCACAATAAGTTGTGGTGCTACGTGACACTTTTACGAGATCTACAACTCTTTTGTATCCCACAATGTGTTACAAAATGAAACTGTAAAGAACGGGATACAAACTAAGTTATCTTTACATTATGGATTTTTTAAAGTAAAAGGTAAATATTCTTTACACTCTTTTTCCGCCTGAAAAAATATTTAATGTTGTTAAAATCAATGCCATTATTTAGACATTTTGATTGCGGACAGAAAATTGGCAAAATATCGAAATTCGTCAAAATGAAAATATGCTCTATGTCTTGTTATAATAAGTTCCATTTGACATATCGTCGTTGTTCTGGAAGAGGACACTAACTGAATAATACTAGTTTTGATTGAATTGGATTTTGAAGTTTGTCAAATGTTTGAAATGCTATACTGTGTTTGAATTATGAAATATTGAATGTGAAATGCTGGGTTTGATTGAACTTTCATACAGTAGAGTTTGAAATAAGGAACCTTTTGGTATAAGTAACGCAATATGTAATTTTTTCGATTTGGTATTTTATTCCAGAGCATCGACAATATTATGGTGACTTTTTCATACTGATATTATGTTCGTATTTCGTGTAAATTATCGATTTCCTTGATTTCCATGTACGATAATTTGGCATTTTCCTAATTGTAATTAAATTTCATTAGTAATTAGTGTCATTTAGTCCACTTTTGGGAATAAAAATATTGACATGTTGTAAAGCATATTCTGTCGGCGTCCTTGGCGCAGTTGGTAGCGTCGCTGACTACGGTTACGGATGTCTCAGGTTCAATTCCCGGTGCGGACGGTTTTCATAGATTGATCTTTGAATCGATTTATGGATTTTTGTTCGTAGTCTGAGTCCTCCCTCCTACCCATCCTATTCTCACGAGGCGTAGCGAGAGCGATTAGCTAACCTCTAGTCCTGTCCTAGCTCTATCTTTCTATCCTTACTCTCTTCGAAAAAAGAGAGGTTGAGCAACGGATTAACAAGCAGTTCTCGTAGAAAATTCTGTTAAGATACCTCCGTTAAGAGACTATATGCTCCACATTGGGAGCGGACATGAAAAAAAAAGTGTGTTTAATATATAAGTGAAATAATAATCATAGACCCAAAAAATATGACAATTTTAATTTTTTTGTAAATCATTGATGAATAAAACACGTCTTACAATTAGTAACACAAGTAGTGGAATAACAAAGTTATCAATTTTAATTATACATTACATGAATTTTGACAAAGTTACCGTTGAATTTATAGAAAATTTCTTTTGATATTTTGTATAAGATTTGCTTAAAATAAATCTGTTAATGTTTTAATTTTTGTTGAATGAAATACTATAATACATTAACACACGTTTCAATGCCACTCGAACAGTTATTTATTATATTCGTCAGTATATTAAATGAAGTGTTTTCAAGTAATTTCAATTCATTACCTTTTTAAACATAATGTAGGCTATAACGCACGGCAACTCAATACTGAAAAGAGTATAAAAGTTATGTGCTAAGCTTACAAGCTCAAAACTTTGCGTGTATTTTTTGGCAAAAACTTTCCACACAGCTAAGAGATTATTAATGCGAAATTTATTTATCGTTTTGTCAGGGAAAGTTGGCTGACTTTGACAACCCTAAGAGAAAGTTAATACGCACGACTGTACTAACTATATGATACACCGTTTTCCGATATTGAGTTACGGACAGTGATAGGCATGTCCCAAGAGACGAGGAACCTACGAGCGAGAATGGTGCGTTAGTATTTCGTGCTCAGTTTGGCGTAGCGCTCAAAGCCTACGTCTTATATACATCTGAATACAGCCTCGTTCTAGTTATATCTAATCAAGAGCTGTGTTACTTTGAATAAGACTTAAGTAATTGAAAGCTCTGCCAGAACGGGAAATAGCACATCGTTTTGGCAAACGGGAGAAGCGATGTTTACTTTAGAATTTTATTTATTATACATTAGAAGTGTATGTAACATAATTCAAATATATATTTGCAACATAAGTGTAAAAGTTCTAGTGATTTTTACACCACTTTTTTGCAGATGATTTGAATGGTTGTCTTTTATCTTTAAATACAATTTTTTGTCACTACTTTCGGGTCAGTGATGCAATAGTCAACGTCGTAATATTGTATATTCAACTATTACTGGGTCACGTCATGGACTGGAAATATGTTCAAAGTATTTCAATTAATTTATATGTTTCTTCTTCTTAGCCGTATTCCTCACGTGTGTGGGTCTCGACCTCCGCCTACCGTAACAACTCAATTTTCTTCGACGATCCACTGGTTTGAGGGCCATCGGTAAAGAGAAACTAGGGCATCCATTGCCTGACCATTTTTATGATCCCGGGATTTCGGGTTTCAGAATTGGTCATTAACCGTAATTTCATGTGTTAAATTGTTTGAATTTAATTAGTGTTCATTATTGCTTCCATCGGAATATATTTAAGGCTAAATATTTTTTTGGGCCTTAGAATGCTTTTTTTATTGATTTTGAATTAGACAGTTATTTACAAAATGTATTATCCTTCATCCATTTTGGAAGCGGTCCTATGAAAATAGCCCAGTTGACCTAGAAATGGCAGCCAGAATGATTTGTGAAAATTTCACGTCGCTACTGTACACCGTTTGGGAGAAGTTTTTGTGACCGACATACATATTGACAGATTTTTACATGCATTTTCCGCTATATAGTAGAGATTATAAAAAAATGCCTACATGAACAAACCAAGGTACACGTTGTACTTAATCAGAATGTTTTAATTTGATACATGAAGTTTTTAGCAATTAGAGTGAATCCCGAAATCCCGGGATTACGGGATTGAATAATTGCCAGGATTGGAAGCCTCAGGGGAGAGCTGTGGCGTCCTTTTATATGGTAGGTTGGATAAAATAAATTTTATCCAAGAGAACAATCAAAAACATTGAAATTAGTGTTACAGAAGTTTGATTAAATTTTGGTGTTTACTGTGGACGAGTTGTAAATATCTAATCTTTCGCCGCCATCTTATAAATATTCAAACGCCCAATTTTTGTGGAGCATAGTGGGTGTGTGTGTAATGCTTCCGTTCCAGTATTCATAAATAACTAATGTATAATTACTAACAGTTAGTCCAATCATAAAACTTATGTTTCTATCCTTAGACTATCTTTTGGCCTAGTTAATTATTACTTATGTCGACATACTTTTTAACGAGTACATGTGCCAGTTTTAATAAAAGGATTTACGAGATTGAATTTAAAAAGACACATAATAAACGCGATAGCATCGAAAAATTCTATTTCAAACAAATTTATTTATTTTACAGACGACAAAAAATCCACTAAAAATTGACATAGATGACGAACACTTTTTTGTTTGTTTTAATGAAACAAATTTTTCGAATCGTTAGAATATTTATACATGTTAAATATTCATATCGCATGACATGAAAAATATTCCGTTTGAAATTTTTGTTGCGATAAGCATGATTTTTTTGTTTTTATTTGAATGCATTCGGTAATATAATATAGAATGAAACAATTTTTAATAGATTATTAGATTAACAAAAAACATTATGATTGAATATAGAATAGCGTGCAATATCTTCGCGTTGCATTTTTATTAGCCATTGAGTGTTTATACCCCAGCTATTATTGCAAAAAAATATGAAAAATAATATATACAGGGGTCCAATTATTCAAATGCATTGTTAGAAAACTGACATTTTTCACTTAAGCGATCACGTATTAGTCATGAAGTTTATGTAAAAATACAAAAATGCAACATAGCACCTTTATATCGATGACGGTGTATTAAGAGCTGATCTTAGCTTTTTTCCATAAAAAATTCAAGATATAAAGGCATCCAAAACAAACCCTTTTTATGATCTTGGGATGGCAGGATTCAAATTTTTCAATACCGGAATACCATGATTGGTTATTAAGCATAATTTCAGGTTTTAAATTGCATATTTAAAATGAAATTTTTGTCCATTATTGCTTCAATTGTTCCTGATCCAAAGTGTGTCAAATAGCATTATGAAACCTGCCCAACTATTATCTACAAATACAGCATTAAAATTATAAAAACAAGGAATGTGGATTTTTAAACGTTTCGCAGCGCATAATAAAAACATGCCGATTTGGACATCGTACACCCTACCACTAAAAAAGACTATGAAAATACGGATGAAGCTAGTATTGATAAATGTAGTAAAAATCATACTATAGCAGATATTTTATTTCTCTTTGTATAAATCAGCATTTTTTTACAAATCTTCACTAAGCAGAGCTTAGTGTGGCTACTCTGTTCGAATGCTCCTTGTCAAACCAATGCTATTTATTTACTGTAACTTGAAATAACAGCAACTATTGAAAAGAAAAAAAAATATATTACGGTACAATTAAGTGAAATCGGCTGCCAACGGGTACGCAAGTCAAAAAAGGTGTCGACCATTCTATACATTTAATATTATGGTATACACTATCACTCAAATAATGCACATTGAACGTCATTTTTAAGCTTCGTAAAATGGAAAAAAAATGTCATTAGTTAAGGTAAAGCGTGCTTTTTAATCACAATTAACTCCGTCACTTAAAAAACGCTTCATAACCTGAGCAGCCTGTGGCACAACAATTTTGTCCATCGCACTGTAGTACATTGCTTTGTTATGAATTATGAAGTAAACGCCAGGACCAATCTCTGCGGGAATTAAAAACGTTGGTATTCCGTGCACAGTGTTTAAAAGTGGATAATTTTAAGCGTTAATTGTCACTCGGGGACGTGGTCATATTTGCTGCACGGAAAACAGCCATTTCTGTTTTGCATTCGCTGTGGATTTAATTCTGTTTGCTTTAAGTTCAAAAGTGTAAACAATATTCATTTAACATATACTTCGCCAGCTCTATATTCTAAGAGCGTTAAAATAAACACTATGGTCGATGAATTTCAAATAGGGAGTGAATCTACTGTAATGGAATTAAGAGTTGCCAATTCATTTATCGGCAAACAATTGAATCAGAGCGCGGCATTCAGGCCCGCGACCACAAATCAGATGTCACAATTATATTTCATTGAATTATGATAAGTGTAGTAAACGAGTGTAGTGTCAAGGCAGACGACTGATTCCAACTTTAATCACAATGGGAGTTAATAAAAACATATCTCCGAAAGACGATCAGTATATTTTTTTGCTTAAAGACGTATATAATAGAAAGTTTTGTTTTTCTATTTTTTCCTGCTCATAATCTCAAGCCGTATCTCCACCGCGAGCAAAGTTAACTTAGTACTAACTTAGCTCACATAGCTAATGGTCCTTTTCATAGTTACGTATCCACCGCTAGCAAAAAGATGTATGTATGATGTTTTTACATCGCTTATCTCATACCTCTTTGGCCGCGGTGGAGATTCGGTTTCAGGCTTGAGGATAAATTCCAACACGCGTTACCTCCGTGTATGGTTAAAAGGCGTCCGTGACGCAGTTAGTAACGTCGTTGGCTACGGCTGTGGATGTCTCCGGCTTAATTCCCGAGGCGGAAAGTTTCATAAAGTGATCTTTCAATCGATTCGTGATTTCTAAAATTCCCTCCCACCAATCCGATCCTCACGGGGCGTAGCGAGAGCGATTAGCTAACCGCTAATCCTGTCCTAGTCCTAGGAGACCATGATCTACACGTTGGGAGCGGAATGGAAACAAAGCTGGTACATAAATATACGAGAGACTAAAGGCTTCATGGAGAGATTAAAGCAAGGGCCTTACCTCACACCAACTCTCAAAGCTGCGAAAATAAATACACATTTTGTAGCTCCCAGGAGGGCGCGGCCAGCAGTCTGGGAAGCACTGATCTATCATATTATAACGGTAGTATTATTAATGAAGCATCTAGGCGTATACTAAAAATGGCAAAGTGTGGTGTAAGGGTTGAGTTTAAGCTCTTATTGCGTGCTATTTAATTTGCGTGTCAAGTTTTGCCTGTCCCACTTAACAGTGTAATTCAGTCGATGACCCTTTCAAGCCTGTGACTTTCGACTTGCTTTATAACATTGGAAGCGACTTTGATATTAATTTATTACAATCATTTGCCAACCATTTATACCAGGAATTATGAAGCCATGGAATTACAATAATATCAAGTATGTTTCGATGCTGAATTGAGTTGAATGTTTCACTATATTGGCATATTTCTGGTATTAAAAATGAGTCAATTATTTCAGATACATACTTGAGTTAATTTGAAGTAATAAATGTTTTTTTGTGTTATTTTCATTGGTGTAATCTTCTATGGAAGGTTTGCTATTGAAGTGTGGATTGATTTTGCAATCGAATATTAATTTTAGTGAATTCAAATTTCTCAAAAACACAGCAGTTTGTGAATTCACTCTCGATAGATATTAACACTTTTAGTTATCCGTTTATTAAGTTAGTCTTTTTGATCTATAATTAAACCCGTTTTGCCTTTTGTATAATAATTCTAAATGAAATCTGTTTTTTTTTGTCGTTCGTAAAATATTATATCTATTGTTTTCAGAAGTAATCAATATCATCATTGTTTTAGTCTTAATTATACAAATGTAAATAATTATTTTGTTTTTAAACTTTTTGCCAAAGCAAATTCACTTGGCGCTATATTTTCTTTTATTATTTGCCTGTACTGTCAATAAATAAATGAATCAATATCAAACAAACATCAAAAATACCTTTTCCTAAAAAACGCTTTGTTGATAAGCATTTCTTCCAACAACTATGATTTATATCTAAACTCTTGATCATCATAAACAATCAAAGTATGTACATGATTACAATTGCATATTTTCCAGATAGCATTATTTGTGAACATTTGTATATTTGATATTTTACATCAATCTCACGATGTTATAATGAAAATATGTATTTAGAAAACTAATTACATCACGGTTATCATATTAATTTTATTATGTTAACTATTAATTCCTGGTGGAAAGGAATTATATTAAAAATTAACTACAATTTTTTTTGTACTATGTACTTCTAAATTTTCGAACCAATAGTTTTAACTGGTCACTTAGAATAGTAATGATTTAACTCCAAAATTATGAAAAATGAGTTTATACCACAAACACGTTCAAAAGATGTTATTCTATTAGTTTAATAATGGAGCACCTCATATATACTCCTAATTTCTTTAAAAAACTGTCTTTTTTATTTTTATATTTCCATATTTAAAGATATTTTTCAGAATAATAGTGAAGTACCTGCAATTCACTACTACACTAACGTTTAAGTTCTTCAGTGTATTGAAAAACAGTTATTCATGGTTGTTATTTGATGCTAAAAAAATTTAACAAAACCTTGATTTTCTCAAAACTTCAAAACTGGAGTTACACCATTACTATTCTATGTGACACAATTATTAACACCCAATTTTATATAAATAGCCATGTTAAGATTTAGATCTGTATCTGATAGGCATACTGATGCAAGTCCAACATTTGAAGAAATGATCTAATGATACCAAAGTATAGTTGATTGTGGCAGAAAATTGAAAGTCCTATCACAAAAGAATAACGGGATTACATTTTTTAGGATGCAAAAACCGTAACTCTCCGTAGTGAATAAAAAAGTAGTTTGGGTCTCTTGAACATTGTATGTTTTGAAGATGCATTATTTGGTACAGATATTTCATCAATTGTTAATGATCATGATAATCGAAACGAGTCCTGATTATTTAAAAAAATGTGGAACGAGTACGAAACAAATTGTGTTGTATACTTTAAAATTTATTAATATTATCCCGTCTTACACTCAGCCAATTCATCCGACTTAGAATGAATAGACAGTTTTTCAGTGTACTAATTTTAGGTGATATTCAGTAAATATCGCATTTTTTTTTGTTTTAACTCTATTTACGAATATTTTATTCGTACATAAAAAAAAGTTAAACAAGGTTTTCGTTTATTGTAATCCAGAGGGCTAATCGCGCGCAATACAAATAACTTTAAATTTACAATATCCTATAATTACCGTTATTTTTCGCCCACCAATGGTTTCGAGGCTGCGGTGTAAGGGGTGGCAATTATTTCAGGTCGCTGGATCGACTGACACGCTACAATTCCAGATCGTGTTGAACAACTTTAAAGTATAAACACTTGTAATTTTTATAGGTCAGATAACTCTCAAAGATAAGCCGAGGGTTGTTTGTTTTACTAAGCTCACAACGTTTACACTTTTAGATATTGATTATTTATTGTATTGAAAAAATAATAGCAACGCACGAAGTTGTTCAACTCGCCGGATGGCTCTCAATCTTTATTCACCGTGATTGTCGTTTAGTTTCCAAAAAGTGTCACTAAACTTAACAGACCTAGACTAAATGGTACGATCATAGCTCAGTACGCAGATGATACGGCTATTTTAGCAAAATCCCGTAACCGACAAAGTGCTGTCACACAAGTCCAATCAGTCGCCAATAGCATAACGGATTGGTGTGACAACTGGATAATCAAAATTAATGCTGAAAAGAGCACGGCAGTTATGTTTTCTAAGGTTTTATCAGAGAATCCAATTTTGATTGCATTCGCATCACAATACAGAAATCAAGTGGTCCAAAACAGTCATACCTTGGACGAACCTTAGATAGTAGACTTAAATTCAACGAACACAGCGCGATCAAAAAACATTAAGCTAATGTTTTGATTTTCTTTGCTTAAATTGAATAAACACGACCCCTTGTAATAGAAAATGACTTTCCTCTGGATGCTTCCTTGCGTATTGTATGCATATGTGTATGCGTTTGTATATATATATATGTATATCTGTGTGGGTGCGGTATGCGGGGAGGTATATTTATAAATGCAATTGGTGCCCACGTGAATTGGCTTCATTGTGGACTGCTTAGCTCTGTGATCACGCCCTTCTATCTGCAACGATGCTTAACATTAGATGAAGGAGACTCAAAGAACTATGACGCTAACGCGCCTTAATACTTAACGCTCCATCAAATTGATATCCAAAAAAAACGGACCTAGACTAAAACTATACTATGTACGACAAAATACATGCTATAAATATACTTCGTAAATACACTGTCAATAAGATTCGATCAGGAAAGCGTATTTAATATATGAAATATGTTGTAAAAATTCTCTTCCTTTTCTAATATTTTGTTAATAAATTAAAGATCCAAGATCACGTGAAACTTTCTTTTGCTTTACGTAACATAATAAAACGCTCGTTAAAAGCAGATCTCGTTTATAGTTTTGATCACGAGTCTATATCGAGGTGTTCTGATTATTTTTTTTAATGTCAAAATGTATTCAATTTAACGCTATACGTATTAGTAGAACGGATGGAGTCATCTTATGTATAATAATTCAGACCGCTCTGTAGACGTTTTATTATTATCACATATCACATGAAGGTATGAAATTTTTCCATGACCTAAGCAATCGTGGTGTTGATATAAAATAAAATGTTATGCAATGCAAACACAGTCCCGACGTACTGGCTACTTTAGACATCCAGTATTTCAATTTCTTTACCGACATCTATGAAGGTTACGGTTATACTAGTAAGATATAATGAATCTGAAAAAAACAGTATTACGTCATATTATTATTTTTTTATTCTGGAAATAAGCTTATCGATACCAAATCTTATGATTTGTGTGCCAAAAAGATTACTCTTTATAATGCACAAAAAAGTCTTTTCAAAAAAAAAACAATTGGACATAGAGATAGCATATTGATAATAGTTTAAATGCGATTATCTCACCAGTTATAATGACTTAATGCCTTTTATCAGGATACCTTTGATATGCTCCACATTACTAGCTGTTAAGCAGTGATTAGATTACTACAAAATTTTCTTTAATTGGAGATTGAGTGACATACTTAAAATCAGTTCTGTTTTGAAAAAAAACCTTTGTGGTAATATGATTAAAAACAGATATTTTGTACATACGCTTTATTAATGTATGGGTATCTCCTCTAACATAGAATACCAACGGGGACGAGCATATAATTAGCAGGCCCTCTTACTTGTACCATTAAGTAAAAAATTCATTTTGTAATTTTGCAGTAACAATCTCGTTCACATTGATTACATTTTGATTGCAAAGAAATGCATCCTTGATGCCCGGAGGTCGCATGGATGATTGACCAGCCGACGTGTTTGTGAAACAGCGTCAACTCGCTAAGTGGTACGAAGTGAGGTGTGATGCGAGATTATTTTAACATGGGTCCCTGTTTATTGTGCAATCATTGCGAATCACTGCAATTTGCATTTCGCGTTGTTACTAGCAGGTTCTGATGTTGTGAGTAATTATCCACAGGGTGTTTGATTCGTTTTGAATAAGCCGTGTGAAATCTATGTACAATAAGGTTTTTTATTATAATTATGAAAGTATATAAATATTGAATGCTTAACGATTTGTTTCTTATTCTTATTGTTGTCGTACTGTCAGTGATACCTTTCGCTTTGCCGAAAAGTATCTTCAGACCAAATTCATCGGGTGCATAAAATAATCTATATCGTAATCAAAGATTATTATCTCATACTTATAAAGAATGTTGGAGAGGTGTAGAGTCTCGTTATGCAATTGTGTATTTGTTAGTTTTGAAATATTAACTTTATTGTGCTACTTAAACGATAAGATGAAGTAGATATTCTTTTATTTAGTTTTTCATATCCTTTTACCTGCTTTCCTGCATGTATTGTAGCTGAAAACTCTCAATAAAGAATCTGTCAACAGAATGTTTTGAATGGGAAAAAATTAAGAGCGAATCTTAAAAATGCTGATTGGGGATGGTAAGTAAATAAACGTGGTCATTTTTCATTATGTGAGTTTAAACTTGATGCGTTGAATTAAATAAAGACTCAAACGCCAACAAAATCAAAACTGAGATAAATATGTCATGCTATTTTTTTACTATGCCCGCACTCATTACGTAGCATATGCACTATTAATGGAAGTATCTCAAAATAAGTTTTTTACAATACCTGATTATTAATTAGTTGCTCAACATCTCTTTTTCGAAGAGAGTATGGATAAATCTAGGGCAGGACTAGTTGTTAACGTATTGCTCTCGTTATTCCCCGTTTTTAGGATCGGATTAGTAGTGCTAGGAAATTCTAGACATCACAGAAATACATATAAAAATAAAACAATAAATCGATTGAAAATCAATTAATAAAAATTAACAGTATCGAGATTTCAGCCAGACACATCTCTTACCGAAGCCAACGACGTTGGTCACTGCACCACGGACTGTACATGTTATGTTATAGCCAACACCAAATATATTAAGTCTCGCAAAGAACGCGAAGTAATATTATATAAGTAGGTATAAGATAACGAATTTGGTTTATAGGCCCTATTTATTTCAACTCTTCACTTGCTTAATTTAATTTACTTGTAATAATATTTTCAAAAGGTTTTGTGCATAATCAATTCCTGACTTACTTTCTTTAAGGACTTTTCCAGAAAGTAATATATACTTCATATTTATCAAACATTTACTATTAAACATTTCATCTTATTGATATTTTAATTTTGTTTAATACATAATTTATTATCTTTGAAAAACTGAATTTGCACTAAGGATAAAAGAATACATATTTCTATTTAACGTAGCTTATTAGTGACGAGTTCTACATCTCGTAATCACCAAAAAACGCCTAGCTTCCTTCATTGTGAATAATTGCATATTAAAATGGAATTTTTTCTTACTAGTTCTAGACAAAACAGTGTGATTGTTGCACACGTGAGTAGTCCATGATGTATCTTACTATAATTGCAACAATAGCTAGAAATATTACAGAACCAACACTTTACAATCAAATATGGGTACACTATTAATATTAAAATATGCAGCAATTAATTTGTCAACTGAACCCAATATTATGCAAGCTAACTAGGTTTCATTCGTGCGAAACTACGAACACTCCCCCTAGCCATCCGTGTGTGCAAATTTTACTATGTTTATATCGGCGTATTATTTGTACTTTGAGTGAGTGTTTCTCTGCCTCTATTTGAAAGCTCTCAATTTATGAAAAGCTCAACGTTAGCAATCCCCGAAAAAATATTTAAAAAATACACCAATGTGTGACAAATTAATAAGAGAAACAAACTAATTTTTCCTCAAATTTTTGTAAAAGCTGGGAGGTATTAATAGTTGGAAGTATAATATGATAAAATTAAAAAGTTTTTTTATTTTATTCGATGTGTCACATTTAGGAACAGCGGAATAACAAAGTTATCAACTTTAATTTTATATGGAAAATGAATATCCACAAAATTAAATGTATTTATTTCACCGGATTGTCAAACCTTGTTAAATGCCTTGTTATTATTTTCGTTCCCTTATTTATAATACTATCTTAACACAGAAAATTACTTTTTATATTTTGAACTAGTGAGTACCCGGCATGCGTTGCAGTGCCACTCAAAGAAAAAAAGTGAATAAATCAGAAAGTTTTCCGAGATGTCGCTTTTTGTACGAATTTAGATTTTTTTTAAATTTTAGATATATCTGGATTGTGAGATTGATGTTTATATATAATAAAACCTACTTTCAGCTAAAAATTAAAAAGTTGAGAGTCGGGCTCGGGCTGGGCCGTTCCTGATTGTAATATGTCTATATTCTTCACACAAGTGCAAGCAATAACTTGACAAATTTTTAGAATCAAATCAGAATCGGAAAAACGGTACGGCAGTGCATAAGATACGAAAAAACCCACATTGATTTTTATACATTAGATTGAGTTTCGTTTACATGCACTTTTGGGTTGTTAAATGAAAAAAATGTAGAAAATTTATCACAAACAGATCTATTTAACGTACAACTAATTGGAAAAAAATGAAGTTTCAACAATGGCTTAGAAAAAATGGCCCATTAATGCTTCGATGTTATCTCCGAGAATATTTGTAAGATTTATAATACCAAAAGTGTAAATAATATCTTGTCTACAACCTAGGATAAATAAAGTAATATATAATTTGGATTATTGAGATTTTGCACACTTCCATGTATTTTGTCACTAACGACCCGAGTTTCGCCTTTAGGCATCTTCATGCATTCGAGCGCACGAATGGACTCGAACTGACAGTAATATAGGTTTATTTTTCAACAAAATATATGTAACATACATAATAAAATCAGTGTAATTTTTTTACTCAGAAAGATACCACTTTCTTGAACAAGCTCATAATCTGTGATATTACTTAACAATGTAAAATATCGAAACACCGGCATCTACCGCTATAAATTTGAAGCCAAAATAATACAACTAATCCTGAGGCATCTTATTTTGTATGCAAAATATATGCATTGCCTTCGAGAATGCAGGTGAAACGTGTGATTGCTTCTGCTACGATGGAAGTGCCTAAAGGGATTTTTACAATGCACCTTAAATATGATGTAATAAATTGTAGGATTATGTAGAAATTTAGCTTTCAAACATTTTAATTAAAATGTTATACCAATCAAAAATTTCAAGAAGACTTTTGCAATTTTCATCATTAAAATTAGTTGACAAAAATGCATTTAACGATTTTAGGTTAAATAAAACATTGTCGGTCCTGTTAACACTATTGGGCATTCATTGTATTTTCATCCTTGGTGCAAGGGTTAAAGTCGTTGGCTTAAGTTATGGATCTCATGGGTTCGAATCCCAGTTCAAACAGTTTCACGAATTGATTTTCCATTCGACTTGTGGAATTCTGTTCGAAGGTATGGATGTCTGTGATGCTTAAAATGACTTATTACCTATCCGATTCTAAAAACAGGGCGTAGTGAGAGCGAGAAGTTAATCGCTAATCCTGTACTAGCCCTATTCTTCTGTCCCTGCAAAGCAATTCTCGTAAAAAAGCTTTTGTTGAGATATCTGCATTAGGAGGCCATATGCTCCACACAGCCGCGGACATAGTTAAAAAATTATATTAGCCTATCTTTTTAGAAGTAAATTACCCACATTTAAAATGATTATATCATTACTTATTTGTAGGATTTCTTTCCTATTATTTATAATAAGACCAGTAGAACGATTTTGAGTATTCAAAATTCAAGAATTCATCTGCGGAGTATTCGTATTTTGGAATAGTTGTGTGCGGAAAAATCACCGAGCTCAGTTATAGTTATAATTTTCAGTATCATATCTTATTGTTTTCATAAATGAATGAAAGATATTCACAGCCAAGAAGTGGATTCTTTCTTGTCTTATTTGTGTTGAAATATAAACATAATGGCATTATTAAACATTCTCGAGCAATACAAATGGCGTTTTTAATGACCTTTAGCTGTGTAGTATTGGTATCTAGTATCTACATATCGTGAACAGAAAGTAAGTAACTGAAAAAAAGTTTATGCTAATAATGGCTATTCTCTTTTCAATTCTGTTAAGCAAACGCTCAACATACAGAATAGCTTCCGAAATGTTATGTTCGAAATGCCATTTAAGTAAAAAGTATTCAGTTGTTATTTATTATATTAAAAAAAATAAAACACAACAATGAGAGAAAACCGGTCCTGATAATTATAAAT
The DNA here is from genome assembly GCA_022494535.1 of Himalopsyche phryganea. NCBI lineage: Eukaryota > Metazoa > Arthropoda > Insecta > Trichoptera > Rhyacophilidae > Himalopsyche > Himalopsyche phryganea. The sequence goes on along the minus strand of JAGVSL010000202.1, from coordinate 217,411 downwards.
ATGTGGAAGTAGTACAAATGAATTGTGTAATTTAAGATATCGACTGAGGGTGCTTGATGGAATTTCAATATCAAATTTGGATTATTGAGATTTTAAAATTAAAAAACAACTCGCTGATAGTGTCAGACCGGCGTCCTATTATAAAAATTCTCTAGGCAAATTACTTATTAACAATAAAGATAGAGTCCATTTTAAGAACAAATCTGGTATTTATAAATTACAATGCAGTGATTGCCAACATTTCTATGTGGGTAAAACCACACGTACATTAGATATAAGGGTATCAGAACATTTAGCTGCCTTTAGATTAAAAAAAAGAAACTTCGACATTCGCAAATCACTTGCTAATGGAGAACCATACGTTTAATGCGGATGATGGGGTTAAACTGCTGAATAAAAACATGGGGGATCATAAATTATTTTATCAAGAAATTTTGGAAATCAATAAGCCCAGTTAAATTCCTTGCCAATTCTGAATGAGCAGCTGATCCTTCCTAATTCTCTGTTATTATATCCTATACGTTGAAACACCTAACAGATGTCACTAAACGTGGAATGATTGTATATATTTACCCTTTCGTCGAATTGCATTCCGTCGAAACCCACAATACTATTATAATTGTAAAATCACTGGTAATTCCATAAGAAGTTGGAAAGCGACAATTCGCCACTCTGTAAATGTGGTGTTTACAAAATAAGGATTAAAGCAATTCTCGAAATTGTAACTCAGGTATCAGTGTGGCTCTAAGACGTATAATATCTTACCTCGTAAATAATATTTGTCGTATTTGTATCTTCTATATAAACGTTAGACACTGTTTACTATCTGTCAGTTCGAGTCCATTCGTGTGCTCGAATGCCTGAAGATGCCGAAAGGCGAAACCCGGGTCGTTAGTGACAAAATACATGGAAGTGTACAAAATCTCAATAATCCAAATTTGAAATGAATTGTGTTTTATTTTTTAAAATATAATGTCTTTCCACCAAGAATTGACAGTTAACACCTTAAAAGTGTTATTTATTAGCTGACCGGTGCATTGGGTAGTAATTTGTGTGTATATATTTAAAAAATATTTAGCGGTTTTTTTATTATTTTAGATCCAAACTGTAACAACTTCAACAAACCCTTGAAAACCTATTATTGATATTAGAAAAAAAAAATAAAATTACGTTTGCAATTCAAATATATTTTTATAGAAAATCCAAGCAATCCATTAAAATCTACAAAAATTAAATGTGCAAAAAAAAAATTAAGCCTGCCCTTAAATCTTCTTTACTAATTATCTTAGAATTATATTTTTTAAGTTGTTGGATTAAGCGACTCGCTGACCGTAGCCTGTCCATACAAATTTGGCAATTTTATTTTATTTTGATGTATTTTAAATATATCAATTTTATTGGGTGAGTTTCATGTTTAAATAACGCCACAAAATACTATTCAATTGTCAGGTAAGCGGTTGATTCTATTTGGATATAGAGCATTGCTGCGCTGATGTGACCTCGCGACATTTATAAGAAGAGTCACGTTTTGTTGGATATCTGAACAAAGAATCGGCAAGTCATTTGAATTTTCAGCCAATGTAAGCTCTTTATGGCTTTTTCAAAGTAATTCTTCGGGAATGACTCATCGGAGATCCTATAACGCTAACGCTAATGCGGCACTTTTTCTGCAAAGAGACTTTTGGCGTTTAGCGTAAGTACAACGCACTGAGCCCGAGGCGATGGTTTTAATTTCGCCGCAGAAAATAAAAAGACCGACTTTATTTTTGCGAGGTATCTTCTTTTAATATCCGAAACACAGCTTGCAAAGTTCAAATAGGAACAATCCGTTCTGTGTATTACAGTTTAGAGAAGAACATCCCTTAAAAATTGATTTTACAAATAAAATATTTTTGCTAACTTAAATACAATATTGAGGTTATACTGGCAGACATCATTGAGTCAAAAAACAAGTTCTGAGGTAATCGAATTTGAAGTCTTTTAAAGTACTCTCTTCCAAGTACAATTATTTGTATTTTAAAAAGATTTTTTTTACAATATAGCACTGTTTTTTTCAATGCTACTATATCCTATGAATTCACGCGTTTTACCAGTACGTATGGTGTTAAATTGCATAAATTTTGATATTTCAAACAGAAAATCGTCAAAAACTAGTTTAATGCGTTCTGTCAGTATAACAATTAATTATCAAGATGCTACAGAAAATTTGCTTAGTATTTTCCTCATTTTTATACAAGGAAAAACATAACTGTGTCGTGTGATGATCTTAAGTTATATTTCAATGAACAATATATTTGTGACAAAGCTGGTGGCTTAACTACGATTTGGGGCCCAAAATTTTATCACTGTCAGAAACACGAATGTATCAATATGGACAATTTCTAGCCGTAATTATTAAACGAATAATTAGGTTTTTCTCTCATTTCGCGAAAATCGTTAATCCTTTTCCGTCGCCTAAAAAATATGAAACGTCAACAAATTACAAAAATACTCTCAGAGTATTTGTTTACACTATTGCACTTTTATTTTCCTTACGCCGTGACTCGATTAGGATTTATTGTAGGTTACCGAGATTTGATATCTGAGACAAAATCGTAGAACAAAGTATTTTTAAGAATGTGGTCGATATGGAATTTGCAATTTATTGAATATAACGATTCTATAAAGATTTTTGAAACGTACTAAAGAGTTCGTTTTTCCGCACTTTTTCTAACTGATATTTAAAATAGAATTACACTGAATATATTTTTTTTGAAAAATAGAGCAACAAGAAATTCTATTTTATACGTCTTTTAATTAAAAATCTCAAAAAATATAAGATGAATAATACATAGTAATCATCTTTCTGGGACATGTTTTTATTATCTTCCATTGTGATTAAGTCAGAGTCCGTCGTCTGTCTCGACACCACACTCGTAGTAAAAAATATGAAAATTCTGTCAGTTAACTTATCTGAATTGGGAAAAAAATAATAATAAACGCTTTCAATACTTATTGAGGTTTTAAGTAAACAAAAAAATGTGCTTATTCAGTGTCGTATATCAGAAATTGTTCGTAACGTGATATTACACTCGAAGAGTTTGCTTTTTTCCCTAACTGACTTTTGAGAGTATTGTGTAAAAGTTGTTTAATTTACTTACTATATTTTATATTGTATCTATTAATCATACAACAGATTTGTCAATACTGAAAATATAGAATGGAGCTGGACTATTTTATTTAAAATTGATTCTACATAAAATAGTCCAGATTTTTTCACATTAGTTTATCATTTTTTACTGTGTGGCTAGTTTTAATTGGAAGTGTTCTTTACAAATAAAATAGGTAAGATAAAAAGAATTGTAAACAACTCACTAGTGGCAGTGAACTGTTTGTTACTTTTACTCGGTTGTGCCAGAATAACAGAAGGTAGCAAGAGGTAGCTGTAACTCACGCGTATATGTGATTGTAATCTTATGGGCGTCGCGCAAATTGTTCGCGTGCTGATTGGCTTAGCGTGCACTGCGGTCATCCAAATCAGGTATACACAACAATTTTAACCGAGAAGATAACTATTTTTGTTGAGCAAGCAATTAAAAAATTATAACAAGTTATTAAAAGAATATGTCTGAAGATCCTTCTCAAAAAGATAAAACATGTTCCACAAACCTAGTAATAAAACCAGTTCAATAATTAAGTCATCTATTTTTATTTTATATTAAAAATAAATTTTAAAAAGAAGCCGAATCCATTGAAAATATTGAAGAATTAGGTATTTTACAAAACACATGTGATGAAAAACTGAAGACTTATCATAAATTAACAATAAAAATGTGAATATCGTTTGATATTTATGAAACAAAAATATTGAAAATATATATATATATATATATATATATATATATATAGTTCTTATTTGAGATTAGGGTAATTTTTTACTATGATTGGTTGTGGGACAATCACTCGATTTGGTTTAATACAGAAGTAAGCAATCGAAAAATAGTCGTTGGAAAAAAAATGAAACTTAAAAGAATCAGTCAATATTGCCCCTTGCATAAATATGAATTCATAATAAATATATCAACTACGGAAAAAAAGACATAACCCACACCAAAAAATATTGTGTATAACTCACACGAAACGTGTTAATACACTATATTTATATATAAATATATATATATACATATATATATAATACATCGACTTTAGAAAGTCATAAGGACGTATCCTTTAGTCATTCCATTTTTTTTTCAATAATCACAGTGTTTAAAATTTACGGTTTGCGTGAGCTATACACAATATTTTTTGTGTGTGGGTTACGTCGTTTTTCCTTTCCACAGTCGATATAAGAATTTGAACTTGGTTACAATTGTAAATTTCTCACACGTAGCTTCTACACAAATTTCCAGACTCCGAATACAATTTATATTTATTATTATGTTATAAGCACAGAGAGAATAATTTATGGTGTTTGAATTTTTTAATATGATGCGGTAACTCAATTTATTTGAAAATTATTCAAAAACAAGCGACCAATTATTATTTAAAAAGCCTGTTTTTTACGAAACTACACCTACAGTTACCATTTTTCTTTGTATAAAAACTTTGTCCCTTTTAATTTTTTGCCGAGACAGAAAGTTTTCTTGAAATAATATTTCTCTTGTAAAGTTGATTCATTTAAAGAAGTTTCGTGATTCATTACATTTAGGCCTGCTCGGCAACCAAGTTAGTATTCCTGGCAGCCCACTGCTGGCGATAGCAATATTGTCCTAACATTCGTGAGTGAAATTTTCAAAGAGCCATGAACGTGATCGCAATCCCACGGTTGGCGTTTATCGATATACCAATCGAGCTGTTCTGTGCTCCTGGTATGCTAATATTTATAAGTGCGGTAGGTCGTTCGATTTCTGTGTTAAATATGGACTTTCTGTAAAATGGGTGAGAAAACATTATTATTCTATGTCATTATGATAATGGCTTTATTACAGCGTCATTTTTGAAACAGAATTATAAAATAACAAGTGCGGTGGCTACTGCAGAGAATCAGATAAGCCGTATGCTAGAGCATATTTCGCGAAATTATATTTCATGTTTGACACGTCATGTTTTGATCGCTGCTGGTGCAAAATTAGGGAAGATAGCAACTATTTATGTACTTCTTTTTAAGTGGGATTATTGCATTTTAACTTTTCAAAAAAAGTCTCAGTAAATGGCCTGTTATGGCAATAAACAACAAACAGACTATACTATTGCGATACTAGAAGAATACTTCTATGGTGCTACAAAGCCATTTGGAATTAATTTGGCAATTAGAGTAGCATTTCCTGCTAGTAATGTTTCACCACTAATATTAACGATAATGCTAATTTGGTATCTGACCATTTGAAGTCTCAATTAGTCTCCTCCACTCCACTCGATCCTCCGCCTTTCTACGTCAATTGCTGACTTCCAGCACTGGTGACTTTTGTAAAAACTTCACCTATCCAGTGAAGTCACGGCCTTCCAACTCTCCGTATACCTTCAGGAGTACAGAATTCGAAGCGTTTAATAAAATATAAATGTCCAGCCCAGTGTAAGCATTGAGTTTTCACCGGAAAGGTTATTGAATTCATCATCAAGAGTTATTAAACTCATTGTTAAGCCGACGTCGCACAAATGCCACCCTTCAAATCCCAAGATCGTATCATTTATAATAATTAAAAAAAATATATATTAAAATCATTGTGACAACTTGAATGTACTTTCAATAAAGGAAGTTGAAAAAACAGTTATTCATTTTTCTTTACCATGATTGCTCCCAATGTAGAGGTAGAGCATATGGACTTCTAATAGAGGCATTTCAATAGAAGTTTTTCGGCAAGGACTGCTTGTTATTCAGTTGATTTACCACTCTTTTTCGGAGAAAATAGAGATAAAAGGATAGAGCTAGTACAGGACTAGTAAATAGCCAATGGCTCTCAATACGTCCCGTTTTTAAGAACAGATGAGGAACAGTAGAAGAAAATTCTAGATACCACAAACATCCATGATTACGAACAGAAATCGATTAAAAAAAATTATAAAACTGTCCGCACCAGTATTTGAACCCAAGAAATTCGTAACCGAAGCCAATGATGTCGATCGCTGCACCACAGACCCAACGTTTGAATTGATTTGCACCTTACTAATCTGAAAAAAGAGAAATTTGGATTATTGAGATTTTGTACACTTCCATGTATTTTGTCACTAACGACCCGGGTTTCGCCTTTCGGCATCTTCAGGCATTCGAGCACACGAATGGACTCGAACTGAGCAAGCATCCTCAGTCGATGTCTTAAATTATATGAAAAAAGAGGTTTAGAGACTGACAACCTTATTCCAGATGTTTCATTTAGTCTATACTGTAAATTTATATTATACTAAAAGATTCAAAATATTTACTTATAATTATAAAACTGTGAAGGTTGCCGTGTTGTTGATGTTCTACTCTTGAGCTAGTAATATTATATATAATAAAAAATATGATTATAATAACATTTGTAAACACATCGGAATATTTTTAATTATAATTTAAATATAACATTTTTGTTTTTAGTAATTGTGCAAATTATTCACAGCATAACTGATCTCAGATGCTTTTTTATGTATAAAAAAAATTTACGTGTTTTTCTTAAAATTACTGAAATTGAATTTATAATATTATTAGAAATTGTACAGCAATGTAGAGGAAAACATTATTTAGGTAACTGATCTACATATATAATTTGATAATTTTATTTTGCAAAAATGGTAAAAATTTAAAACCGTTTAGAACGTTAGATTAGATTTTCCATTAAAAAGCACATTATTTTTAATCTGTGTAATTAAAGTTTTTCCCGTGTGTTTGACGTTTCCCGGTAAAAATCTGACGGTGCCCTTAAGCGATACCGGGAACATTTATACGAGAAAAAAATACTTTTTTTTATATTTGAAACAAAGTATCCCTTTTGGGCGTCAGACAGGGTTTCCAAAACACGCTCCAATTTTAAACAAAGCCGAAGGAATGTTTTACATAAAGTAACATTCCCCCCACGCTCCCTTGGCGTTCAAGCATCTGAACAAAAAACAAATGATTTTTCGGCTTACATGCATAGGCCTCTGGGAACTAGATCAATGTTAGTTATTTGTTGTGGTACATTTTTGTACGTTAGGTATCTCAATATTTTAATCGAAATGTGGGTGTATTTGAAACCCGCGCCTTTTTCTTTCATTTATGAATTTATTTTAAATTTATATTACATATGATTGGAAGAATATATTTTTCTACAGATACATATATCGATTATTTAATTATTTTGGCAATCTGCAATTTTCCTATTGGACGATTCGGAATTTTATTTTTCGCTTCCTAATTTAAACTTCTCAAAGATTTTATGACATTCATCAATTCTTGTGCTTCCTTACAAGTTATGATGGGTTCGATTGGTCTACCAATATAACTTTGCCGCCGGCAGAAGTTGGAACTAAAATAATATATCTGGATATTTAAATGTTAACTGTCAATTCTTGGTAGAAAGGCATTATATTTTTTAAATAAAGCGCAATTTGTTTTAGACTACTTCCACATTTTTATCAGGATCTTTTTCGCTCAATGCAAGCATTATCAACTGATCTAGGGCATTTAGCTGTAAACATTCGCTCACGAGTGCCATCATGAAAGTTGTTTTTAATCTTACTAAGTAAAAAATCCCAACCTTTTAGTTTGAAATGAATATGCATTTTAGACCAAATATAACAAAAATTCTACCAGAAATTGACGATATTTTTTATATTAAAAATTAATATAATACCTAAATATCTGCAAGGCAAAGTTATTTTTATAGTTTGTACTAGAAATAGGAAGCTTAACTTAGTATTCCGGTACTTTTAATGCGCGAATACGTTTTAGGCGAATTCTATGATATCGTAGAATTTTAGTAAAATCCAAATAAATTGTATGTACAGTAAAAAAGATTAAACCTGCTCAAATTTTTTTAATTATCTCAGAACTACAATTTGGACCTGAGGTATCGATATGTATATAAAACAAAATCTTGGGTGAGTCAATGGGAAATAAAAGTATCTGTAAAATATATAACGTGCCTCTTAAAGAGTTCTCAAGTATTTTAGGACTAAGTAAAATACTTAACTTGCAGCCGGCCGATATCTTGAAAGTTTAGAGAGTCCCGGTCCACCCTGTCGGAGAACAGGGGCAAAAGCACTTTGGGGAAAAAAGTTCGCATCTATTGCAAAACTTAAATTGAAGTTTTTTTTGGGCGCAGAGAGGCGACAGCTGACTCCAACTATTCCGTTTTAACGACAAAGTACTGGTGCCGCTGTGCTGCGCCACCCTCCACCCTTCCCAATAATAACAAAACAAGTTTTAACAGGGATTCGTTTTATCCGCGGTGAAATTGTTTGCAAGAAACCAGGTGAAATTAACTATGCAAGGCCTAATATCGAAACACGAAACCAGTTTGAAGGCCAAGTGTTTTATAAGCGATAATTAGATTCTTCTAATACAATTTTTTTTAAATGATTACATATCTGTATTTCATTTTCAAATTTTTAAATAGCGTTTCATGAACTCGTAAAAAATATAGTTTTACTGATCTAAACTGTCGTGTAAGTACAATAAGTATTAGGTTCTTAATCCAAATAAGACATTTTCAGAAGAAGAATGAGGGATCTAGTATGATAACCATAATCTCTAGCATATGCAAAAAATGATTTATGAATCCAGCATGGTTCTTCAGTCTCACAACTATTATTTAAATTATAAAGTATCTTTCTAAACTTACAAATTACCATCTAAAAAGAACGTGAAAATCTTGTTCATTTTCAAAACTCGTATTCTCTAATGCCCTATAATTTTTTAAGCTAATAATAATATCTATTCCAGACAATGAGAGTGCAGCAGTGCACTGTCATGGCCACTAGTGTTTGTTTACATATTATGGAGTAAGTATCTGTTCCGCAGTTTAATTTTTATCAAACTATGCATTTGTAACTGCAGCATGAAAACGACTTTTTAGTTTTGAGTTATGATATTAGACCCCTCAGATTTTATTAAGTCATGGGATAGAAGGATATGGCTAGTACAGGACTAGTGGTTATCTAATGACTCTTGGTATGCCCCTTTTTAAAGATTGGATGACTGGGAGGGAATTTTAGACATCCATGCTAACAAATCCTTAAAAAGATTGAAAAATCAATTTACGAATCTTTTGTTAGTAGGCAGGGATGTTTGTGATGTCTGGAATTCCCTCCCACCCATTCGATCTTAAAAACGAGGCATAGCGAAAGTGATTAGCTAAATACAAGACCTGCCCTAGGTATTTTCTTCTATCCTTACTATTTTCGAAAAAAGAGAGATTTAACAACTGATTAAAAAGCAGGTCTCGTAGAAAACTCCTCTTAATGGAGGTATTAGGAGTCCATATGATTCACATTGGGAGCGAACATGGTAAAATAATCATACAGACTATCAAGTAATCTAAACGTATAAAGAATACCTTATTTGATTTGCTTTTGCATCAGTTGAAGATATTAAATAACTGAACGAAACCGATGCTTGTATATTATAAAAAAAATTGGTGAGAAGAGATGAAAATATAACACACATGTCTTTGGATATACAAATCAGTGAATGTGCCCATTCTGGCATTAGAGAATTGAGGGTGAATATAAATATGAAATAAGATATCAAATAATCATTCTATTCTATTGAATATTTTTGATTATGTATTTCATACGTATACTCTGAAAATATAAATACAACTTTCAATCCAATTCATCATTTATTCATACTGTTGTATCGTTGCTACGTAATTTTATTCATGTTATATTTTTGTTTGAAACATTATTGTGACAACGAATAAATGTATATACAATATGGAAGGGTATAATTGAAATGGATATGTATAATAAAGTAGGTTAACATTATTATAATCAAATCGTGGACAAGCATTTTTGTGAGAAAATCGTGTTATTTCTGTAAAGCGAATCATCAATATTTGAATTACGCTCGCGGAAATAAATGACCGGTCTACATGCGGGAAAAATTTCCGAGAATTTTTCCACCGCGAATTTTTAGGAATCCATTCCGCTGCGCAAACACAACTACAAAAGGACTGAAAATATGTAAATATTTATGAAAGGAAAGTGTCACCATTAGCTTCTTCGCAATGTGAAACTCATACATTGTACAAAACCGAACCGTTTTCTATTTTTATATCGGAACTGCTCACAATGGCGTATTCAACATCGATTTCAATGTGTCCTCAGACTGGCTAAGAATCGAAATGTTCAGGGGCTGCATTACTACAATCCCGGTTTTTCAGCTGTTTCTGAAAAATTGGTTTTGGGAATAGAAGAAATCCAATATTTCGGTATACAACTAATATTCCATCTAAAACGACAGACTCTCAGCGCCGAAAATCCAATGGCTTAGCATGCCAAACCAACAAATGCACGGTATAATTGAATCTATTAAAACATCAATATTATCATATCGAAATATGTTTTGTAGAACATACCAAAGTGTTTTTTGGTATAGTTTTTTTTATGTCAACGTCTCCTTCCAATGTGGAAAATATTCCTTCGCTATGGAGATATCTCAACAAAAGTTTTTCTAAGCTGCTGGTTAATCAGTTGTCCAACCTTTCTTTTTTGAAAATAGTAGCGATAAAAAGACATGGCTAGGACAGGATTAATGGTTAGCTGATCGCTCTCGCTAAGGAGTTGTAAAGATTGGTGGGTAGGAGGGAAAGCTATTGATCGATTCGTTATGTATTGCGAATCCAATTAACCGGTAATGGAATATGCTTTCGGTATTGCAATCCCTGGACGTGTCGTCTGTAAGGCGTTGCAGACGGCGGAACTACCATTCGATTGCTATTGGAAATGTATTGCAAATTGTCCGTTCAAAATGTCAAAATATTGTCTATTTTCATACATATAATATCCAATCTCAATTCAGAGCATATCAATACCAGTCGGTCCCGTAGCCAAATGAAGTATAGCAACGCAGTGGAGCTTTTGTCCACTATACATTGAGAATTGAAGTGGAATTGATTTGGAATGACTTCTATCTTCTTCTTATTTTAAGTTACTGCAGTTTGGGATGAAACTGGTCTTCGCCTTCCTACACCAATCGGTGACCTTCAGCTCGTGACACACCATCTAGCAAAGTTGCAGTCTCCTAACGCTCCGTCTTCCCTCATGAGTAAAAAATGTTTTGTAGGTTTCCATTCATCCATGCTTAAATATGTATGCCTGGACTAGCCTAAGCATTGAGTTTTAATACATTTGACAATGTATATACTTATATAACTCCATTGCATATAGATAAAAAAGTATGTAGTTTTAGAAGAATTATTATAAAACATAATAAATAGCTTTTTAGGAATAAAAAGTGAATAATATTAAGTTAACAATATTCTATTTTTACAACCTATAATATCAACTTGATGGAACTTAATTTGGAATTTTTGTCACCCGAGTTTCGCGTCATCCGTTTTCTTGGTTGCGAGTCATAGCACTCCTCTAAAGCACAGGTTAGTTGTATACTATGTTTCGAAAACAAATTCTTGCGGTGAATACAAGGAATACGTTGGTTTGACTTTCATGAACTTTGACGTAAGAGAGCGGAAGGACCAGCCCTTTACGTTCAAAATAAAAAAGCGACGATGGACCTGGCTTAGACATGCGCTGCGGATGCCTCAGAAGAGCCTGAATTCTACATGTCTCTTCTACCAATCTGATGGATTCCGTCACTTTCGAAAGCCGCTGAAAAACATCCATATGATGTACTTGGAGGAGTTACGTACGCTGGGTTGACTTGGGAGGAAGCAAGAAGACGTAAGACAGAGAATCTTGGAAGACCCGTGAGGTGACCATATACTCCGAGTAGGGGGCCGAGAAAATACTATTCATTTCCTAACTTCATCTTTCTTAACTTAAAAAGTCTGAGCTGAGGGTGGTTGAGCAACTGACTTTAATGTCATGTGCTCCAAATTGTAAGCGAGCATGATATATAATACATTTAAAACATTATTAATGAGTTGTTATTTAGACGTTGAATTATATGTTGGATCTTTTTGAGTAACTAAAGTTTTAAAACTGTATTATTAAGAAGCTTTATATACATATTATTATAACGATGTAATTTACGTCTATGCGTGAGAGATATTTGTGAAATGAATACTTTTGTACTTTAAAAGCTTTTCACTAACGCAATTTGAGGATTCAACGATTTAGAAATGCTAGTTTTCTCTGTCGCTTCTTCTTAACGTCGTTTTACCTCTACTTAAATGAATTAAGTTACGTATGCTCTAGAAATTCTGACAGCGTTATGTTGTCATAGTTTCATGCTTTTCAAATTAGGAGACCTGCCTTCTTTAAGGGTAACTAGTGGTGGTTCCACACCTTTCCAGTGTCAGAATTGAGAATCAGAAAAATAAATCTGAATTAAATTTAATATGAGATTGAAAGCTCGTCGTTTCTGTTTATTTTGCTTAAAAATAATATCTTTTAAAAATATTAGTTCATGTTTGTTGTAGTTGCTTGGTACTTTAAATAATCAGCGGATTAGAGTAGACAGTTTTTTGATGTGCACCACTCCATACTCCGCTCCATGGGTCGGATAAAAAGTTTCAATTTAATTATTTATCATTTTTGAATAAGCATTCTTCATAGTTTGCCTATTAAGTCTTGCTTAGTAATAATTTCAGAACAGAAAGTCATCGCTCGACGCTTGCGTAAAGTTGTCAAATAATTATAGTGGTACGCAATGCCATATGCAATACTTTTTAATGATAAAATATATAATGATTATCAGTATTAAAAATACAAATTTATTTGAATTTTAGCTAAACACGCTCCCAAAGATTTTTTTTAGTTTTCAATAAATCATGAAAAACTGTTATGGGCAGAATGATAGTTAAGTATAATAATTTAAGTTATTTTGTGTCTTCCGGTGTATAAGGAAAAGTGACATATTCTTTTGCACTGTCGTTTTTTCGGAGCGCGTTGACCGTGTAAAAGGTGGATCGAGATCGTTTAAAAAAATGGCATTTTTAAGTTTGGAAAATGTTTACAGGGGACGAAATAGGAAGAAATTTTAGACTTGCAAATGGAAAAATTGATAAATCTATCGATAGAGCACGTACGTGCATCACAAACTCATTTGATTGAAAAATCGAGAGGAGCGTGTTTAGCGACTCAGCGACTCATTTATCAAAAGAGATATTTGATAAATAATATGTATGGCGAGTCATCAAGATCACGATAGAGATCACAGAACATGATATTTATCAAACTCAAATAAAAATAAATATAATTACAGCATTTGCCAATACAGACAGTGACGACGCCACTAGTGAAAAATGAAGAAATGACCGGTATTCTGACGTCACTCGCCGAACTGACGTCACGCCTAGAGCCACTCTCTGGAACTGCATAATCGTCACACGTCATAATCATTCTATACCTACAGTTAAATCTCGTCAATCATACAGCAATCGAAATTATATTCTTATATAAATAAACAACTTCCAGAGCAGTGCAGCACTACAAATTGTGCGTTCTCCGGATAAACCCCATTGCACCACTGTTTACACAAGCTCCTGCTCCTGCTCCAGCTCCACTACAACGCTTTAGAAATAATGTTTCTGCTTATATAACTTGTACAATATTTCTTTTTACAATACGATTGGCAAGTGATATTGGGCCTAAAGAGTATCTAGATTGAAATAATTTCTAACATTATAGAGCCAAATCTGTTGTGTCAAGTATGATTATCGTATGTTAATTAGGCTAATGCTAAAAGTAATGACATCTCCTTGCATGATTCATACGGTAAATTTCACTCAATTTTCACTGGTTTGAGTCTAACCCCTTCCCCCCTCCCTCTAGAAGGAAATAGTTTCATCCCACCGTTCATTTTTGAGTTGAAAATAAATTGGAATCATTGCTTACCTTAGAAATAAATATAGTCTATCTGAAGATGCTTCTTAAATAAGCGAAACTTGTGTCACATCTAGTAACACAGCCGGTGGAATAAAAAAGTTATCATCTTTGATATGATATTAAAAGTAATTAAATAATTAATAGGGTACACAAGATACATATTTTTATGTATCAGAATTTTTTAAAAGTAAAAACCTTTTTTTTGCCGACCACTGTAAAGTGCAAGTCAGTGAGCAGAGCCGGACTGCATTTTTAATCAAATTCCTTTCTGTAATTCCTTCACTGTGACACGACGTCTGTGAAGATGAAAGATAGTTCTACCAACAAATACCGTTGACTAATACGATGTCAGTCCTTGAATTATTTTATTCGTTCCGGAGTGCTTTTAATAATTCAATTAATGAACGCGGCCAAAAGATCTAAGTCTATTGAATTATTTTATGAATGTAAATTTAATATTGAAGCTCTTCTTGTTAAACTTATTCCAAAAATATTGCGTCAAAAAGCAGAGTCAGTTCTATAACTTGGTCAAATAATGAGACTTAAATTATTTGGTGATATTTTTTATTCAAAATGATTGTAACTTTGGCGCACCCGTTAAGTTTTTATATACAATCTTTTTATGCATTTATATTTTATGTCTCTAATCCGGATACCACCCTCGTGACGCAGTGGTCAATGTCGTTGGCTTTGCCTACGGGTGTCTCGTGTTCAAATCAATTCCAAAAGTTTAAGTTTCATAAATTGTTTTTTTTTATTGATTTATGGATTTCTGTTCGTAGGCATAGCCATGCCGATGAAATTAAATCGCGAAGAGCAAAAGGACTCCTAATGTAGGTATCTAAACATAAGTTTTTATACGAGAACACCTTGTTACTCAGTTGCTCAACTTCTCTTTTCCGTAAAGCGAAGGGATAGAAGGTTAAGGCAGGGACAGGTCTAGTGGTTAGCTAATCGCTTTTACTACTCTCCGTTTTTAGAATAGGATAGATGGAAGGTAATTTCACATCACAAACATTCATGTCTTCGAACAGAAATCCATAAATCGATTGTAAAATCAATTTTTATTTAACTGTTTTCAATGGGATTTAAAAGTCGAGGCATCCTTAACTAAACCCAACGACATTAACCACTGCACCACGGACCCAACGTCAATCAATTTTGACATAGTTTCATATGTAATAGTCCAAACCGGTCTGTATATATAAACAATACAGACAGTTCCGATGTGACACAAATTCCGAGGCAAAAAAAAAACAATCAGTGCGTCAGTATGGAAACTAAAGAACAGCTACTTTACGTCATCTATGACGGGCGATCCCATTAGTATCACATGGTACATAATTTCCACAAAGTTACCGCTGGATCTATCGAAAATAACTTTTAAGCGTGCGTAAATGCCTGATTATAAAATTTAGTACTGTGAAATCTAGCCAGCTTTCGAATTGAAAGCTCGCCCGTTCACATTGCTCTAATGGCGCGGGAAGCTTGTATCCGTTGCTCGGTAGATAAATTCCTGACTAGTCGGAATGCCGAGACACGAGACGTATAAAAGCAATCCGGTTGACAGATGTCGCTGGATGTTATGACCACAAAAGAAAACACTCGTGAAATGAGATTAGTCTTTTGGTTGATGAGACACTATTACCATCACGACAGGTACCTCTTATTGAGATTTCTGAGCACGCATACTTGTTTACGAACGCATCACTTGACGTGAAAGATTATTTTTATAATTAATTTCATGGGCAGTGCTATTGTCAATTTTATTAGTGTCCGTACGTTAATACAGCCCGGTAAGTACTAACTGCCTTGCTAACACAGTAATTACAGAAAATATATAGAAATAAATAACCAATACAGTAAACCTGAAGATGCTTCTTAAAGAATTTGAGCACGTGTCACATTTAGTAACACAGCCAGTGGAATAACACTATATAATGGAGGTACCTCAACAGATTTTTTCTACGAAAATTACTTAGTACTCAGTTGCTCAACCTTTTTTTCGAAGAGAGTAGGAATTGAAGGGTGAGGCTAGGAGAGGACTAGTCCTTAATGGACTCCTAATGAAAGTATCTAAACAAATGTTCATCTACGAGAATTCCGTGTTACGCGAAGGGATAGAAGGATAGGGCAAGGACAAGACTAGAGGTTAGCGAATCGCTCTCACTACGCCTGGTTTTTGGATCGGATAAGTGGCAGAGAATTTTAGACATCACAAACATCCATGCCAGTAACTTCATCACTTGAAATAAAAAGGATTTAAGATATCGACTGAGGGTGTTTGGTGGAATTACAATATCTAATTAGAATTGTTGAAATTTGGTACATTTTCATATATTTCATTACTAACGACGCGGGATTAACTTTTCGGCATCTTCAGACATTCGTGTACTGATAAAAAGGATTTTTATTTGTTGGAAAGTATGTATTTATTTGAAGATCCTGTAAGCCAAAACGTAGAGGTAAATATTTGACAATGTAAAATAAATCGTGTTATTCAAGAAACGTGTAAATCAAGGTAGAGTTTTAGTTAAATATTATAGTTGACATGACTTGTACCGTGATGTCCTGTCAAAAGAACACGGGCGCCTGTAAAATATATTCATGGAATTTAAATTACATTCTGGATTGGTTGCACCTCCTTGCATTGATTATGCATGCCGGGTAATAAAGATATCGCCTTTTGGCATGTGATGAAGGAACAAAAAAAACGTTATGGCAACAAATTGCGACGTGTTAAATAAATAAAGACACGGCCATGAGATATAATTTACATCGTATTAAACGCGCTAAAGAACTATTAAAAGGATGCAAAATTATTTAAATAAATCTTTGAAATAACGAACAGGTATTGCAAAAATACTGGCATAACTGATTCCATAAATGGCCAGTTAATAATTATGTTTGATTAGTAAACAATTGCCAAGGTTAAAATAGGTTAGGTTAGGTTTAATTAAAAAATCCTATTCTTATCATTATAAACATATGAAAGTAGTACTGAACCAATTGTGTGTTATTTTTTCCACCGAGCCTTTCCACCAAAAATTGTCATTAAACACATTAAAAGTAATTAAATAAAAATAGGTCTGTATTTATTGGGTCAGCAACTATTCTAATTGTTGGTCATTAAGAAACAAAAGGTCATTAATTAATGGTAAGTAACTAATTCGATAAATGGTAAGTAATTTATATAACAGTTTTTAAATTAAACATATACTAACCTAACTTGACCTAACCGTTATTTATTTGGCTATAATTTAGTGGATATATAGGAATGTATAAAATATTTATAAAACATAGCTGCAAGTTTTTGCCCGTTTCATCCAGAAATATTCGTTGATCAAATAATTATAATTTCTGGAAAAAAACTCAAAATAAAAATATTCTGTACGTCAGTTACTTGCAAAAGTTCTGCGTGTAACGAAGGGCCAAAGGCGAAATGTGTCAGATTCACGAACAAAACAAACTTACTCCAAGAACTTGACAAGATAACAGTATTTTTCCCATTTCTGTGAGAGATATCACGGTATCATTCCGTGACGTGGTCTCAGGAAGTAATCACATTTGTAATGGAACAACAAAACAGACGACATAATGACTTATTTTGTATGAGCATCTTATGAAATAGTTAATCATGAATATAAAATGAAAAGCAAACATTTTGTCACATTTTACAATAATATTTCGGTATCAGTTTCAATAAACAAGCTCCTAAAGATTTTTAACAAAGTACGTTTTTAATGTACATATTATATACTCTATCGATAGATATATCAAATTTTCCAGTTGCAAATCTGAAATTTTTTCCTATTTTGTCCCCTGTTCGAAAATCAAATTTTTCCAAACTTTAAAATGTAGTTTTTTTACACAATCTCAATCCTCGTTTCATACAGGTGGTGCGATATCTAAAAACGACAGTGTAAAAAAATATTTTATTTTTCCTTATACACTGATAGACACAAAATAACTTAAATTATACTTAAAACTATCATACTGCCCATAACAGTCTTTCGTGATTTACTCAAAACCTTCGTGAGCGTGTTTAGCGACTCAGCGACTCCGACAGTGTCCGTAAAATCATGGGACATATTTTACCCAAATATTCCTCACATAAAAATTAGTCAATTACTTCCATACACTTGTTGTCGGTGAACTTTCCTAGAACCTAATATTTCATAGGACAACCCATACAATAGTCAGTTTGATGCAGAACTAGTTTATCTAGCATCTTTTGGCTTATATTTAAAATTAGGGGGTAATTTATAATGTGTCAAAAGGGATTCACAACACACATGTCAGTTAACAACACATTTACAAAATGTCAGTTAACGTCGGGTCAGTGGTGCAGTGGTGCGGTGGTCGACGTCGTTGTCATCATATTATTATCTTCAACAAATAAAAATATACAGTTTGAATTGTTTAAATATTGTATATTTTCATATATTTTGTCACTCACAACCCGAGTTTCAGTTTAATATGCATCTTCAGGCATTCGAGGCTCAAACTAAGCATGTGCTCTAATGCATGCAGATGCCAAAAAGTGAAATCTGGGTCGTTCTGATAAAATGTATGTAAATGTACAAAAATTAAACAATTTAAATTTTCTGTTTTGTCAAGCGCCAGCTGTATGGAACCATGTCGTCGTCGTATGAAAGTTGCTAATTTTTAAATGGGAGATTATTTTATAAAATAATTTGTGTGTGATAAGACGGAAACGGTAAAAAACTTGAGTGCATCTATTGTTCATGAAATGACCCAAGAGGAGGTTGATCTTCCAGACGATATCTGATATAATCTCGAGCTTCTAAGTATGGGAAAAAAGACATTATTTTTCCAGTCTTTGATCGTTTGGTAAAGAAATATACTGGTATAAAGCATCATAATTTTTGAAATGTGATACGAAATTGCTTCTTCATTATTGCATCTAAGTATTGAATATTGCCCCAGGTCAATAAATCGAGATATAACAGCTCACATTTACATTATCAAAGGCTATTTGTTACGGGATCAATGAGCATATTGACGTTTTTATGAAAGGTCTATCATCACCAACTTTGATTCATAGAAGGGTAACATTTTACTTAAATTGAACCAAGTGTTCATATATTTTTTGCTGTTTTTTGATAATCTATATATTGCCGTTTTCATTACAAAATTGTATATCTACAAAATCAAATTTTTCCAGGAGATTATAAAAAATGTTTTAACAACTTTAAAAAACAACTTTATTGAATTGAAACAAAAATAAAAAAATCACTAATATCAAATATACATAGCTATACTAATTAAAATTGTAAAATTTAAATTTTCAATTAAAATTAAGAGGTAGAAAATCTATTTATTTAATTGTCAGGGTATTTTGCAACCATGTTCGCTACCAAAGATGAACATATAGACTCTTTATGAAGATTCTCTCAACATTAAGTTTTTCTGAGAGAACTGCTTGTTACGTAGTTGTTCAACCTCTCTCTATTCCAAGTGGGTAAGGATAGAAGAGTAAGACTAGAACAGAACAGGACAAGCTGGTTAGCTAATCGCTCTCGCAACTTCCCGTTATGAAGATCGGATACGAGGCAGGGAATTTATAGACGTCACAGACATCCACACCTTTAAACAGAAATTCATAAATCGATTGAAAAATTAATTTATGTAAACAGCCATTTTAAATTTGAAATAAAATAAACAAAAAATTCTGAAACATACATCTTACACACTAAAGTTGATTGTGAACGAAAATCGAATTTCTGAATTCAAAGTCTTGAATTATAATATAAGTAAATAGTTCAGAGCTTCATGTGACTTTGAACTGCTTAAATTCAGGTAATTAGTTAAGCACTATTAAATTTAAAATAAAACTATATCACGATGAAGTAAAAGATATCATTTTTCAAAAGAAACTTCAACAAAATACGTTGAAAATAATAAGTAATGTTACTGAACTGTCATTGTACAGTTTGAATCTGACATTAGTGCTGATCGGTTGTATTTATGAATTGTTTTCAACATTTTCATATGAATAATATCAAATTCACTGTATCTTAATTATGAAAACAATTTATCAGCATGACGACGTAATTTATATTGAGAAATGACACGCTATCTATTAACTTACGTGTCAACGGTTGAGCACTGCTTACTTCAAAGTTGAAAGTATGATTTACGAGATATTGAAGTACAACATATCGAATATCAGCTTAAAGCGTTATTTTATATGCGAATTTAAAAAAAAAATTCAAATCCAGGATAAAATTTGTGTCGTTTTTTGCAACTTAATGATAATAATTATGTTCTTGTGTTTTTATGCTATTTTATTCTTCTTATCTGTGTTTTTCACACATTAAATTGTATCGTGGGATAAAAGCGATTAAATATAATATGTTTAAGATTGTAATAATACTGTGTTTAAAATTGGGCTTAAATTATTATAATGATACCAGAGAATGTAAAACTATATTAGTTGACAGAGAAAATACATTTATTAAATTAAATACTATTTCTGACAACTGTCCAAAGGTTTGGTACTAAAATGTCGGAAATAGATTCGAAAGCTTCAAAGGAGAGAAAAAACCTCATTAAGAGATCCAAAAAATTGTGCGATATAAAATGTTAGATTTCAATATATAACACAATTGTCGGGTCCGTGATGCAGTGATCAAGGTTGTTGGCTTGCGTTACGCATCTGACGGGGTCGAATCCCAGTAGGGACAGTTTGATAAATAGATTTATTGATTTCTGTTTAAAATTACCTCTCACCATAAAAACGGAGCGTAGCGAGAGTGATTAACTTACCACAAGTCCTGTACTAGCCCTAACTATCTATACCTACTCTAGTTGAAAAAAAGAGAGGCTAAGTAACTAAGTAATAAGCAGTTTTTGTAGAAAAACTTTAGTTCAGATACCTCCATTAGAAGTCTATTTTTAATTGGGGGCGGACATGGTCAAGTAACACCCACAAAATATAGAGCATCAATTTATAATATTGTGAAAGGAATAGTATACCCACAAAATATAATAATAATTTTAAAAGTTGAAAATTGAAAATATCACTATCGACCATATCTCATGTTCCACTAAGATTCACAGAACAAAGTCAATCAATTAATAATAATGTTAAATGTTTAATATTAGCAGAGTTGAGATGCAAAAGTACAAATTTCATGTTGCTACTGTTCTCCGTTTGAAAGGAATACTTGTGATAAACCGTCAGACAGACATAAAGTCAGATATACAGATTTACACATGTATTTTTTGCTGTATAGTAGTAGGGTGATACGAATAGAAGAATATTCTTTACAAAGTTCGAAAATCCCTGAGAAATTTTATTACTAAATATCACTAATGTCAGTAGGTGTAATTCGCTTCAGGCACTATCGATCTAATTATATCAGGTAAGCCACTCTTAAGTGGAATGCAAAAGCCATGTACCGATCAAATTAACTCCGAATTGTTTTATTTCCTCAATACTCTCCGAACAATATAATATGATTTTTTTTCTTGTATCATCGTGGATTTTTTTTGCGGTCGTTTCTTTTTATGTAAGCGCAATAATGATATGTTGGGAAGCCGTCTACTCATAAGAACCAATTTGGATTTAATGAAGTTTTATAATATGTACATACAGCTGCTTATGTGGAGCATATGGATGCTTAACGGTTTACATTATTTTCATTGAATACTGTCATAAAGAGTAGAAAAAAAATACTGAAATGTACAATTTTATTTCGCCTATTACAATAAGTGATTGACCGGCAAAATTAAACAGGCATATTATTTTTAATTGGAAACACAATACGTCAGAAAAAATAAATTACCGAAATTACTAATATAGTCAATCTGGGTAGCTTTGGTCGAGTTCTGAGGTTTTTGTATTTTAATGGTTCGCCATTGCATTTATGCGTGGCGTATTGTTCTACATAGAAATGAACTAATGTCTTATGATGAAATTTAGTTAATAAAAATAGATTTATTGTTATAATTAATACATACATATAGACAAAACAAAGTGAGCAATATTGTCATCCAAATAATCATTGTAATTACTATAAATTCAGTGATTTTAAAGTCTTGGCAACTTTATGCTTTCATATATTCTGTACATAATTGAGATGGTAAAAATGTACAGCATTTGTTTTACAGGACAGCTTACAAATTCAACAATAAAACAAAATATGTTGCACATTCATTCATATTTTTAACACCAGGGCTACTCAATATATTTGCTTCACTAAAAAAATATTCATATGGCGCTAGTATTATCATGGTATTATAACAGCACCTTTTTCCATGTAGTGGGCCAATCTAAGACCGATGGGCAAACTTCCCCAAGTTGATGGTACTAGAGCATCCAAGCTCGGACCCTTTAAACGATCCCGGGATTTCGGGACTTAGAATTTCTCAATGCCCTGATATTGAGATTGGTCATTAAGTGTAAGTTCATGTGTTAAATTGTATATTCAAAAAATAGTTTGTGTCCATTATTGCTTCAATTGGAATGTAATTTAAGACATCGACTGAGGGTGCTTGATGGAACTTCAATATCAAATTTGAGTTATATTTTGTCACTAACGACCCGGGTTACATATTTCGGCATCTTCAGGCATTCGAGCGCACGAATGCCTGAAGATGCTTATAGGTATTATAAAAATCAATGTATATGAAGAAACCGGGGTACACGTTGTAGTTTCTAGTTAATCAGGAAGTTTGGTATATGAATTATTTTTTAACATTTACAGTGACTTCCAAAATCCCGGGATTGTCTGAATATCAATTCGGGGATCACGGGATTGAATAATTGACAAGGATTATTTTAACATGTCGATTTTTGATTTTAGAAGCCTCATAGTGTGTCATAATTTAACGATTTAACCTTCATACAGTTCGATTCCCAAGTTGTAGATTATTATCATGATGAAAATTATTGAACCGCCTTAGATTAAATAATGTAGAGTGCCTTAATCGAGGCTAAGGCGTGATTTTACTTGGCAATTTAAACGATAATACGTTTCTTAAAACTCAGTTTCAATCACTGTAATCAAGGACCGATCAACGATTACACTTTTATTACAATACTATAATTGATATTGCGTAGTGATGTGACTGTAGATGATAGCCAATTTATTGAATTGTGGTTAAATTCACGCCACCTGTCTATTGTAAAAGTAAATGAAAGCTTTTACGTAATTGAAAAACAGAGGTCACGTTAATGTCAGAATTTGCTTTGTCTGGTCTTCGAAGATATACCTACTAGTATATTTTATATATTTACAATAATAATTAATTTTAATTAATATTGACGGCTTCATAGACATAATTTATATGTCAATATTATAAATGAAAACAACTAATAATATTTGAGATGATGATGATAACTTACTGACTTTTATTTTGCTTCACAAAAATCAATTACTTTCTGATAACTGCTTGTTTTATAACAAATTTAACATGACGCGCAAAAACATAGACACAGCTCATGATGTAAGAAGTATAAATAGACGTGCTGGATAAAAGATGGTAATCGCCATTTATTTGTTAGCGTTATTTTGAGCTTATTGAATTACAATCTACTATGTTTCCAACAATGTTTTAGTGACGGTAAAAATTTGGTTCGTCAAAGTGACGTCACACGTTTTACAAAAACAACAATCAAGATTACCTACTTCTTACACCATGGGCACAGCTATCGACTGAAATTCTCAAGAGTCCACTATGTATCGTTGGCCACATAAGACGACAAAGTAAAAATCTTGTAAATACTATTGTAGCACATAAAACATCAGGGAAAAAAATACGATAACATCGCATGGTGGGTGGATGCTAAGGGGCTCGAGATATGTTGTGAAACAAGAGCGGCCTACGACGGAGAGCAATGACGATTTAAAATTAGTTCAATCAAGACTGACGTCACTAAATGAAGACATATTCAAACGTATTATATCATAGATATGCATATCTTTAATAATAGTGTACGCACTGCAAATTTTACGCTTTTAAACTATTCGTAATAAACGATAAAAATATTGAACGTATACTGACAGAATACATTAATACAGTTTTATTGATTTTTTTTCTGTTTTAAATGTCAAAGTGTATTCAGTTTAACAATGTACGTACTGATAGAACGCATAAAGTCATAGGATATAATGGCTTTGAAAAAAAAACAATAATAAATCATATTGTAATTTTTTTTATTTTGACAAAAAGCATGATATTATTACAACTCAGCGATACCAAAACTTATGACTTATATACCTAAGATATTGTTCTTCATAATGTCCAAAAAAAACTTTTGCAATTACCAACAGTTTTACTTGGAAGTGAGTGTACTTAAAAAAAAAATAATGCTTCAGATGCGATTATTTCAGAACTTGTTTTTATGACATAAAGCATTCTGTCAGTAAGCCTTTGATATCTTCTGCGGTGATAAAAAATGATTGTGTTTAATGTATCTAAGTATGAGACAAATTCTTACCACGTCTAGAAATATTGTGATATCTTTGATGTAGAATTAATCTGGTTGAGACTTACCTGCAAACAAAGAAACATATTATTAATACACTTGTTTAATAATACAATAGAAAATAAAATTGTAAAAATATTATCAACGAATGCAATCGATTTTATAAAAACAATTGTTGAGTTTTTATCCAAAATACATTACTGTTTAATCCTGAAAAACGTGACGACACTTCATTAACCTTCGTTAATACACTCTTAGAGGAAAATCGTCTTTAAATGGCTCATTAAAACAAATTCTATAATCTGCTCTATTCGGAGATTAAAAATTCCATTGGTAGCAGACAGCTCTGCTATTTTCTTGTTTCAACTTTTAACATTATTATTAATTCGTGGACTGTGCTTTGGGAGTATAACATAAAGTACACGAAGACGGTTCATAGTGATATTTTCTACGATTAACATTAACTAACACCAAAATAAAGTCAACGTCTAAATAAACGCCCTGTTTCGTTTAATAAATACTTGTTTTATCAATCATGTCCACTTCCAATGTGGAGCATATGACCTCTTAATGGAGGTATCTTAGCTGAAGCGTTTTCTTTCCAACGAGAACTGCTTGTTAATCAGTTGCTTAGTACCTCTTTTTTGAAGAAAGCTAGGACTAGGACACAGCTAGTGGTAAGCTAATCGCTCTCGCTACGCCCCTTTTTTAGTATTTTATGGGTGAGAGGAAAATTTTAGACATCACATGCATCCGTGCCTATGAACAAAAATCCATAAATCAATTTATGAATCTATCCGTACTGGGATTCGAATCCGTGAGATCCGTAACCGAAGTCAACTGACTTTGATCACTCCCCAAGTCCTCGATAAATACTAGTTTTATATAAATATAATTTAGTCTAGTAAATCTATTATTTTAAGTAACAATATAATACACCCCGGCAAGACGCAGGGATAGAGAGTCAAAGCGGATGACGGCTTTGAAACTTTTGATAATTACTCCGATTAATGAATGAATCTACGCAATGCTTTGTCAAAACATCATATATGCTTTTTATATGCGATTCTGAACTTTTTTGAAGTTCAATAAGTTTGGGACGTAGTCAAATATTAAGCTTGTTGATACGCATCAAGAGAAGTCATCCGATAAAATCCGTCGTGTGTGAAGTGAGCTTAGTCTTTAATATGGAAAGTGAAAACACATTTTTATCGTAAGGTATTAATTGTGCATATAAAAATATAACCAAACGCTCCTAGCTCTTCTTATATGGTACCAGTTTTTCTAGTAAGTGCTATAATAAAGATGTAAAAGAACACTTATATTAAATTCTGATTACTGTATCAATAACCTGGTACACGGTGTACTTTCAATTTATTGGGCACTTCAAATAACTCGGTACTTAGTATCAGTTATGCAATATCAAAGTAACGATTAATTTATGATGTAAAGTGAGTATTTAACTACTCTAGAATGGTATTAGTAACTAAGATAATTTAGTCGTAAGGGCCTTAAGCTATGCAATATTGTTACTTATTTGGTATGTAATTGAAAATATGGTTAAATAATTGCTTTAATTATATCCATCGATTGGTACAGCAGGTGACTAAATATGTTTTTTTTTTTTGTAGAATTTGATATTAATAAATCAATTATTCATACAGAATGTACTTTTTGAATTGTTAATTTAGCGTTATTAATTTATTGCAGTAGATGACACGAAATATGAATCACTGTAAAACGTTCAAGCTCAATTATTATTTATCAATATATTTATTACTTTTTATTTTCTACTATAAAACTACATTACAATCTTCATATCGAATTTCATTTTTATTCCTCAATAAAGGTTGGGTCCGTGGTGCAGTACGTCGTTGCCTTCATTTACGATTTGAATCCCAATACGTAGAGTTTCATAAATTGATTTTTCAATCAAATCTTTGTTCGCAGACATGAATGTTTGAATAGTCCCTCCCATCCATCCGATCCTAAAAACGAGACTTTGCGATACAGATTGGCTAAACAACAATCCTGCCCCTCTCCTCAATATTTCTTTCGAAAAAGGGAGGTTAAGCAACTGAGTAACAAACAGTTTTCGTAGAAATAACGTCTGTTGGGATACCTCTATTAAGAGTATACTGCCCTGCTAAGTAAAAACACAGAATTTAAAGAAAATGCCCGTATGAAAATGTAAAGAATTTCTAATTGAATTTCAATTTATAATGCGTAGGAAAAACCGCAGTAAAATTTTTATTTTGTACTTAAAAGGGGTCAAAACTATTTTATAATTAATGAAAATTAACTCGACTTTGTAAGTAAAAACTCAGCTAAAAACAGTGATTTTTGTACATAATCCCAAAAAATCACTATCCAGATTTAACAAAAAAAAAATATGATTCTGGCGAATCGTTGAACATGCAAATACTCTGTTTTAATTTAGTAGGGCAGTATATATGCTCCAGATTGAGAGCAGATACTAGAACTATTTAGAAAATTATTTTGAAAAGATCCATAATTATTTGTTATCTAGTAACATAGTTATAAAATATTATTTATTCAGCTAAATAACAATCGATTTTTGTGTAATATTTTAAAGCATTAAGAGGCTTCGATAGTTATTACAAAAGTCTGTTGAAAAATATTGCTAGGCCTTTGCCTTAAATTAAGTAATTTATTTTCTTCGATCCATAGAACATTTTATCTCTCAAAAGCGCTGAAATTTATAAAATTGGCTGACATAAATAAATGTTGCCATCGTTGAATAACTCCGTTTCCTCATTTCAATGAAAATGAGAGAGAAAGGAAACCGTTTCCATTAAGCCACCGCGTTCTATCAAGATCCAATAGTGACTTTGAAAAGATAACTTAAAATTTAATAGTAGTCGAGGAGTTAGAGATGTACGTAAGTCCCTTTTTTATGCCGAGTGTTTCCAATACAAGTACTCGTATCAATGGTGTGCATAGTAACTACACTAAGAAGTTATTTTTAGTTATTGCACTCTCAAAGTATTTGCACATTTTTAACACTGTCATTTTACTTTTTTTCAGATATTTTTTAACTGCTTTAAGCCGTGACTTCTTTATTATAAGTTACCGAGATTTGTTGACTAAGAGATATAATTTAAGATATCGACTGAGGATGCTTGATGGAACTTCAATAACTCAAATTCGACTAAGAGATAATTGTAAAAAAAGTTTAGTTTTGTATGGCGACCTCTGAAAAATTTGGAATTTATTGAATATAACGATTGTATAAAGATTTTTTAAATATACCAAAAATTTCGGTTTCATCCACTTTTTTGACTGACATTTAAAGTATAATTATACTAGATATAATACTAAAACAAAATACAACATTATTTTGTATACGTCTTTTAACAATATATATATGTTTATATATCAACTATTTACTGTCAGTTCAAGTACATCCGTGTACTTTAATGCTTGAAGATACCGAAAGGAGAAACCAGGGTGGTTAGCGACAATACATATAGAATTGAACAAAATTTGAACGATTCAAATTTTATGTTGAAATTTCGTCAAGCACCGTTAGTCGATATTTAAAATTAGATTGATTTATACTTGATTATGAGACTATTAACGTAATTATATAAAATCACTCAAAGCTAAGACGCCAAGACTTCTGGACTTTCGTCAGACGCTATGATTTACATCAGTAAAAGAGTAAAGCTTGCATTGAATAAACGGAAAATTTATTTAAACATATGATAATCATTGTAACAAATGCGCATTTTAAAAGAAAGACAGAAGTAGGGTTGCAAATTCATCAAAGAAAATTAATTCGACTTCTTGGCGATAATTATGGTAATTGAATCTGGTAAATTGTAACGGGTGTTTTGTATTCGATACTCAGATAACATCCCTATCCTCAAACAAACGACAAGGCTTTAAAACATTCATTCATGTTCGGAGCTGGCTGCTAAAACATTTTATATGCTCTTTTATAAACTACTGAATGGATTGTACAATTTATCCATACAAAGGACCAGATAATACCTTTGTAAATCCAATCATCTCAAAGAAATGGGATGTGGGTGGGTTGTTCGACTCACTCCTGGGTATCTCTCCGTTGAATATTATTTGAATCGCCTGCCTCACTTTGTTTGAAAATTCTCTATATCTAAATTATGTCACTAAATATTTTATTTCTCCAGGAATAATGGTATGCCAGTCGTTTAGTGTGTTTCAATACTAAGATATAGTTATTTAAAATTGATCTGGCATATGTATTGGAAAGCAGAATATATAATACTTTGTCCACAGATATGAGCGGACTGCAGAGATCGTTTTTGACATCTGCTCAGTTCAAAGAAACGAAATGTATATTTTTAAAAAATAAAACACAATTCAAGGGTAGTAGGAAAAACGCATCATTGTCACATTGACTCAGTTTTGAGAAAAAGTGGAAAAAACTATATAGCTCTATTGTTTTATTACAGCTCAAAAAGTGATCTTTCAAATCAGTCTACTAATTTGTTTTAAGAATTTTCAAGTCCTTCTAGATGATCAATATCCACAGACAACGATTTTCCCTTGTCGAATGTGTGTGAAAATGATTTTTTAACCATTTCTTTCTGGTCTCTGAATTTGCACGGTGATTTTTATTAATATACTAACGAGTACCCGACATGCGTTGCAATTCCACTCAAATAAAGAAAGTGTTTGTGTTTTAATTGTGTTTATTGACGTGCTATATATATAAATACAGTTGAAACGACTCGCGCGCAACCTACTAATGGTTGTACTAGTTCAGAAACCTTCGCGGGTTTGTGCACAGCAACTCAGCAAAGTTTCATCGCAATTTGATGAAAGATATAGGAACGCATACGGGACAAACAAACAAAGAATTAGTATACTATTTTATAGCATACAAAATTCCCCACAAGAAATGTTGAACGACTGAAAACAACATGTACACCTTAAACAAACTCTGTATTTTAAGATTTCAGTACAATCATTTCTCTAACAAATCTTATTTTACATTACCGAAATTACTTGACTCATTAATTCATTAGTTCTCTGAAATATTGTATTACTATGTTTAAAAAGTTTTTAGATTTGACAAAGAGATCAAAGAAAGATAAATAAAACTATATAACATGACTAAAGTTTATTCCCAACTTCAGCATAAATAACAGCGAATTCTATTAAAATGCTGAGGAAGGCAATATCTTCTCAGCGTATGAAATAATAATACATTTATCTGTGTCTTCCCCTTTTAGTACTATCAGTAAGATATCGAAGAACAGTACTGAAAACGAAAAAAAATGTACGCTTGTCAAATTCACAACGAATCGTTTTATATTCCTATTATGAATACTATAATACCCACGAATAAAGGCCGTCTCCACACAGAGCACGCCAACAATTGGCATGCGTGACAGTTACACTATTTTATAGTGCATGTTTATATAAACCATCTACGCTGACAATGTATGTACAAGTTTATGGAAACTTTATAAATCAGTAAAACATAGCGTATTGATTGAATTGGCATGAACTTAGTAGAACTCCATTAAAAAATGATAAAATATCAAAGTATTCAGTTGTACAAAATTAATGTTAGCTATTTCGGCTCAACGCCATCGTCCGAACTGTTAGCTTTTTTTACCATGTCCACTCCCAACGTGTAGTATATTTCCTCCTAATGAAGGTATCTTAACAGAAGTTTTCTATGAGAACTGCTTGTTACTCAGTTGCTCAACTTCTCCTTTTCGAAGAGAGTAAGGATATATGGATATAGCTCGGACAAGACTAGTGGTTAGGTAATCGCTCTCACTACACCCCGTGAGGATCGGATGGGTGGGATGGTGTTTTCAGACATAACAAACACTCAGAATACGAACAGAAATCCATAAATCTAATGAAAGATCAATTTACGAAAACCGTCCGCACCGGGAATTGAACTCGAGACATCCGTAACCATACCCAATGACGCTACTATTCTATAGTACATGCTTATATAAACCATCTACGCTGATAAAGAATGTACAAGTTTATGGAAACCTTATGGATCAGTAAAACATAGCGTATTGATCGACTTGGCATTTACTTAGTAGAACTCCTTTATAATAGGCTAATATATCAAAGTATTCAGTTCTACAAAATTTTGGATAGCTGTTTCGACTTAACGCCATCGTAAGAACTATGCTTAAACTTATATTAGATTAGGTATATTATACTGTTTTAGAAGAGATGGACAATATGATGTATTCTAAATTATTCTAAGACCATGCCGTTTATTTAAAATTAAAATATGTAATCTACTAATTTTGTTTTTGGGAAAGGAACTTACGTGGTATTATTGATTAAACGTTGAAGTAAATACATTTAAATATTACTGATTATGTGTAATTACGGTTGCTTCTTATAATGGTTTAAGTAACGGTGATGAATTAATGTTTGTTTGGTCATTAAAAAGATGATAATAGGACATTAATTTTGTCTATTAGTTTACAGTTTTTCTAAGATATTAAGTCTAAGGTTTTTATTAAACAAATGTGAGAATACCGAGACTTAATTAGAAATTATTTTGTGCAAAATTATGATAACTATTTTTAAATCGCTACGTCTACTCTTTTATGAGTAACGAGTTGATGAAGATAAAATCAGAATCTGAATTCCGGGAAAAACCGAGCATTAAACTATGAACATTTATAAATTAATGAATTCATTGATAAATAATTTTGGTAGTAAATATGTATGAACATATTAGGATCGAAAGTCTTTGGTTTCCGATCACTGAATTGGGGACAAGTAACAAAAAAGTCGATAAAGAGTTGAAATTGGATCAGAAAAAGAAACCCTTTTTATTTATCTTTTGAATTGACTTATTTGATAGGAGTATCGCCGAAATGTCTTTTAGTGATCAACCCTCCTTAAAAAAAGCAGATTTGTTTTTTTTATGAGATTTCCGAATAAGGGTTTTCATTTACGAATGATGTTATCTCTACGAAATTGTTTTATCTGATGAATGTATCATTCAAAACGATGATAATAGGAAATTAGGTTAGAGCTGAAATGTCGACTTTGGCAAAGAAATGAATACGGATATATTTTCCGCTTTTATGTGACGTCACCAATTTGCAGCTACAAAGCAGTGGTGTCGTTTTGAGAAGATTAAATGAAGTTTATCAAAAAATTTTTCAAACGCAAAAGTAATTACAAAAAAATATGATTTTAATAGTGAATGCTTGCTAGTTTACAACCGGCCATGGTAAGCTCAACGTAAACTATTTTTCCCGGACAAGTTGGTTGAAAGGCCGGAGTGCACTTCTTGACACAACCATCTGAACGCTAATCACGTTCTGTGATACTACCTCGAGATGAATACCGAACGAGACTATTCGTACAGCTCTGTTGTTTGTTGTGTTTCGTTCTCATACTGGCCCGATAGGCCACGCTGACTTGATCTCAACCGAGGTCAAGTTTGAGGCATTCGATAAATTTACAACATCATAATATGGGTTTCGGAATATTCTTGATTCGTCTTTAAATTCAACACGGAGTAGATTAAACTCTACCGTCACGGCTTCTCAGTATACGGATAGACATGAACTTTTATATCTCTTGTATTTTTTGTTTTCTGAAGCACAATAATGCATGCTTTAAAGATCGGTTCTTTGCAGTTTCGTTTAATTTCTTGATAATTATTGCGTTATGGAAGACGGCTGTATACATATAACGAGTGGAGGTGGGGCAATCAACTTGTATTAATTCACCATTAGCCTTCCCGTTATCATGCTAAAAAATTCATATTTCGTTGCCGTGTGGGTTTTGTCAAATACGAGTAATTTCACATAATTTCAAAAAGTGAAATATGGTTTTATCTAGTATTAAGTAATTATGTTACGTCATATTTTGTGGGTAAAACCTGACACAACAGTCGAAATTCTTCATAGCAGAACAAGCTCGAGAAGTGTCTTGGTGACGTTTGAAACAAAACGGTTGCATGCGGTACATCATGCATCTTGGATTGTTACTATATTATACTAATTATAACTTTACTATACTATTCTACAGTTTTTTTGCGATGGTAAAATTGACGAGATTTTCAAATAATAATTAATTATACTAAGAAGACGAAGACTACAATGCATTTTTAATTTTCAATTCTATGTACAACTATTTTAGTTACAAATAGCAAAATTTTAACTCTTTTGTATGAACTATTTCACAGATAATTCAAAGGTTTAAAGACCAAAGTAACTCATTGTTACACCATGAATACGAAAGGGCTAAGTAGCAAATTTCGGAGGATGGTACCAGTATGATTAATTTATGAATTACTTTAAAATCTTTGTAGTTCGTTTAATAATCTGCAAATCAGTTTCATTAACGTAAACGTGCGATAGAAGGGTAGTGCTAGGATAGGTCAACTGTTTAGCTAATCGCTCTCGCTGCTCACCGTTTTTAGAATCGGATGGGTGGGAGATAATTTAAAATATCACAAACAACCATGATGTCGAAAAATTAGTTTATTAAACTGTCTGTACCGGGACTTCAACCCGAAACATCCTAAACTGCAGTCAATGACGTTGACCACTGCACAATGACCCCGACATAACAGCGATCTAATTTAATGTCTTGGCTTTTTTTTGACGTTTAAATACATCGTTTAAGAAATGCGGCCTGTCGGGTAACGCTATACTAAAAACACCTGGACGTAGGTGTCCAAATGGTTAAATTATTGTCGGGTATAAATGCATTAATAAAACAGTATAATATGCATTGATGATAGTGATAAATGCATATCAGTATGCACGGTGCATTTGATAATGCGATTGCATTTCATGGGCCATCGGCTGAAACTGACGAATGGCCCAGTCTACTTATACTTAACCCATTCGTTAGCGATAATGTGGTTAAATGGACCAACGATAATTATTGTATGCATTAGTCCGCTCATATATCTCTTTAAGGAATATAGAGGGTATACTGACAGAACGCATTAAGTTGGAATTTAACACATATTTAATTTCGTTTATGTATAATTTGTTTGATTATATGTAAATTTTTGTCATAGTTCTTGAATCATTTGTTTGATATACCTTGTAATTTGTAATTATTAACACTCAATTTCATATAAATGTTTCGTTTCGATGAGCGAAATTTCCAAGTGGTACAAAACAAATGATGTTTTATTTTTAAAACATACATTGACATTGAAAACATTCAAAATGTACATAATGATTAATTTAATTCTAGTTAATCAAGTAATAATGCTCGCGGTGAACGTTACCGGTCCTGACCTTAATAAAAAAACGTTTTTTTTTGTTGACTTATTTACCTGTTTTAATTAAATAAATATAATAAAATAAGTTTCTATGATCGATTATCATTTTATGTTCTTGCGCGTTAAAACTTATTGTATGATATACAATGTCAAGGCTTATAATTGTATTTTACAATTTTAAAAAATAGCCAGTGTGTGAAAATAGTTGTGTTTTTTTATTTAGACTATTTTATTGCACAGACATGAAAATAGCATTGAAATTTGTACTTAATTTTCACATCATGAAATACTACGAATATAGAAACAAATCGATTTCCAAGCGTTTCCTATCACGGAAGTTCGCATGTGAAAATATTAAGAAAGCCGTTTG
Organism: Himalopsyche phryganea; assembly: GCA_022494535.1. Taxonomy (NCBI): domain Eukaryota; kingdom Metazoa; phylum Arthropoda; class Insecta; order Trichoptera; family Rhyacophilidae; genus Himalopsyche; species Himalopsyche phryganea. The sequence continues at coordinate 183,379 of JAGVSL010000202.1, read as the reverse complement.
ACAAACAGAAAATGGACTAAAAAGTTATTCCGGTTTTCTTGTTTAGATTGCTACCATACAAAATTGCAGCGTAGGAACTTTTGCGTCGTGGAAAAGCCACAGAAAACGAAAAAGTTGAATGCTTACGCCAGAAATCGCCAACTAATCTACTGACCTTTTTCTATTTACACTATACGACAAGCACAAATTTGCAGTTGAGCACATAGTTAACAACTTTTTATTATTATCATCAGCACTACAACCCATTGTTTGTGCTGGACTCACCCAAGAAAAGCCTTCAATTTCATTTTTCTCTCACAAGTTCTCTCCACAGCATTATTGCCAAGATGCTGTTTATGTATGGAAACAAAATTATTCCACTTTTTAAAAGCTGGGTTTTAAAATTTAACTTAACAATTTGAGTCGATGAAATATTGTTAAAATTGAATAACATATACCTACGTTCGTATACTAGAAGTTATTTCATACAATTCGTAATGACAATTAACTTGCAAAACGTGACAAAGGCATACAAAAAAATGTTTAATCGTTACTTGACACGCAGAATCATATTAGTTAAATGGTAAAAATCAAATGCCAATATGTCCAATTTTATTTTGCTTATATTTGTTGCAATTAACAGTTGACTATATGTGTACATTCCACAATAGGATAGAAACATAATATTTTTTTGCATTAATCACGAAAACGTCTTTTACAACTACTTATATTGAAAAAAAGGATATATTTTGCTCTTAAACGCATCATATTACGCAAATCATATAATAGCCGTTCACTGATAGATTATATATATATATTTTTTATATTAATCAAAGCTTTTTACAAGATTTGTTATCACTCGTATTTCGTTTAAATAATAGTATTTAGATTAGTAGGCTGTCCAATTTCAAAACAATCTTCAGGATAATTAAAATACATGTTTATTCACGTCCTACGTTCCATCAACACAAATTTGACAGTATGCAATATTGAGTTCACCTATATGTGCAGTGTGCATTGATTTCAAGCATTATTTTAACAGCTGTTTATGTATTATGACATAGAAATAGAATTTCTAAAAAAAAGCAGTTACTAGATATAAAATTGGGCAGATATGTATATAAAATAACCATGTACCTCCTCGAAACTCGGACATACTCAAAATCGACTCACTGTGCTATCGAAAAACTGTTTTTTCTCTCTGTTTTATTGTCTCTAAGTATTTAATAGAAATACCTAAAGGTAATCAAGTTACGCTGCTGCCTCTGTTCTACATTCGTTTTATAAAAGAGTTAAGGATGAAGCATAATGATGATGTAAGTGTTATGTTGAAATAGCTATTACAAAATCTGTAGCGTTTTAGCAGAAGTCAATAATATATGTCAGTTTTACCTTAGTTTACAGGAGAATAAATATGGTCCTTGGTGAGTTATCAAAAATTGAAATTAAATGAATAACACTTATTCTATGGATCTTCTTCATGGTTAATGACTAGCTTATTGAATTTCACCACCACATTCTGACAAATATTTTAATGTGAGAATAAGCCCAATATGATAAAAATAGAAGTATCAACTTTTGCCATAACGTCACAGAAATATTGGTACTCCTTAAAACTAATGAACTGATAATTTTCAACTAATTATTAGGTTCTCTTTAGGAAAATGTTTGTGTTTCCGGTTGTAAGAAAAGACGCTTTGAAAAGAAGTGGGTCACTCATTCACGCGAGGCACTGCACAGGCCACAACTAGTGGGACTACTGTGCTACCTGCCCGACCCGAAGTGCCTTAGAGCCTCCTCTCACACGAGAAAGCTTAAAGCCTAGCACAAGAAAGCTTTTTAAAGATTTATTCCGGATCACTATCATATTGAAATAATACAATCAGGCTAAACTTGCATAAACGCACATAAGGGTTATTTTTTAAAATATCAGTAAAAAATCGCCTTCGGCTAAGGATGCATCGGGTTTAAATCCCGGTACGGAGAGTTATGGCTTTCGGTTTGTACGCATGGATGTTATAGATGTTTAGAATTCCCTGGCACCTTGCACCAATCCGATCTTAAAAACTTAGATAACCACTAATCCTGTCCTATCCATATCCTTCTATCCCTAATCTCTTCGAAAAAGAGAGGTTGAGCAACAAAAGTAACAAGCAGTTCTGTAGAAAAACTTCCCTTAAGATACCTTCATTAGGAGTTAATATGGTCTACATTGGGAGCGGACATGGTAACAAATACTTACATTTTATATAATTTAAGACATCGACGTAGGGTGCTTGATGGAATTTCAATATCAAATTTGAATTATTGAGATTTTGTACACTTCCATGTATTTTGTCACTAACGACCCGGGTTCACTCCCCCGGGTCAGTTCGAGTCTATTCGTGCGCTCGAATGCCTGAAGATGTTGAAAGGCGGAACCCGGGTCGTGTAAGTGTACAAAATCATGGAAGTGTACAAAATCTCAATAATTCAATCTTACATTTTAATTAGTAATTGGTTATGCGGAAGTGAAGGAAGCAATGTGAGTATTTCTATCAATCAAAAATACTTACTTGATGGGTGAAACAAATAAAACTGACAGTAAAAAATTTAAATCAGCAATAATAATCATAAATTATATTATATTTTAATACTTAAATGATTGACAGCATTCCACCAAGGACTGACAATTAATTGTCATCATAAGATGATATATTTTTCAAGTGAAATTATTTGTCGATGGGAATCTGCAAGACACATAGTTTGTTAATCACTTTTAATGTGTTAACTTACAACTGTTGGTACAGAGGCATCAAATTATTTTTAGCCATTGTGAGCGTTTTAACAGATCAATTGACTGAAAATAAATTCGTGTAAAATCTTCTCGCGCTGTAAGGGCTAAATATGTAATCATAATATTATTGTACAAAGAATTTGATTTAGTGGACACTAATCTCGTATCTACGTCACACACTAAATATAAAGTCTTTATTTCAAGCTATTGCACGTTGTTAATAAACAACAATACTCTTTTGTAATATAACAATATTTCAACGTGCATTTTATTGACGACAAATATTGAATAAACACACCCGTTATTTATTATTCTCAATGGAAAGTCCATTATATTCCTTTGAATAAGGGATTTGTATAGCCACTGAATGCATGGATAGTTGCATTCAACAGGCGATATAGCATAATTCATTTGACATGTCAAATTGTTTGCATAGCCGTTCAATTGTTTTCAAGTATAAATTGCCCCATCAAAGAATGGCTGCAAGCAATACTCGGTGTCCAGAGTTCATGGCGTGTTGGTAATGGCTTCATTAGTCTAGTAGTTTCGCCGGTCGCGTGAACTCATTCTGGGTTTATAGCCAGAAATTATATGTAATTCCCTCTGAGAAGGATTAAGTTGTGCTGATATTAGACATTATCCTCAATCGTGGTGTGTGGACGCAAATGCAATGCCATATAAAATTAATGCTGATGACACTTGTGACAGACCTTGCGGCGGACATTAATCGACCACACAATTCCTATTTTGTTCGACTTTAGACTATGAATTTTATTTTTAAAACAAGCATTTCTTTTTTAGCAAATGGTACTTCAACCAAATTTTATTTTGTAAAGGAATCATTGCCAAACATATGCAAAGACTCTTTCGGCATCTGGCCATCGTCAGGGTGATGCTAAGACGAGTTTCTACCTCGCATAAATGTATCTTTATATACTAGCTTATAAAAAATTGTTTTAACTGTAAACAGTGTTTCCCAAATGATATATTCACGTGTAAACTACATCTGTGTATCTGTACCTAAGAGGTAAATTACACTTTTTCATTATGGCTGGTCATAGTTTTTTCATGAAGTTTTTGTTATGATATCATTGGTTTTCAATACCACTATTATTTGATAGATACTTGATTTAATCATACTTGTTTTTGAGATGTTTTTTCTACAATTAAAAATAAAATGCAAGTATTCTTGGTATTATATCCTTCGGGATACTATAGTGTTATATGCCTTTAATATTACTTTATAGTATGGTTACGACATATTTGAGTATATCACTGGAAAAAGTGTAACGAGGTATATTATACTATGTAGTTATCTCAATTTTGCCAATAATTGACCTACTGTAGTTTACCTCACAGATTAAGATATATATCTATCCCAAAGATTTTTGACTTGCGTACCCCTTGGCAGTCCATTTCGCTATATTGTACCCCTAATATAAATAAAGAAATTGTTATTTCAAATATGTAGTTACGGTTTGTAAATAGCATTGGTGTGGCAAAGAGCATTCGAGCAAAGGGCAGGCGAAATATGCATTCTGATTCGTGAAGATTTGTAAAAAAGGGCTGATTTGTATAACGAGAAATAAAATTTTCTACATATATTATGATTTTAACTAGATTTAATACTTATAAGGTGACTAACTTCAACCGAATTTTCATAACGTTTACTTAATTGGCAAATTCTTCTTTGTTTTACTTAAGTCACTTTTTGTGTTTTACCATAATAGTAGGGGCAGATTTCATACTACCATTTGACAGCATTTTCCCACACGCTACACACTTGGGTTTAGGAAATTGTTCATCTCCTGGTACGACAATTCATACTTTACGAATTCGTCATAGTATTTTCACTTATTACCTCTCTGATAAACAGAAAACTGGCTTTTCAGCACGTCGACCATAACTGATTTATCTTTTGCGTACCCTTAGCCACTAAGCGCGTACTCTGGGTTGACAATCGATGTTTTAGAACAAAGGACCGAGACCAACAGTACTAGTCAATGTATCTCTCCCCCGTTGATTACACATTAAATTTACTTCAGTGTAATCGTGTACAATGTATGAAGACTTAGCATTTAATGCCTCAGTGATTTGATTCCACTAATTATAATCGTCACTGTGCAGTGGGGTAACTAATAAGAGACGATTACTTGAAAACACTTCCACTGACATATATAATATTATTATTTATGAAGACAATCACGCGTTGAACATATTGTACCTGAGTTGTAATACGGGGTAAATGCTTTTACAATGAGCATTTGATTCCATTGAAATGTAGGATCAGTAGGTACGGAACTAATTGTATTAATTATTGGCAAATTCAGTGTTTACTACCGCAACATTCTGCGTAAATCAGTGAATGATTTAGCATTAGAATGGCAGCAGATTCAACTTATTTGACACTGGAACAAAAATATCAATGCTTTTGATAAAAAAACCTACTATAAATAATTGAACTTTGTGTTACATAGACACTTGTTACACTTGAAATTCTATTTCGATAGTTTGCACTTTGGATTAGATAGTATTAACTTAGTGCACTCAAACTTTGATTTTAATAGGTTATGTTAGGGTGGGTCTGGTTTGGTTTGTGTAATGTATTCCAATGCGTGGAGCAAAGACAATATAGGTGGAAAGAATAAGTGACATTTCATTAAAGCTTCGTGCAAACTATCGATTTCAAAGTGTGACTATTTATTCGTAAGTGTAATATATTTCTTCATGTTAAAATATATTTTATTGAGTGGAATCACATTATTTTTAGTCAAAGAATTTGTTTTTTTGTGGAGCGTATTTGGCAAAATGTGAAAACTATTTTTATGAAAATGAATATGATTTAAACAAAAGTGCATTTAATTTTAAGCCAGTTTTTTGCTCACAATGTGGATTGCAATTGAATGCATCCAATCCACAATAATGTCAATCTGAGATAATGGCACTTTTGCAATCATATGCAATTAAAAACGTCGGAAAGTCGCAGCTATTTATGATAAATATAGCGAAAATTGAATCGCATTTCTATTAAATGTTGAATATGACTGACTAAGATCGTTCAGTTTATTGTAATTATAAATAGAGTAGAGTGACTATTGCCCCAGTGTCTGGTTCGTATGCTCTGCCTAATATTTCCATAGTGTTTTCTTCAAAGACTATATTTGTTTTCAGTCAATGTATTCTTAATATAACCTATAGTAAACCTTCACGCTCCTGATCTATACAATTTTTGAGTCACTGAGTTGCTAAACACGCTTCCGTAGGTTTTTAGAGTTTTAAGTAAATCACGAAAACCTGTTATGGGCAGAATGATAGTTATTATTATAATTATTTGTCGACGTCCGTGGTGCAGTTGGTAGCGTCTCTAGCTACGGTTACGGATGTCTCGGGTTCAATTCCCGGAGCGGACGGTTTTCATAGATTGACCTTTCAATCGATTTATGGATTTCTGTTCGTATTCTGAGTCATCCCTTCCACCCATACCATCCTCACGAGGAGTAGCGAGAGGGATTAGCTAACCACTAGTCCTGTCCTAGCCCTATCCCTCTATCCCTACTCTCTTCGACAAAAGAGAGGTTGAGCAACTGAGTAACAAGCAGTTCTCGTAGAAAATTTACCTCCATACCTCCATTAGGTGACCATATACTCCACATTGGGAGCGGACATGGAAAAAAAAAGTATAATTTAAATTATTTTGTCTTGCGGTGTATAATAAAAGGCAAAATATTTGTTTTCTCGGGGCGCGTCGACTTTTCATCAAGATCGTGTAAAAAAACGACATTTTAATTTTTTTTCAATTTAAAACATATTTTAGACTTGCAAATAGAAAAATTGATAGATCTATCAATAGAGTACATACGTACATTAAAAACTCATTTATTGAAAAATTACTAGAAACGTGTTTAGTGACACAGCGACTAATTTCATTTTTTTATGGATTAGCTACTTTCTTCATAACTACGTCCAATTTGTTATGTCAAAACAATAATACAATTTTGAATTATTAATATTTTGTACTCTTCCGTGTATATTTTTTCACTAACGACCCGGGTTTCGCCTTTCGGCATCTTCAGGCGTTCGAGCGCACGAATACCTGAAGACGCCGAAAGGCAGTGTACAAAATCTCAATAATTCAAATTTGATATTGAAAATTCATCAAGCACCCTCAGTCGATGTCTTAAATTATAAATAACACAATTGTTGACATAAGGTGGAGGGGAGTTGTAAATTGACGTCAACAATGTGAGAAGACCCCGGATCGAAGAGAGGCGAGCGGCTGGTTATCCGTAGTCCTGGAAGGGCTGATCTCAGACAAACACCATTTCAGATCCGGTTAAAAACTTATTTATTATCCATTCAAGATGCAGTGGTTTAACATTACACAAATATAAAAATCTTAACACATAAAATTGATTCTACATTTACATTTACTTAGCAACTGAATTTACTTTAAGTTTTAATACAAATGACACAACGAATTTAAATTAAATCCAACGCAAATCAAAACACAAAAACAAACAAACAGTTCACATCGTCACATCACTTTCGTCGCGACGAGACTTCGTTCGTCCGACTCGGCAGCTCGTCATCGACTGTCTCCCAAAATTCAAAAAAAACTCCGTGCAAAGTTGGAGCTACCCTTTTCCGTAAAAATGGACTCGTCCAGCGGCCGAAGCCTGGGGGCTTCTTAAACGCCTGACAACAAGAAAGAGCGTATTCTGCGAATTATTGCTGTTTGTCGCAGGCCGATTTCAGTTCGGGACACTAATGACACTTATACTTAAGAAAAACCAGGGTGTGTCAAATGTTATTTTTCACAGTAAATTAAATAAACCAAAAAAAAGGAAATTAATCGGTGCAAAATTAGTCAGCACACATTTGTCCGTCCGTCAATATGTAGTCTAAATAATTTAAAGTGATTTTGATTCCACTTTTATGTTTTCATTTAAAATATTTTGATATCGAGTATGGTTGTTGATTTTACAAAGAATATTGTTCGTTTGTGGTGGGACGGTTATTTTTTTGTGACATAATTTTTGCAGCGTGGTCTCCAAAAGTTTGACAGTTTTGTTGCCAAGGGGAGAGGGGGTGAAATAATTACTTAATAATTGTTGATTGTTGTTGAATTACAATTAAAGGACGTCCCCTTAGTCTCTCTCCTAGGAGAGTGTGAAGAAAGGACAGATTATTGCTCTCTACAGTCCTATTTTTAGAATCTGATATTGTACGGGGTATGACGGTATATTAATATGCCTTTGGTTTGATAGCTTTCTTCATTTACGTAATTTTTTATTTAATGTTTGACATATAAAGTAAATTTAAGTTTAATTTAAGACATCGACTGAGGGTGCTTGATGGAATTTCAATATCATATAAAGTCAAATTTCGCCTTTTTTGAATGGACTGAACTGAGTCAGTTCGAGTCCATTCGTGTGCTCGAATGCCTGAAGATGCCGAAAGGCGAAACCCGGGTCGTTAGTGACAAAATACATGGAAGTGTACAAAATCTCAATAATCCAAATTTGATATAAAGTCAAATTTTTTTGTTGAAAAAATAGCTTTGAAATTATAGATATTAATTCACACACAACTTGAACCTCTAACGATGGTTAACTCATTCAAATTTTATTTTAGAAAATGTATTCAACATGCAGACTATTTACAGAATGAATAAAATGGATTTAGCTATTTTTGGTTTCGCACATTCGGTATTTTTTTGCATTTTTTATGAACTGCAATAAAAGTTGGTTTGGGTCAAGCTGGTCAAAATAAAACTTTAAAACAAACAGTGCAACTCTCGTTAAACTATTAAAATACAATTGAAAAGTTGTTCTCGACCAGTGCCAATAAAAGTTTACTTACACACACACCATTTGTAGTGTGCGACTCGGCCGATTTTATTCACCCGGCCGAGTACATGTCTACGGTGTCCGCAAAAGATTGAAAATTTTTATTTGTATTTGTTTGTACAAGATTTTAGTTTAGATAATTTTAGGCCTAATTTTATACTCTCGCTTTCAGTTAAGTTTAAGGATGGAAAGTTGAAATCGAGACAGGACGTTGCTAGCTAGTTGTTGCCTCTACTCGCCAGTTGAAAATATCACTGTATTATATATTCATTTTGATACTTATCTTTATTTCTGGAACCAAACCATTGTCCGCACAGCCCATAAAGACGAAGACCTTTACCCTTCTACTTATTTTTAGTCGTTTTCCTCATTGTGGGTTGTGACCTCCACCTATCGCAAGAACTTCTTTTCCCTTGACAATCCTTCGCCACTCGCTTGTGCACTCCGCTGCTCTGAGGGCCATAGGTATGGTAAAACCCGTGATGTTTTTCACCTCGCCAGTCCAGTGAGTTGGGACCCTTCTGCCTTCAACCTTTCCTGTGACGACGAACCTCTCAAGATTGTCGGTAGGCTTGTGGGTGAAATAGCCAAAAAACCGAGTAGGTATCTTGTATATACGAACAAGAGTCTATCCTGGATTTGTAACTCCTTCATTTGGAGTATGCTTTTACAGCACCACATTGTAAATGTGTTTAGCATTATATTTTTGAAATAAAACACAATTTAACCATCACCGAGATCGGTTTGGCTCATCACGAGAATTATCATTATAAAAATGTGGAAGTAGTACAAAGAGCTTTATTTTTAAAGTATAGCTTTGTACCTTTTATAGTATGACAAATTTAGTGTGTAACGTGTTTTCATAAGAAAAAAATTGAAAAGCGAGTCGATCCATTTAGTTACCAGGTGGTTAAGTATATTGTTCTTTTGTTTAACATTTGTTTAAAATTTGAAGTAAGTCTGCAAATCATATTTGTTTGACAAACACGATTGCAAAAATCATTTTTACACGTATTATTAACAAAAACGAATTATTTTCCAAAAGTGCTCTATTGAACCAAGCTTTAAATTATTTTGTACGAACCAAAACATTAAAATTGTATCGATAAATTTTTAAAAGGCTCTAAAACTTCCAATTACTGCTGCCAGCATCCATTTCGCGCTATAAAACATAACAGAAAGTCATTACCGAAATAGGTGTATCAAAAAATTAGAACATTAGGTACATGACTGTGTCACATGTTGCTCAATTCGTGTGGTGCGATCTACGAAATATAAAAAAGTAAATATTTGAGACAAAGGAAGACCTTTTAACTGACCTTTTTAGTAAATTTATTATCTTCGATGGGTTCAGCGACATTTTTAAATAATTTTAAAAATTACTAAATTTAGTTAGTTGACATGTCAACACTCCCTGCGTATAATCCCATATCTAAAAAATGAGATTTTAGAGGAGAGCATTTCAAAGATTCATAATGCAATTGCAAAGTAACAACGAAAATGCAAAAGATATGATAATCACATATTAGGGAGTGTCGATATTGCGAATCTCTTTAAAGTCAATGTATGTTTTAAAAATAAAATAGAATATATTTTGTACTATTTCCACGTCTTTATACTGATCAGGACTGGTTTTGCTCGTCGCGAGCACTTTCGGCTGATAAAAAATAAATCATAACAAGATTATTTATATACAATTGAATTTTAATAATAATTACTAGGTGTATCGAACAATTGGTTCAAGAACTATGAGAAGAATTTACAGATAATTGTACAAATCATACATTAACGAAATTAAATATTTTACAATTAAAATGTTAATGACCTCTTACAAATCGAATTTGAAATGAAAAATTTAAACCTGATTAAAAATCAACTATTTTAGATATTAATAAGTACAATCTTTTAATAACATTAATGTGATAGATTTGTTTAATTTGAAACAAAGCTTAGTGCTATTCAAGCTAAAGATGGTGAGAAGACCCCGGATCGAAGAGAGGCGAGCGGCTGGTTATCCGGAGTCCTGGAAGGGCTGATCTCAGACAAACACCATTTCAGATCCGGTTCTAAACTTATTTATTTTCCATTCAAGGTGCAGTGGTTTAACATTACACAAATATATAAATCTTAACACATAAAATTGATTCTACATTTACATTTACTTAGCAACTGAATTTACTTTAAGTTATAATACAAATAACACAACGAATTTAAATTAAATCCAACGCAAATCAAAACACAAAAACAAGCAGTTCACATGTCACCTCCGCTGCCACGAGACCGCAGCTCGTCCCGCTCGGCGGATCGTAATCGACTGTCTACAAGATTAAAAAAAAACTCCGTGCAAAGTTGGAGCTACCCTTTTCCGTAAAATGGACTCGTCCAGCGGCCGAAGCCGGGGGCTAATTTAACGCCTGGCAACAAGAAAAAAACCTATACTGCGAAATATTGCTGTTTGCCGCAGGCCGATTTCAGTTCAGGACACTAATGACACTTATACTTAAGAAAAACCAGGGTGTGTCAATGGTTATCAAAGAAGAGAAATACGTAGCTCACCCAATCACAATCAGTGGAATAAAAAAGTCATCAATTTAAATCAATATGAAGTCAATTACTTCTTCAAATTTATTTACTGTTCGTTTGAAATATACTTCACAGTTCCATAGCCGATTGGTAATGATCCAAAAAATATTTAATTTGTTTTGTTCATCAGTTAAGCTTGCTTCAGAACAGTAAATGACCTGCTTAAAATTTCAAGTCTGAATGATTATTTGTTTTTCAAATATCACTGTGAAATATTGCGAAGCAGAAAGTTTGGAACTCGTAGATTTAAATGGTCATAACCAGGGGCTGGGTAATATATACATTGTGACGGTTGCGAAACATGATATCTCACGAATTTTTAGTACAACCATTATAATGAGCTTTAAAAATAGATATTTGTGTGAAACACAAATATTGCTTGATTTCAGTACGAATTAGAAGATAAGTGAGCGGAACAAGCAGCTCTTTATAACGTTGTTAATTAAAATATGACCATGTACTTGGTTTGGTAAAAAAATATTTTTATTAGAACTGAATACTTTGATTTTTTATCCTGTTAAAAAGCGTCTATGAACCTGTCTTGGTCATATTCTGTAGATGCCTCAAGAAAGCATCCCGTCATCAACTGATTTTTGTCGCCCTGTAAGGTCACCGATGACGAACAACACTGCACCGCTTACAATTGAAAAAATATGCAATTCAAAAAACCCGTCATGTTTGGGAAATTGAATAATATTAAAGTGTACGAGTAACCATAACCCTTTCGGTGCCGGCTGCGTTCGAAATTGCGCTGCAATTTATTTGGCTGGTGCGGGTGGCGTGTTGTTATGTCGTCAGTGGCTTGGCTGATTTTAAAAACGAAATTGAAATGAATTGAATAAGTTTATATAAAGTAATACAATGGTTTAATAAGTTAGATAAAACAATAGCAAACATACAGAATAACCGATTGTATTTATACGTTTGTAGTACCTTTACACTGGACTGTGAACCTGGAGATTGGATAGTTTTTAACGACCAAAATACAACAATACATCATACTTGTCATTTGAAATGAAATGAAATGCTGAAACTCTAGCCGATCGTTTTCTTTGGTCGCAGTGTTTAAGGGTCTAAATCTCACCACAAATAGTTTTATATCGATGGTGTTTTGGCCAATTGAATTTATCCCTCAAAAAAAAATATACGAAAATGAGTTAATGATTGGATCTCATTTTAAAGACGAATAAGCAGGTCTCGGCCAAATGATGTATATTAGAAAAATAATTTGACCACTTTTTTTAAGGGAATCATCATTTTAGATTGGTTTTAGGTTTAAAAAGTCTGACCTCCCCACGTGATGTAAGCCACTATTATATCGACACACTTTACGTATAATCCCGTTTCTGCAAACATGATAATTTACAGGAGTGCATTTCAAAGATTCATAACGTAACTCATCATATAATGTTTTCGATAAAAACAGTTTTTCCTCTCTCCTGAACAATTTCAATTTTGAGGGTTACATCATGAGAGGGTTAGACTCGACGGATAGGTGGAGCGTCAACACACTTTGACTGCCCCAGGTCCGACGTGCTGATAAAGATGATTCACAGGTTCCTTCGTCTTCTATTGAAACGTCGGCCTTGGATCCGCCAATTGCGAAGTGAACATTTCTCTAGACGTCGCACTCTTTTTGTTTACTGCTAACGGTAAACAAATAAATATGACAAATTATTTTTGAACGGTAAAGATACTAGGGTACATACATATTTGCAAAAAGATGTGAATTATGTAAATTATTAATAAGAGTGAATGCAATGCACAATAATGAATTTACTTATTGCCTTAGTACAGATATTACATATTAAATTTGCATTAATAGGAAGAGTCTGTAGACGGGTCTTGAATCGCTGGAAGACCCCTGTCTGCCCAGTAAGTACGGGGCGGTGTCAATCGATTGGCCAAAATACCAATGATATTATCTCAAAAACCCCTACCACCCATCCAATCCTTTGAAATTGAGCGTAGCGATAGGTATTATCTAACCACTAGTTCTGTTTTTAGCCATATTCTCCAATTCTTACTCCTATCGCAAAAAAGGAGTTGGAGCGACTGAATAACAAGGAATTCTCGCAGAATAACATCTATTGAGTTAACCCGCATTAGGAGTTTATATAATTTACATTGGAACCGGAAAAAGATGAAAAAATCTACAAAATGGAATGTGATTTCCGATTTCAAAGATTTGGCTGTTGTGATAGTATACCGTGGTCAAAAATTGTAGCGCCACTGAAATTATTGACGTTGCACCAACTCGAATGCATGTTTTGCTTCCAGTATGAGCTTTTACATTCTATGTTTGACATTTTTTTAAAAACGTTTTGCTACTGTTATTATTTTCGAACGTTAAAAATTCCACCCTGCACACTGCACGCTCACGTACGTCGTTGAATTTTTAATTTTGAATGAAAAATGATTATTTTTGCAAGCTTTATGTTTTCACGGACACGCGGTGCCGAGTGAGTGAAGTGAAATAATATTTGTATCAACTATTCCAATTCTTTACGTAACATGTCCGCACCCAATGTGTAATATATCGTCGAAATAAAGTAATTTAGTTCCAACGGCGTTCGATTGACGGCACTGTCAAAGAAGTTAGAATCGTCGTGAAATTTTCTGATTTAATTTTCTTATTAAAAATTATTAATAAATGCAATATTTTGACTTGCTACACTTTGGAACTGAGATATCGATATTATTAATTTTGTGACGCTGCGTACGTCTATTTATATTATTTATGTTTGAGGGCATTAGTTATTTAATATAAAAAAATCAAATATTCGATTGTTTGCTTTTATATCTTTGATCAGTGAAGGGGAAAGAAGATAACGCAGGTAACGCAAGTTGCCGTCAATATACCATATGTGACTATTACTGATATGAAGAAGTCATTTACCGTAATGGTACTGTGGATAGTTAGAAAGGCAATCCACGACATGTCCTCAAGATTCAAAAGTAAAAGAGTCTACAATTAAAATGTTATGGACCTCTTGCAAATACAAAAAAAACAATACACTTGTGCGAAAGTTGAGTATTGAGAAAAAAGCATTTCAAGTGTTTTTAGAGTGACCAAATTTATTATGTATACATATTGAGGCTATTTCTTGGTATTTTGAATTAGTATTTCTTGCTACTCAAAAGTTCAAATATTATTTTTTTGCACTCTTTCAATTTCAGATTTTAAGGTGTTTTAAATCACATGTCAAAATACTCATAAGATATTTTTTTTTAACCATTTCCGCTCCTAATACTGATCATATGGCCTCTTAATAGAGGTATCTTATAAGCATTGGCGATAACTACTTGTTACTCAGTTGATCAACCTCGATCTCTGTTGAGCTCTAGCGTTACATAAACATACTATTGAATCAACAGAGAATGTAAAAAAGTGTTTCAGCATGACGCCATCTCCAGCACCATACTATATTATTACATACATTAACTTTGAAGAGATTTCTAATTCATCAACTTATAAGGCTAGGACAGGACTAGTGTTTATCCAATCCGCTCTCGCTAGGCAATATTTTAAGAATTGGGTGGGTGGGGAGAATTTTAAATTCATAAATCGATTGAAAAATTAGTTTGTGAAACTGTCCGTACTAGGATTCGAACCCGTGACATCCGTAACCGAAGCCAACAGCGTTGACTACAATTAGACAGGTTTAACATTATGCCAAATAAAGGTGAAAAGGCATTATATTTCAAATATATCAACTGAAAATTTGTATTGCACTCTTGTCAGTTGATAATACTCGCGATGAGTAAAACCGGTCCAGATTATTACAAAGAATGTAGTAGAAGTATTTAAGAAACATTTTTGTTTATTTAAGAAAAAAAACTATTATTAGTTCAGCGTCGATTTTGAAACTGTATGACACCGTCACCTCCATTTCAGGCCGCAGTCATTTATTACTGAACTTTGATAACTTGAAAGTATACTCAGCGCTGTACGGGGTATGTTTTTTGAAAAGCCTTTACTACTTAATAGTCTGCCTCTCTGTACGGAATTTTGGCGTAACTTTTACTATTGATTGGTAGAAGTCAGGCTTGATGAAAGATGTTGTTTCTTGTAATAACAACACATTAAAATGTCTATACTAATAAATTGTTTACTGGTAATCCAAATTTAATTTGAAAATCGGAATTTGTTTCGTTTTCGGTCCCTAGACGAGTATTTATTTAATGCTGCTGGGTTTGTGGCTTATTCAAGGGTTTTAAGCCTTCAATGAAATATTATTTTTAATTGATTAATATACAGTGGAGTCTCTATATTCGTCCTTGATCCGTAGCTAACGAATATGGAATCTGAAAAATATAAAAACATCATAAGCTCATAAAAAAATACCTGAAACTAAATTAATTTGTTCAGAACCACTATATTTCGTCGTTAATCCGTTTCTAAAGACGTAACGAATAGAAAAACAGTTCATTACCTTACTTTGAAAAGGTTCTAACTGAAATTTTGACCTAAAACGACATTTTGATTGAAAAATGTTGTATTAGCCACATTCTGCCATTTACGTTGATTTAAGTCATATATTGTTCAATGAGGGAGTGAGCAGTATTTCGGAGTTATATCGACACCTTTTTTTTTCATAAATTTGTTTTATACGGTTCTATGAATCGATGTTACCAATTATTGTCATCTCACAGAAAAAACATGCACATCACAGTTTTTTTTGAAAAGGTTTTAACGTCATCTCGAAAATTCTTCGCTCGATGGTTCGTGTGCGTTTTACCCTTTACTTCTATAGTTCTATTGATGTGGTCATTGACTAAAGCTAGCTGAGTTCGTTCAAACATTCAAAGTATATATGTATTATTATTCTTTTGTATTACAATATTATTGTTGGCTTATATGGTTCAGCAAGGCATGATAATATATATCTAAAATATCAGAACATTTTGTTTGATAAAATTAAAATATTAGATAAAACCTTTTCAAACAAACTACTGTTGTCAAATTTGAATTATTGAGATTTTGTATACTTCCATGTATTTTGTCACTAACGACGAGCGCACGAATGCCTGAAGATGCCGAAAGGCGAAACCGGGTCGTTAGTGACAAAATATGGAAGTGTACAAAATCTCAATAATTCAAATTTGATATTGAAATTTCATCAAGCACCCTCAGTCGATGTCTTAAATTATATTGTTGTCAGTTCTAATTAAAGCTTTAGAAAGTTATTATTTATTGATATAAAGGCTTTAGTTAGTTAAAATAAATTATATAAAAAACAAGTAAAATATTTATATGTATAAATATATGATAACTAATTGAAAATACATTTTTTCCTTCTATATACAAAATATGATCAGCCAAAACTTCAAACGCTTGTATCTCAAAACATAGTCAAGTGCAATTAGAGCCTTTTCAAAGTAAGGTAACGAGTTATCTCGTAAGAAATGTAATCTTTGTTGAATTGAGTAGAGAGAGAGAGTTGTCATCATTTAATCAGCTGGTAATTCCAATCCAGGCAATGATGATGATTCAGAAGCACCCGATTGAACTAATTGACCATGTTAGCTAGTAGAACAGTGAGTGATTGCACAGCCGGTGCCTGTTGGTGGGAATGACGAATATGGAGACTCTTTTTTGACAAAAAAATGTGAAAAATATTGTTTCTGATGAGTACAGGGCCAACGAATATAGAGATTCAACTGTTTTGGTATACAAATGCAAAGATTTATGAGAGATTTTAATCTATTTGAAACGGGTCGCAGAGAAAGTGATTGACTTACTTGTCGTTCTTTTTTATTTCTAACTTCTTCAAAGAGGTATGTTGAGTGTCTGACTATTTGTTTGAGTACATCTGTGTATTTAGCTGCTTCAAATTGTTAGTGATAAAACATGTGGAACGACGCAAAATTTTGACGATTGAAATGTGAATAAATAATTTTTGATGACAGACTTTAATTTGTATACCACGCCAAAACGTAGGTAAGTAACACGACCACTGCATTCTACCGAATCTCCTATTAAGCAAGTAATAGCTGGGCTAGTGCTCTTAAAATCGCTTATGATACCATTTACATGGGAATTTCCAGCTACGACGGTAGTAAATGGTACAAGCAACGTAACCTTATGTTCACCTAGAGAATCCTTCTAAGCGGACAACGCAATGCCTTGATAGCCCTAACCAAAGCATACAAAAATACTTCTACAGATGCATTTCCGGTCTGGCTGATATATTTCTGTTAGATCTACACATTCAAGTCAAGAGGCTCAACAGTATAAGTACATAAGGATGTTGAGTCTCAGATGGGTGGGATTGCTCTACTGTCTCCTCTTCGACTTGATCCTTACATTCGTAATATCCATAAGATTGCATCTCACAGTGTGGCAATAGACGCTGCAATGCGGATTTGGCAGAATCAATGGGAAAATTTTTCTAAGAGGAGGCAAAAATAAATTCTTTTCGAAAATAAAGTTGCAAATGGAGATAACTCAAGTTTTGACTCCTCGTTTCCGGACTAGCCGATTCATTACTGGCGGTGGTCACTTCGCAGGTTGGTAGATAGCTCAATATGTTAATACGGCAACATGCTTCAGGATTTTGGTCACATTCTTTGGATATGTCCAGACATTGACAATGGACGGGGAAAATTGCTCAAGACGATACGACTGTCAGTCGTATCTGTTAGCCTTGTCGGTCATACCGATTTGGTTGTACCTCTGACAAATTGTATGGCATTCAAAGAGTTCACGGAAAATATGGAAAGCGATTGAAATGCAATTGCAAAAAACATAAACTCGTTTTATAATATAAGATTTTTTGTTACTTTACTTCCTGCACACTACAGTTCATGCAACCAAGTTTTGAAGAATTTCTCCTCGAACATTCTTGGCAATAATTTGGAACTCATATAACGTTGTTACACTACAGAATAATGCGGAGTGTGCAGTTGTAGCAAGTGGTACTGTGTACAAGGTAAAGAACTCTAAGGCATTTAAAAAAAGACTGAAAACCATTAAAAATCAAGAAGCTGTATTCTCGGGTTCTCGAACTTAGCATAACCCATTGAGAGCGCACATAAATAGTAACATCGTTTGGAGAGTAGGCATTGTTGTCTGATTGTTATTAGAGACAATTTTAACAAGAATACTTAAAGAAAATGAAAACCATTAGTCAAGTGAATAAATAAAATGTCAAGTTTCTGACTACAGTATTCAAGAGTTAGTCAAACTTTCAGTAGCCACTTCAATATAACGTCAGTATTAGAAAGCTTATTCTCCATTCCACCTGGAACTGAGAAAGTTAAAAGAATTTATTATCACTGTTGCCTAACCCTAAAAAGTTATCTTAAGCCGGGCTAAAATTTATATAAAATACATAGCAAAACGACCGCCAGTGCTCAGCCAGTTAAACGACAGGTGTACTTTCAAAAGGGATTTTGAGTCAATGAATGATAAATACATATTTTTTTCGCTGTAATTCCATTAAACAGGGATTAACCAATGTAACCAACTTAAAATAAAATAGTTCATATTGTATCAAGCATAAAATAATAGAAGTTTACAAAAAAAATGCCAATTGTCCCAGTGGTCGGCCCCCAAACTCCAATGGTTGGCCTTTCATTGTCAAGAGTTCGGCCATCACTATGAAACTTCATGAATATCGTGAAATAATTTACTGATAGTAGACAGAACAAGAAAAAACATAATGATGCAAAGCATGACAATATAAAGTATATTTTGTTAGCGATTTCGAATATGTCGAAACTTGCGAAGTAAAAATGTGCTTTTTTTAACTGCGTATTGCATCATATTGGTCAGTATAGTGCTGATATACATTGGCATGTGGCAAGGACTACCTACACGAATTAAAAAATTCTGTTTTTTTTTAACATATCCGCTATTATTTAAGTTATAAACACAAAAGGCCGACTACTGGTGACGGCTGATTTTAGGAGCAAGCACCCTAAACATGAATATAAAATTTGGTTTTAATATACGATGAAGTAGTAGTGAGGCCTACTTTTCTTATTGTTTTGTTTTTTCTAAACTTACAAAGTTTGTGTGGGACATCTGTCTCTTTGTGTGGGACATCTGTCTGATATCAAATTATAAACAATAAATTTTTGTTCAATATTTCAATTTAATTATTTAAAACGTAGATTAATGAAAAAATTGCTGTTTTGCTAGTTGACATTTATTTTTATCAGTTGATAATGCTCGTTATGAGCGAAACCAGTCCTGATAATTATAAATATGTGGAAATGGTACAAGCAAATTGTGTTTTTCCACCAAGAATTGACAGCTAACACCTTAAAATTGATATGTTTTATAAACCAAGGGGTTGTTTTTATTATTTATTTTTGAAACTACTTTTTAGTATATCTCGAATACAAGGGTTGGTGTCATTTCTTTGAGACGTGGAATAGAAAAAAAGTATGATTTTGTTTGAACACGCAAATGCTTTATACGGGTGTACGTGTTAAGGAAATCATTTTTTTAGCGAATAAGGGATATAAAACCCAAAAGGTAAAATGGTTCACGAAACTCCCACTATTGTTATCTTTCCAAAATAATAACTATGTGTGTTGAAAAGTCAGCAGTTAGTTGAATTTATTCAAATAAAATATCACTGAAAATAATATATTATGTAGTTTTCACAATTGGCGATTTAGTTATAGAACTATTGTTCGAACTTCATTTTTAAAGCACCTTTTTATAAATATTTAGACGATATTTTTCAAAAAATATTTGATTAACGAATATCTTAATTATTCAACAGTTTCAAAGCAACTCTGACTGACTGACTGATTTACTAAGGTAAAAATTTTATTGATTTGTTGATAATTATTTTAGCTTCACGCCATCGTCAGAGATACGCAGTAAATAAGTAGTTCTGATGTTGGCGTGAAGCCAACTAGTTATCAACGAATTTAATTGAATATATTAGTGGAACATAATTCTTTATTATTATTATTCAGGATGAATCGTGCATAGAACTTTCATCGGATCACTTCTTGTAGCTCAAAGCCAAGAAAAAATACGTTGTAATGTGTCAAGCGCATCGTGTTTTGGTAACGTCGGATGAGTGTAGAAAGTGGCGAGAGCCTTCCTAGGTCACATTCCAAACCCTTGGTAGTAATAGTTTTTTTAGTCAGTGGACCGCTATAAGCGAAGGAAGACGCAAGGGTATAGCGTCGCTCCCTGACGACTGGAAATGTTAATCTATGGCACTCTGGGTACCAATTTTTCACGGGTTTGATTTTTTTAAATTTCAATCGTGTTTTCTTGTATTTGCTGTTATTTTAAATTGTAATCTCTGTACATGTAACTACTAACTGAAATACATAGTGATTTGACTAAGTAAACGAGCTTTTTAGTATATGTATCTGAAAAAGCTCTCTATCATCATCAGCTCACCGGACGCAAGTCTTACTAACAGTTATTGTAAGGAGTTCTGAAGTTTTCTACGAGAAATTCTTATTACTCAAATACTCAACCTCCCCTTTTCGAAGATAGTAAAGATAGAAGGGTAGAGTTAGGAGAAGACTATTAACTAATCACACTAGCTACGCACATTTCTACGGATCCGGTGAAAAAACTTTAGACAACAAAGACATCCATGCCTACAAACGAAAATCCATAAATCGATTGAAAAATGAATTTATGAAAATGTCCTTCTTGGGACTCGAACCAGTGCAATCGTTACCGAAGCCAACGTCAATGACCTCCGCACCACCCGAATAATTAAATAAAATTAGTCAGGCTTCTGTCGTATTATGTGCAAATAAATGTTTAAATTTAAGACATCGACTGAGGGTGCTTGATGGAATTTCAATATTAAATTTGGATTATTGAGATTTTGTACACTTCCATGTATTTTGTCAGTTCGAGTCCATTCGTGTGCTCGAATGCCTGAAGATGCCGAAAGGCGAAACCCGGGTCGTTAGTGACAAAATACATGGAAGTGTACAAAATCTCAATAATCCAAATTTAAATGTTTAAATGTTAAAACTTCATAATAATCTTCGACTTCATCCTGAGGAAGTCAATTCCACTTGACCGAGGTGTAGCCGTTACCCCCAATCTGAGGCTATGCAATCTGGAGTATGCAGACGACGCTGTAATATTTGACAAATCTGTCAAGGGTATTCATGAAACAATGGACAGGCTGCAGAGCAACTCGTATCGCATTGGTCTCAAAGTCGATGCGAGTAAAACCAATGTGCTCTGCAACAGTTTCTGTCCAGACCTAGACTACCTTCTGACGAGCGCAGGGCAAGACATCGAGACAGTCGACGGCTTCAGGTACTTGGGAGTACACATCACGGGAGATGGCAATCCACGTAAAGAGCTCGCAATCCGATAAGGAATAGCTGGAGAAACTTTAAACTCAATGCGGAAAGTCTGGGACTCACGATTGTACTCGGTCAGAACCAAGTGCCACTTATTCAACGCATGCATTCTGACGGTGTTGCTTTACGGTTGCGAATCATGGAACCTCACCCAGACACAGAGTAACCGTATACTGTGCTTTGAAAACAGATGTTTGCGGTGAATACTAGGGATACGGTGTTTGATTTTGTCAGGAACTCGGAGGTAAGAGGGCGGACGGACCAGCCTCTTATTACGTCCAATATAAAAAAGTGACGATGGACCTGGCTTGGACACGTGCTGCGGTTGCTCCAGGGGAGCCTGCCTGTCTCTTCTACCAACCAGATGGATTCCGTCGCCCTGGAAGGCCGCTGATGACCATCCATAGGATGTATTCAGCTGAGCTACGGTACGCTGGGATGACTTGGGACGAAGCGAGGAGACTAGCGGGGGACAGAGAAGCTTGGAGGAACTGCGTGATGGCCATATGCTCCGAATAAGGAGCGGATATGGTTTAAAAAAATATTTAAAAGATAAGACAATTTCGTCGTCTAAAATGTAGATTTGTATTTTTAGAAGTTATAGAATTTGGTTATTAAATATTGGTAAATCAGAATAAATACCTCAAAAGTCAAAGGTTATCATGATTTGTAGCTATTAAACATATTTAATAAATGGGCGACCGAGCCCAATGCATTTTTTCATATTTGAATAAATCAACTCACAAAACGAAAACAATTTCGCCGCCTAAAATAATTAAATTTCGACCATTGTTATTTATTGCCATTGGTAACTCCTGTTTTCGAATTCGTGACCGGCAGAGTGTGAGCCGTTGCCGGTACACGTGTCCATTTAGCGTCAAAGCCTCTTTCTATTTATTGATTGTTGAAAAGGGATATTATTCATTGTTAGGGTCAGAGTGGGCGTAATAGGAGCGAGAACAAATGGCGGCCATTGTGGACACATTTGAAAGGAATTATCTCTATCATAATACGTGTGAAAAAAGGATTTCTGTTTATGTGTCATATATCATCTGAGGGTCACCCGGCCGCGGTCAGAAACATGTGCATTTTTTAGACTGTTACCAGTATATTGAGATTATATTATATAAGGAGAGACGCCTTTATTTAATTCTTTCGTTATAAGGTGAAACCATGTTCGAACAAGCATGAAGTGTATTTTCGATCTATTCGACGGTAACTTAGAGAAATTTGTTTTTAATATAAAATTAAAATTGGTAACTTAGTTATTACTTTGACTTTATTACTAAACATAACGCGTTTCGCTTCTTTAAGATGCATCTTCAGATGAACTATATCGAAAGGCAATTTATTTCTAAGGTAAACAATGATTATAATTCTTAAATCAAAAATAAAGAGTAGGGTGGATTTTTTTCCTTCTACTGGACGTCTTTCCTTCTACTCGATTATTAGTAAATAGCATTTTGAATAGGACAGGTGGCTCACCACTATTAAATTTATTTCCCTTGGGATTTTCACCTTCAAACACTAGTAATTAATTGTTAATAAGTAGTGTTATGGTAATTACAACTATAATTGTTTATGTCTAACCATACCCTTTTCATTTGCTGTTTACTCATAACTGTCAATATGTTACTTACCAACTTCTGCCAGTACGGTGACAATATATACTACACTATGTTGTAGAAAAAAAACTGAATGTTGAACCAAGTCACCTGTAGAGTTTTATCTTAAAAGTTGGTTTTTAGTTTTTCCTTTAGTCTTTTCATAAAAAAATACTGAAAAAAATCCAGAAATCAATATATCTAGATTGGGACCTAAGGAAAACATAATGAAAACAGGTATTGCTATGGAAAATACGTACAATTACTCGACTAATCTAGGTTAAGATTTTTAAATTTTAAATAGAATTTGAATTACCTGTCTCTAAAATAATCTTAGTATCGAAAACAATTTGCCTGTTTAAAATACGGTACTGTTGAATGGTCCAATTAAAATAATGTAAATTTCCCTTATCCTCGGATGAAAAAAAACGGAATAAAAGTTAAGGGTCGCTCCCGTGACTATTTATACCCCTTTGTTGGGAAAATTCTGCTGATCAATGGGTAGCCTTATCAATAAGGAAGCAGATGCGACCCGTTTTATCTGCATGTCTGAGAATTTTCTCGTTTCCTATCGTGGTGGGGGAGGGATCCGTTCGTACAAGGGCAGATAGGATTACACGAAATAAAAGAAAAAAATCTTTACAAATAAAAAAAGAAACACATTTTCATTGAAACAAGCGCTATTTACTTTCCTATTTGGGATTCCCTTTGAATAAAAATAAATGTAATTTTGCGAAACGTATTAAATTTTGTAAAAAAAATCAAAACGTGCAAAACAACTATTGACGGTCACCTTTATCCTGTCTTGAAGCACAAAATTGTTTTTTTTTAATGTACTACACTTTCCTGAGAAATAGAAAAAAATGATGTCAATGAAATTGACATACAATAGATACATTATACGTAGCTTAGTAGTAACGATTTGTTTTCGTATTGCTAAGTTATGGGGTCAAGGGGTAAAGGGAATTCACAGATGAAAACTTTAATTTATATAAATTGATTTATAGATTTGTATACATGTTTATTTATTCACCTACTACATATAGTCTAAAACACTGTTTCTTAACCTTTTTACATCCGCGGAATATGAAAAAATCAAAAAATATTTTACGGACCGTCAACATTGGTATAAAATAATAGATTTTTCATTCAAAACAATTAATTTTGATTTAAAAAAATAAAACACTATTTTTTTGTACTACTTCCACATGTTTATAATGGTCAGGACCGGTTTCGTTCATCACAAGCATCATCACCGGTTCTGATCATTATAAGCTTGTGGTAGTAGTAAATACAAACAAATTGTGCTTTATTTTTTAAATACAATGCCTTTCCACCAGGAATTGACAGTTGACACCTTAAAAGTAATTTATTTTGCAACACCGTTTGCTTGATATTTTATTACTTGTTATTTTATTATTTGAAATTTAAAAAAATTTAAAACTCTTCGCAGACCACCGGTTAAGAAACAGTGGTCTATAATACCATTGTCATTGTTTACTAGTTACGCAGTAAGCGCTCAAATCCAGGAATAAAAAAATCATACATCGATTTAAGAATCTGTATCCAAAGACATGGGTTACTGTAAAGTATTCATTCACTCTTATCAACCCCCTATTTCAGGGATGGCCAAAGCGTCGACCGTAGCGTAGCCATTCCTAGTCGCCCGCCTGTCTGATGCTTCGGAACAAGAATTCATTTTTTCGATTTCATAAGATATAGTACAATATTTTTCGTGTTAAGTTTCCAAAAGCGTATCCATTTTGCTTCCCTCACATCAAAACAAAACATCGTTCCCTCTTTTCAGATAACCTTTTGGCAACATGTTTACGAATAGCTATGAGTAGTTATGAACCAAATTATGATAAGCTTGCTGAAAATATGCAATGTCATATTTGCAGCGCGCCCTGTAATACTAAATAAATAGTTAATATTTACGAATTATAAAGCTAATAATAAGCATATTGTGTTAATAAAACTAAAATAAAATAACGTCGTGTTTTATTAACATACAATTTTTATGTTTGTGTGAAGTCATCATTAATTGATGTTGTTAAAATAACTTGATATTAAATTGGTATTGGTATTATCTATGCTTATTTTAAATTAAAAAATATGTTTGGCTTGAAATTAATACTTTTAGTGTTAGTAGACCGCCGCCAATAATTGCAAAAACAGGTGACCGGTAGTGGTTGAAAGTTTGGCCACCTATGCTCTATTTGAATCACATTTGCTACGCCTCATTTTCAAGGGACAGACGAGTTGTATCATTTTAGACATCGCATATCTCCACTTTATTTTTGAAACTTTGCACAACGAAAGTGTTTATATTACTGAGAGCATACTGAGATTCAAACCAGGGAGTATCGCGACTGAGATGCATAACGTTGGCCACTTGGGTTCAAGCCTGGTTGTATAACAATAAGTTAATAAAATGATTTACATGAGATTAACATAAAAAGCTTACCGATAAAATTACATTTAAAAAAGATATATCTTAAACACAATTTTATATTCCCCGTTAGTGTAATAAAATACAGAGCTATTTAAAAAAAAACATGTCAACTATTAATTATACTATCTATGTAGCGTTGTGCTATTAAAATTGTTTGAGAATTCAGTGTAATATATTGAATTGACATTAACGTTTGAAATTGGAATTCTTGATAAAGCAGTTTCTGTCATGATCGAAATACCATGGTGTCCAATGACGGATTTATATCTCAAGGGTTTTGAGAAGATATTCAGTTGAGCTTCGTAGTTCATGAACTGCGCTATATTGCAGAGGTGTCAACTATTCTACTCTAAACTTCACTGTCGTATAAATATCCTCACAAGTTACATTACACGCATTAATCTCAAATAATTGATTTTTTATGTCGTTTAGTTTTTGATTTTAGGTTAGTAGTTATCGAGGACGAGGACGGATCAGCTTTTTATTACGTCCAATATAAAAAAGCGACAATGGACCTTATTTGGAAATCTGCTGCGGATGCCCCAGGGTAGCCTGAGTCCTGCATGCTTCTTCTACCAACCGGATAAATTCTGTCGCCTTGGAAGGTTAATACCGCTGATGATCATCCATAGGATGTGCTCGGCGGAGCTACGGCACGCTGGGATGGCCTGGGAGGAAGCAAGAAGACTGGCGGAGGACAGAAAATCTTAGAGAAACCCTGTGATATGGCTATATGCTGATAATAGCAGGCGGATACGGTTGTAAAAATAAAATATTGATTTGTATGAGGTCCTTAACATTTTGATTATAGACTGTTTTATTTCGTATGTATAATTTGTATGATTATCTGTAAATTCTTGTTATAGTTTGTGGACCAATTGAGCCCATATGAGGAAAAATGACGTTAGTCTTTTATTTTTTTGTCAACACATTTATCCAGTAAAAAAATTGTTGATCAATAATCCGTGTTCTCAAAAAAATTACTCAGACATCTTCATTCTTCGAAGATAAATATTTTTGACAACGGGTATCTCCATAACAACGAATGTTTTAAAGACAACATTGTTTTTACCGCATGTGTGCTCAATTGTTTGATATACCTTGTAATTATTAACATTTAATGCCTTGTTAGGATGTATAGGTTATCAGATTATGCTCGCGATGAAGGAAACCGGTTCAGATCACTGTAAAATGTGCAAGTAGTAAAAACAAATTGTGCTTAAAAAAATAAATGTCAACATAAATATCAAGTTTCATGTACTCTAGAGAAGTATTACAAAAATGTAGAATGCAAAGTGCATTGTGTGTGGATGAATTTTATTGAGACATCAGTTATGTCAGGTAGGAGTTGTAGACAGGTAAAGAAAAAAAACTGTTTGTTTTAAGCTCCGGCTCACGTCAGGCAGGGTCGTAAAACGTAATCGAAACCGAGCGGAAATTATCGCTTAACTAAAAGACGTTGAAACCAATTTATAACTTCCAACAAAAAGGGTTGGTTCTTAATCTATTGGTATCACTTGGACCCATCTTTATTTATTTATTATATTACTTAACAAGTCGAATAAACGTAATTTTTTTTCATGGAATCAACACTAGTACATTATATTTTGTATACAATGAATTTATTTATTTTGTGTGTAGTAAGAAACTTGCTATATTTATGTACAATTCTGAAGCCTAATGCTACAAGTGTCTATGTTAAATTGTTCAATGCAGACGATTGTGTATTTCTCAATAACAATAATTTTGAATACATTACTAAGAATTTATAAGACATTGGTCAGAATTTATATTAAATGTGCAAAATCTATCTATCAGAATTACAGATGGCAGAATAAATAATTTATCGTCAGTATTTCTAACTTAATCTAACCTAACCTAACCTTTTATTCTGACCGCATAATGATTTTATTTAGACCGTCCATATTTTTTTTTTGCTCAAGTGAACACGGATACTTCTTGTACTAGTAAATCACAACATCTGAATCGCCTATGTCAACATAGGCATTTCTTCGTGTACAATATGCCGACACATTATTTTGACATACATTATAGTTTTTCTCTTATTTAATTAATTTTAAATCGGCTGACATAGGAATTTCTACCATTAAAGAATGAACATTTACAAAAACTTTCTGATACCTAAGTCACAATGATCAAAATCTGATATAGGCACTACTAACATTAGGACCTAGAATTTGGTAGTATTTGAGCTAAATTTTTGTGTGTTTAACAACTCGTGTTGCGGATGATGCTCGTTTTGGGAAACTGTCGGGTACTACCCATTGAAGGATGGTAGCATTTCATGAAAGGTAACAAAGTAATTTGAATTATAAAGGCACTGCCTGGTGGCCATATTCTCCACTAAAGGAGCAAATATGGCTTAAGAATCAGAAAAAGAGTAGTTGATAAATAGCTTTTTGACAACTTGCTGAGTTTTACGGAGAGAGAGTAGAAAATCACTCATAGAATGTCCAAAGTTTTTACGGGGAAATAAAATTCTCTGCACACTTAAGTGCAAGCAGCTAAGTCTTGGGGGAATCGCTCCCGAGACAATCCCAGCACAAACTGAATCAAGCGTTGTTACACTACAAGAAACGTCTGCTAAGACAAGGTAATGCTACAAGACACGAGCTCTCGACTAATTTCGATTTGCGAACTATATTTAGTATATTAAAAATAGCTTGTGTCCTTAATTAATATCCTATGCAATATTATCATTAAAAGCCATATAAAATAGGATAACGATATATTATGTACTTTTTTTTTAGCTAGAACGTAATTTCATCTCTAGAAATTATCTATAATGTTCTTTTAATGGTGTTTATAGCTAATTCGTAATGGAATACATCATTTTTTTTTTTTTAAATAAAACACAATTCATTTGTACTACTTCCACATATTTATAAGGATCAGGGCCGGTTTCGCTCATCACGAGCATTATCAACCGATGCTCGTGATGAGCGAAACCGGTCCTGATAATTATAAATATGTGGAAGTAGTACAAATGAATTTTGTTTTATTTTTTAAAATATAATGTCTTTGCACCAAGAATTGACAGTTAACACCTTAAAAGGGAATACATCATATTTATTTACAATGATAAAACACAATTACAGGTTGTTGGCGTCCGTAGCGCAGTTGGTTCAATTTTCGGTGCGGACAGTTTCATAAATTGATCTTCCAATCGAATTATGGATTTCTGTTCGTAGTCATGCATGTTTGTGATGTCCAAAACTCCTCCTTCCCACCCGTCCGATCCTCAAAAACGGGGGTAGCGAGAGCGATTAGCTAATCACTAGTCATGTCCTAGCCCTATCATTCAATCCCTACTCTCTTCGAAAATAGGGAGGTCGAGCAACAGAGTAACAAGCGGTTCTCATAGAAAACTTCTTTTGAGAGACTTCCATTACGAGGCCACATGCTCCACGTTGTGAGCAGACATGGTAAAAAACTGGGTTAAATTTTTCAGTTTGCTTAATAGCAGTTGCCAGTAAATTAAAATACCACATAAAATGTTACTAGAAACTGTAAAATTGAAAAATGCTAGTAATTATTAAAAAAATAATATATTGTTAGTAATAATTTAGAATCTCACGAAGACAAATCTGTCGCAGGGTTTTTAAGGTATGTGGGCATGAGAATGATATTATATCTATAGTATTTTATGGCGTTCTTCTCGATAACAGAATCTATCCGGTTAAAGTTATTACAACTTAAAAATATTGTGTGTGTCACTCGAGAAGACAAGTTTAATTAATTTTACAAGTATTATTATTGTGTGGT
The DNA here is from genome assembly GCA_022494535.1 of Himalopsyche phryganea. Taxonomy (NCBI): domain Eukaryota; kingdom Metazoa; phylum Arthropoda; class Insecta; order Trichoptera; family Rhyacophilidae; genus Himalopsyche; species Himalopsyche phryganea. The sequence continues at coordinate 154,033 of JAGVSL010000202.1, read as the reverse complement.
AAGGAGGAAGCACCATATTTGTAATTTTATATAAATTTAAGACAGACAATTGAATGTTTCATTATTACGGTTTTATTTGAGATTTGTGAGAGTTTTATTAAATAAATGAATGTCAATGAATTTAACCAAAATACTGTGCCGTTCACAAATTGATGTTTGCATATTCAGCATGAATCGACATATAATATTTAAAAAATAAAACACAATTCGTTTTGTATTATGTGAATGAATAAGCCATTATCTTCAAAATTAATATTGATATCTTTGTTAATTCACTGGTTGTATTATTAGCTATGATGCGTGTTTCGCCTCATTTAAAAACATCTTCAGACTAACTCTATCGTATTTCGATAGATTATCTTTTGGTTTCATAAGTAAAAAGAATGGCCAATATATTTATGTACTTTTAAGAAGTTAACTGTCAATAGTTGTTCTTGGTGACATGGCATTGCATTCATTTTGTAATACTGCCACATTTTATAATGTTCAGGACCTGTTTCGCTCATCGAAACCATGATCATTCGAAAGTGATATGTAATAGTTATTAAATGATTTGAATGTTTTTTTTCGAAAGGGAGTACGTCGCATAATCATTCATTTCTTATATATTTAAAACTGTATATTAAAAGTAAAGCTTTTGCCTCAATAATTTTTTCCCATAAAGAATCAAATAAAATGAGCAATTTTTATTTATTTATACAAATTATCATAAATTCTTTGATGTATATCTCGAGTGCTTGCAAGAAAAAAACATTTCTTCTTCTACTTAGACCATATGGCCACCACGAAGCTCCTCCAATATTCCCTGTAACCCGTCAATGGCTTTGTTTCTTGTCACGACATTCCAGCATCCTTCAGTGTCAACGTTTCTCGAATACCGCTGACGTAACGGAGCGCTGCTTGTTCAGTCTTCGAGTTACTTACGAAAGCAACCCACGTCATGTGACATGATTCGCTACCGTAAAGCAGCACTGGTAGAATGCAAACTTTGAACAAATGACCATTTGTTCAAGCATATAACTTAATGCTGACTATCTGGGACACCCAGCTGTACACGGTTAAATCCATATTTAATATTTTTAGAAAAAAACGTAACATTTATAATAGTCAATAATCAATCACCGTGGCCCACTTATAGGTCAGGGGCTCAAATCCATAACATTAAATTTTACAACGTAGTTTCTATAATCGATTTTTGAATTTGTATTCAAAGAACATTGTACATGTCTGTGTTTTTTTTAATTAGTAAAGATGTTTAAAATAAATATTTGGCATAACAAGTAGTAACTATTGCTAAAACAAGTGATTGCTAATGCTCAAAATATTTCGAAATTTTAAAATCACATGAGATGAGATTTTATTTAAAATCGTGAACACCCATGTCCACGATCTGAATTTTCGTTAACAAATATATATATATATATATATAATTTGTATTAACCCTGCCGGGATTTGAACTCAGACCCATCTAATTGTTAGGGTAAAACTGTTACCACGTAACCTAAAGGCCAATATTCTTTCTTTTATTCTTGGAATTTTTGTTCGAAACACTGACTTTCTCTAGAAAGAGTTCCTATGGATACATTAATGCGTAATGTTGAAAGCGGTAATGATAAAATATTAATTGTGTTTGTTTAGAATAGCTACATTGTTTTTATACGTTTTTATATTATTGCTATGGACGACACGACGACAGCTAGAATGACAAACCGATTCTATTGCTCAGTTTCCTACATTGGTTAACATAAATTCAACAAAAGATAAGCATTTTTTCAAAGCAATAAATATTAATAAATTTATTAGTTTATTCAAAACAAATATATGTAAAAGACAGCATTACACGACAATATCCGTTGTCCATATTCCGTATTCCCATGTATTTCTTAGCAAATGTAGATATATTGTATTATGTTGACTCGTGTGAGTTGTCTATGTTCGGCCATTCCGCTTCACATGCGAGGTATCAGCTTACACCAGCGATGTCAATTAGGCGAAGCTTCTGGCGGCGGCAGACCCAGAGGACTCTACTGCTCGACAGTAGAGACAGTAATGACAAGACATTACCTACAGATATAACCGTGTAAGATGGGCCTTGGTGGATTTGAAATAAGACACCAACAATGTATGGTACATATTATATTTTAATAATCAACACGCTCAACCGCCAACTATTCTACCATGATGCCCATGATTAACTCGTTAGCACCGGGGAACGTGGAATCCGCGTCCTGGAGATTTTTGTGGAGTGGCGGGGAATTTAGTCAAGATTGATAACTCAATAACTTTTTTAACTCTCACCTCTTAGAGTTGTTGTCACCTGCCAATCGTCTTGCTTCTTCCCATGAATCCTATAGCACTTAAACCTATGGATATGTAAACCTGACAGTCTTTTAATATATTGTAATTCCAAGGATTGAAAGAAAATGCAAGCAGTGTTGGAGCTCTCCGCACCCACAGCACGTGTCCCATGCTGTTCTAACATCTATCTATGACCACTGATTTAACAGAAGCTGCCTTGTCCGTTCTTTAATATTCGTAATCCTCATGAAGCCAAACACGTCACCGCGAGTATCCTTTAATTTATAACTATCTATGTTTAACTGCAACTAATTATTTGGTTAGTAAATAATTCAATAAATGGTTAGTTAATAACCAAATGGTCAGGTTAGGTAAAGTTAGGTTTAATTAAAAAATTAGCCGTCTCATATAAATTACTGACGGTTTATTTTATTAACTGACCATGTGTATACTAACAGCTTGTAATATTTACTGATCATTTCGATTAATTAACCATTTATTAAATTTACTGACAGAAAAATGATATAGTTACTGACTAAATAAATGTAGGCCGTTTTAATATAGTACCTAACTCTGTACACATACCGAACATTTATAAGCTTTTTTAAGGTGTTGACTGTCAATTCTACGTGGAAAGGCATTCTATTTTAAAAATAAAGCACAATTTGTTTGTACTACTGCCACATGTTTACAATGATTAGGACCGGTTTTGGCTCATCACGAGCCATGTTGATAATGCTCGGGATGAGCGAAACGTGTTTTATTTAAAAAAAATTATTTGCATGTTTATGCAAATAATTATATTTTTTATTTTTCTGATTTTAATAAATCTGAATAAGAATTGATTCAAAAAAAATTAAATTTATTCGTACTGTTACGTTACTTTATAAATTTGCTTGAAAACAGCTCATCTCTATTAATAAGCAGGGCAAAAACAAATCAGGCTATTTTCTCGAAAGATAAAATTTCTTTTTGCCATGTCTTCATTATTAAATTTGACTTTGAGATCCGCTCAGAATTCTAAATACACCTATTATAAGCCAATAAAATCATTTTCCACACCATGTTTTAAAGAAGATAGCTTTTACTTCGCGAAAACGAGCGCTAAAAAAATATAACCTCTAGGAAAATAGCAGAGACGCATAAAAAATTCTCAACAATATTTCGAGGCGAATATTACTTTTCGCTTAGGATCGATTGAGTCCTCATAATTGAAAATTTGCTTCGACGCTATGGAATGAAAGAAATTTTATTCAATGTAATAAATACAGTAAAAAAATACCTATAAACGAAATTTTAAATGTGTAAAAGAAATTAAATAACGATGAATTTATCTATTCTGTGGATTTTTTTATTTATTTTGCAATTATTATTATACTTTCGATAAAATCTTCACTGTAAATAGCTTAGCGATAAACGTTCCAATTCTCTTGGTTTCAAGATCTCGCAAGGTTTATAGCATTTTTGTGATGTCTCTTCTTCTAGAGTTGATTTATAATTTTTTTTTTAATTCAATTACGAAATCATATTATGACGCGCAAAAACTTCTAATGTAGAATAGTTTAAGCCTATTCAAATTCTAGATTTGATTGGCCATACGTATATTAATAATGTTTCTACATTCTAAATGGTACCCAAATTTGCACACATCACTACACACTACGGCTTGACGTCCTTGGAGGATTACGTATTTCTCAGCATAATAAATAATAGTTGGCAGTTGTTTTTGCATCGATTTGATTACAAATTTGAAGCTAATTGCCTTGGTGATATGTGATTCGAGGAGTGTTCTGGGCACAATTTGTGGCTGGGCTGTGTCAGTACTGATTAGATTTATTTTGTTCACAGTTACTTGATCAACGTTTCAGTAGGCAGTGTACATACTCTACTTGTATTTATAATATTTGTAAGGTAAAAAGATGATTTAGTTATTTACAAACAGTAGATTCAAAACTGTCAACCTGTTTGAGAAAGGTACTCTATCTAAAAATTAATCGGAATGCAAAACGAGCAGCTTTACATCCAAACGAGCTTGTGTACATTAATCATTTTAAGTACACATCATAATGTTTCAATCTAAACGACTTCCTAAAAAGATCGCCTCTTTTGTAACCCCCTCGCGGCAGCTATGCTAATAGCCTAGCGTGAATCCTCGTGTACCACACGATGCACATTGCCCAATCATTAACTGATTAAGGCCGATTTTTTATATTTGTTTTGTAACCTTATGTATCGATTACGGATGCTGTTCACATCTTCCAGGGATTTTCAATGAACACATGAATAAAAATCTTCATTTGACTCCTCGTAAATCACATATTCGATTTATTCTGTGGCTTAAAAATCATACAGTCGGAAGCTAAAATAGCAAAGCTAAATAATTAATATTCATATATTTGTGCGGTGTCCATTCATGTTGATAGAAAATTATTTTCCATTTCAGTAAAATACAACTTCATTATTCTTTTTCGTATAAAAATTTTTCATTAAGTACAAATTTATGGTTTTACAAATTTGCACGGTTTATTAAGTCTGTCAAAAGTAAATTTGCCTTATAAATAATATCATGGCCAGAATTCCCTGTCACCCACCAATCGCTTTGCTTCTTCACATGACATGACAGAATCCTTCACTTTTGCCGAGTACATCCTATATATTATATAATAGTACCAAACGGCCATACAGGAAGTCAGGATGCCGTCGGAAGAAGAGTATTAGGCCTTTGGAATGAAAGAAACTTCACAATTGCCAACACCAACTTCATTGAACTTTTAAAAAATTCATTATTTATTTAATATCATTTCTTGATCGTTATTTGTACAAAAATAATGGCTTATACGATGAAATGGTGGATACGCTTTTACAAAAATTTTCAAAAGTAAAAAGATGGATATTCATATTTATAGTCTAAATAAAAATCGTCTCATTCTTCAATGTTTGTCTGGATAAATTTATTATTGTTGTGCGTATATATATATTTAAACCATGTCGGCTCGCAATAGTTGTATATGGGCTACTAATGAAGGTATCTCAATAGAAGTTTTTTGAGTGGGGATAGAAGGATATGGCTAGGGCAGAACTAGTGGCTAGCTAGTCGTTCTCGCTACTCCCAGTTGTTAGGATAGTATGGATGAGTAGGAATTTTAGAAATCACATGAGATCCACAACCCGACAACACGTAACCAATTATAATTTTCCAGTAGACGAAATTGTGTAGAGACAATGGTTGATATAACAAAATTATTTTGAAACTAAATACCTTGTTAACTCTATGACACGGTTATAGCCCAGTGTGCGCCGTATCGACAACCGCCCACTCCATTCTTCCTCAGCTAACTCGATATTAAAATTGTTGTCAACATGCAGATTTACTTAAAACATTCAAAAATATTCACATCTCGTCTTTGTGAACTGAGAAAGGGCGAAAGAGTCCCGTTGGTTAAACTTTCACGACATGTGATGCTGTAAGGTGATATTGTTTTGTATTGCTTAATAAACTTCATTAATGCTAGTCATGACTAGAAAAATGAATGCAAAATAATGCATATCGGAATTTCGTTAATGTATAGTAACACCTCCACATTGCGTCATCATGCCCAGAACCCTCCTTGAATCACGTCTCACTGTGCAATTAGTGGGAAAATAGGCAATTTCAAAGCAAATATAGATTCATTTGGTGAATTAATGTTGTCAAAGACTCAGAACTCAATCATTAAATGTTGGAATCAATTCATAAAAAATAAATAAATTAGAGTTAATTGCCACATTACAACATTACACTCCGGCTATAGCAATTACGATTACGGGATCCATACATACCAATACACTGACACGCTCTGCGTATTATAGACAAAGCGTGTCAGTGTAGTAAAAAAAACAATGTTATAGAGCGTATACTCTAATTGAGTTGATAATAACTGCGTAGGAGATACTTACATATATTAAAGTAACAAAAATTAAAAAATGTTCTCTAATGAAAGAAAAGATTATTTTTATTTTTACCATATAGCATAACATAGAAGTATAAATAATTGTGTCTGTTTGTTTGTCACAAGAACTCCTCCTAAACGATATACGGTAGCGACGTGAAATTTGCATATGTCATTATTTGTTGTTGCTATTTCAACTTTCCAGATTATAGTTAAGTGATGGATTGTATTTTGTGAGTGTTACATGAGGTATGGTCCACGGTGATATTTTCAACATTCAACTTTCAACATCAGCTTACAACAAAATAGCACCATAATAAAACAAACGAATAAATGATAGCGCACTTTATCCCCGGCAAAGCTGGGCAATAAATTAATACGAATATAAAAATGTTTTTGTTTTATTATTTGCTACCAAAACTGATTGGAAATTCGAAGTATTTTTTTTGCGATATTTATTTTTATAAATACGATCATGTACTAAATAACTTTTTTAGTTAGCAGGAAAGCAGGGCCGCATCTCGTTTTGCGGCCAATTTCATTTCTATCTGTAATCCGACAATAAATAAGGAATGAGCTACGAACGCTCCCAAACAAATAGCCGATATAAAAAAGGCTTATCGCCGAGCAGAGGATATCATTCGGCTCGATTGGAACTCGGGGAAAATTTTCAAAGAAAAATTGGGACAATTTACATAATGGTTTTGTATTTCTGTTTTTTCGAGTGTTTTATCGTATCTATTTATTATGTAATTACAATTTGAAGATCGTATTGATTTCTGATAAAGGTACAATAATATTCATCTTACTTATGCCCTTAGAGACAAACACAAAATGTTGAGAAATAAATTAATATGCATAGATTAATGAAACCGATAAAATAATGGTAAACGCGAGAAAATAATTTCTGCATTCAATAAATTTAAAAAACAAGAATTTGTTTCTATTTTTAAAATATAAAGCCTTTCCACCAAGAATTGACAGTTAACACCTTAAAGTGGATATAAGAAGTATTCTATGCTAGCAAGTATCCGACATGTGTGGTAGTGTCACGCAAAGAAAGTGTTTGTGTTATAATTCTGTTTATTGAAAGTGCATTTGGATACACAGTATCTTTTGTTCCGTCTGATGCGTACACGAATAAATCAGAAGGTTTTCTGACGCGTGAGAAAGCCACATACAGAGTTGTCAATGTGAGAAGCATTTAGTCCAACCTCAGATGCGAGATGCACCGGAAACTGCAAGCTTTCGAATTTGACTGGCATATTGGCGAAGTCATTGGGATGCGTGGCAATATTACGTCTTCTCCTTTAAATTTTCCATTTAAGACCGGCAATTGGAATTTATCGATTAATACCACTTGTGATGTCAAACACGAACTGAAATGTCGTACTGTTTGTACATATTTGATTCGTTAATTTTTATTTTTGATTTTTAAAATTTATTTTTAGATTTTAGATTTTTTTTTCAAAAATCTTCGCGAGTGAGCGCACAACAAGTCACAAAAGTTTCATCGCAATCGGATGAATAGTATAGGAACGCATAAGGAACAAACAAACAAACAAAAATTCAAGACATCGACTGAGGGTGCTTGATGGAATTTCAATATCAAATTTGGATTATTGAGATTTTGTACACTTCCATGTATTTTGTCATTAACGACCCGGGTTTCACCTTTCGGCATCTTCAGACATTCGAGCACACGAATGCCTGAATATGTCGAAAGGCGAAACCCGGGTCGTTAGTGACAAAATACATGGAAGTGTACAAAATCTCAATAATCCAAATTTGAAACAAAAATTCATTTTATATTTATTATTTTTTAAAATATCCACAGAAGGTGCTTGATGGAATTTCGAAAAAAAAATCACTTAAATAAGTTTTATCACTACGACTTGGGTTTCGCCTTTCAGCATCTTCAGGCATTGAGGTACTGAAGTTAGTTAAAGTTTTTCCATGCACACTGAACGATTAAAAAAATGTATTCATTTTATGCTCTTTTATATTGATGATCATATTAATAAATCCGGTTCCGTGGTGTAGTGGTCAACGTCGTTGGCTTCGGCTGCGGTGCTCATGGGTTCGAATACAAGTGATGGATTTCTATCTGAAGGTGTGGATCTTTGTGAGACTTAAATTCCCACCCACCTATAAAATTATTTATTTTTTACCATTCCCGCTCCGAATGTGGAGCATATGGATAGAAGGATAGGGCTAAGACAGGAATAGTGATCAGCGAAACATTACTTCTGTCTTAACCCTTTTCTTCTACCACTACTATATTCATAAAGAGGGAGTTGAATACGTGAGTAACAAGCAGTTCTCTTTGAGATACCTCCGTTAGGGGTCCATATGCTCTATATAGGGAGCGGATATGATATAAAAAAGATGTGTACTTTTGAAATTCATGTAAATATGTCCAATACATAATATAACATTGTGTTGCAAACACCGTTATGCCGCTGCTTAAATTGTTTCGAGGAAGTCCATAACCCAAAATGAAACTTAAGCTTGTAATGAGTGACACATGTATAAGGCTGGCTTAATATTCATTCCCTTAAAACAAAAATTTATGTGACGCAGAACCGCATTAGGGAGAGATCATCAAGAATCTATCTAAATTTATTTGCGGACAGGCGGGATCATAACTTTGTAACCAGAGAGAGTTTCAAGGCTTGGAATTATCGTTTGAAATAAAAAGATTTATTGTAATACAAGCGAGTATTATATACTTAATAATTTTATTGAGGACAGTATACCAATACTGCCAATACGGTGAGACCATATGCTCCACGGAGCGGACATGGAAAAAAAGTGTATTAACCTTCCCGTTTTAATGCTTAAAAAATCCCTTCGGATCTCATGCAGTCACATTGCGTTACCGTGTGGGTTTCGTCATATAAACTTATTTATAAAGCAAAATGACAATTTAAAAGCGTAAAATATGGTTTTATGTAGTATTAAATATTTATTTTACGTCATGTTTTGTGTGTAAAACCTGAAATACATATCAAACTATGTGAAATTATCGAAAGACGCAAGAATCTAAATTCTTCACAGGAGGACAGGCACGAGACGTCTTTCAGTACCGTTTGAAACAAAACGGTTGCATACGGTACGGCCATGCATCTCGGGTCGTTACTATACTAAACTAATTGTTACTGTACTATATTCAACACTGTAATGTTGTATTTTTCGATGGAAAAGTTGACAAGGTTTTCAAATTATGATTAATTATACAAAGAAGCCATAAACTTTAATGTATTTTTAATTATATGTAGAATTATTTTATTTATAAATCACAAAATTTTTAATTTTTTGTATTAGCTATTCCATAGATAATTTAATGACTTAAAGGCCGAAGTAACGCAATGTTACACCATGAGTACGGAAGGGTTAATACGAATTTCCATGGAAGCAATTATCCCTGTCTATTGATCCCTAGTTTGATAATTGGTTGATTAGAAAAAAGTGGAGAGTGGAGAGAATGGAGAGTGGTAGATGCTTAGAGCTAAAATTTTCATTTGCTGTTTACTCAGAACTATCAGTATGATACAATGCCAGTACTGTGATGACATTTTATTTAAATTAAAAATAAATGGTGTTTAACGTATTTAACAATAATTATTATAATAAAGTAAAACTAACACAAAATACAAGAAATGAATCGAACACAATTTACGCCCCCTGTGGTCTAGTGGCAAGAGCTTTTCCCTATCGATCAGTTTGGTGACGTTTTTAAAATTCCAATTTGATATCTTGGACTTTTGTGTGTGGTGTCTCTTCCATCTATTTGATCTCAAGTGATTAAAAAAAAATTGAGTCTGTCTTATAAAATTTTACAATCAAATATATGGTTCCTTAGCTGTTAACTGTAATGCCAGATATTTTTTTTATCATTTGATTTGAGAAAAAAAATAATTGAAAAAACAAACAAGACACCCTTGCAACTGGCGTCTCACATGGCAAATGTAAGCTTTTTATTCATTTAGAATCTAGAGGGATTGTTTTACTGAAGATTTAAATGCACGTCACCAAGTCTTGGGCAGTTGCTTCTAACACACTCCCAATTGAGGAGGTAAACTGTAGATACGATTAACTTTTTCCAGTCCGTGATAAAAAAAATACGTTACCAGCCGTGGCTGACACAAACTGTGTCACTTGGATTGGGACATGTAATTGAGTATTTTTAAAGCTAATCGATTGTTTTAAAAGGGTTATTTTGTTTTTAAATATCATATTGTTATCGTTTTACATTTTATTTTGTGTCTAGAGCTCGCAATTAACATATTTTCATGTAATATAATCGAGCTATGGACGACATGATAAAAGCACGTCACATAAGCTGTAAGCATGTCTCATTTCTGCCATATACAGTCCGTTTCAAATGTAAACTTCTAAAGTTGACTCAGATAACAAACACAAGCAAGCGCGTGACGTTCCGTTCTCTCTTTTTCTCTCAATCCCATGTAAAGAGAAGGGTGCGAGTGAGATACAAGGGCTTGCGGTCGTATGCTCTTGTATCCTTATTGCTCATATACATGTGAGGTTGTGCGATAGAGATAGTAACTCCACCATATGCCGCCCCATAAAAAATAAATACAAGCAATGATGCATCCGGTCCTCTCTCTTTCTAACTAATACCATTTCTCGCTTTGTCTCAACTTAGCATAGTATATCGCGCGTCACTCTTGCGTATAGAATTTTATATATCGATATCACTTTCATTGGGCTCGAAATAATAATGTCATCAGAGTTTTGTAATTTTATTAATTTCATGACAAAAACATTAAACCAAACAGCTTATTTATTTTAATTTTAATACATAACTATTATTGTATCTACAATTAACTAAAATCCTAAATCTATACAAAATCAAATAAGCGAGATATTAATGTTTTCAACTCGAATGGCAATTTTGGTGCACCTATGACAACGGAAAGATTTATATTTATTATGACGCTGGATACTGCTGTATAGAATTAAGGGGCGAAAAAGCAGTGGTGGGGGAGGAGGGCAAGTAAGTATTTACATTGAGTACAAAGGGTTGTTTAAATACGACCAGTATGTCATTTTTAGAATACTTAATTCACCAAACTATTCGTAAAATATAGTATATGAACTTATTTCAGAAGTGTTGACCACAATTAAGACATGAATAAATAAAGTGTGTCGCTTTGGTAGGAAGCTCCGCTGAGATGAATAAGTTAGTGATGCAAGGGCAGCAAGTACGTGGCCCCAAAGTTATTAGGGCAAATAATATATAACATTTGACATTTTAACACTATTTTTGGTACAAAAAGGTCAATTCTAGGCAGAACAGCTGTGTACATCCAATTAAATTTAATTTGATGTGCAAATGGCAAGTTTTGTGACATTGCGTGAGATGGCAGTAGTAGTGAACAGTAATTATTATTCTGAAACAATACCTCTGGGTACGAGAATAGAATAAACTGAATACCAAAAAACATTTTTAAATAGAAATTATTTAAAAGTTTGACAGTTTTATATTTTTTTATTATAACATGAATATTTATTTATGTATAGTTTTATAAGCTTTAAAAAAGTTATCTACGCCTTTGTGTGTTTTAAAAATTCGACAGAAAAATTTGAAATAGGTTGCGACGGCGACTTTATCGTCTGCGTCCTGGAAAAAAATGTAATTTTGAAAAATATTATTTTTTGTATACCAAAATTCCATTTTGTCTGGCGAAATAAGCTAAATCATTGAATTGAAAAAATTCTCTCTGAACACTGCAATGAAAAAATAATACAAATAAGTACCTCAGTTCCAAAGTGTAACAACTCAAAAAGAGTAGTTCAGAGAATATTAGGAAACAAACTTTGGACAGGTTTAATCTTCTACTGCAGGGGTTCCCAACTACTCCCCCCCATTCACCAATGTTCAGAATATAATTCCCCCCTTTACAAGATAGTCTAATTTAAAAGGTTCTTTTCAAATATGCATATTTATATGTAATATTAAAAGCGTTTAATAAGAGGCAGCAATTCCCTCCAACTCTAAAACTGCTTGGGATCTCCTTTATCCAAAAAATATACTTGTATTTATAATATTATGAACATACTTTTTCTAATATTAATAATTGGAGGTTTTCAGAAGTTTTTACAGGATTTTCGTAGTTGTTACAGTTTTGATCTAAAGTAATAATAACCAATGTTATTCTAAAATAATCACAGACTACCACTAAACTTGTCACATTTTGGAAACAGTAGGAAACATATCCTCATACTTAACTTGAAACTGCAATATTTTGACTTATAACACTTTGGAACTGAGATATCGATATTAATAAATTGAACCAAAAATCTTTTTTAATAAGTACCCTACTAATCGTATAACAAAGTTTACATGCGTGTTTTGAAAAAAGGTGCACAAGTATCAATGAATTAGGAGAGGAAAGTTGAGCACGAAACGGTATCTCATATAAATAAACTTGTTTTTGTAGATAAATTAGCTTGTAATTGTAAATAAATAAGCTTTTTAAAATAACTGACTTATGACTTTATTGAACATACGGTGTTATAAGGTCATAAATGCAATCACACTATTTTTCAGGAAAAGCATTGAAAGATTCTGAGCTTGATAATCTCAAAATTTCATGATTGCTATAAAATTACTATAAAACGGAAACCGTAAGAATTTACGTACCAACCTATTAGGCATATTTTGACTCATAAATCTCATTTATAATTTTTTAGTACTTATGTCGTTGTTCTACTGGATTTGCGTTATGATTTTTTAAGTAATTAATTACAAACAGTTTTTTAAAAATCACTACTGTCTAAAACTAAAAAAGAACACTAAATATGAGCGATAGATACACAATAAGTGATGCTCAACATATACGAAATAATATTGCGTATGTTTAACGTATTTTTGTAAAGTTTGTAAATTGCAACAGTCTCGTTTGACGGAGAATAAAATTTGCTGTTGCCAAAAAGTTACGTTATGGATGTTGAATTAGTTTTACAGATTAAGAAAAAACTCTTTTAATTTTTTTTTATATATCTGGTGTGAAAAAAAAATTGTTACTGCGAATAATCGAGAGTCAAACAAATATAGTCTGATTGTACTTTTAAGTGTTCCAATCTAAATGTAATTTTCGTTTGAAAATTATTTCAGGTAAACGTAACACTTAACCACGTTTAAATACAATTTATAGTAATAAAATATTAAAATTGATATATTCTGTGCTATGTTATAAGAATTAAAACACTTAGCCAAATATGTATATAAATTTATTATCGGTCAAAATCGTCAGCTTCCAACCATTATTCGATATTTGAATAAAGTTGATCCTGCAAACATCTTCCGCTAAATAAAAAATTGATATCAAATTTGGATTATTGAGATTTTGTACACTTCCATGTATTTTGTCACTAGCGACCCGGGTTTCGCCTTTCGGCATCGTCAGGCATTCGAGCACACGAATGGACTCGAACTGACGTTCGGTTCAGTCAGTTCGAGTCCATTCGTGTGCTCGAATGCCTGAAGATGCCGAAAGGCGAAACCCGGGTCGTTAGTGAAAAAATACATGGAAGTGTACAAAATCTCAATAATCCAAATTTGATATTGAAATTTCATCAAGCACCCTCAGTCGATGTCTTAAATTATATAAAAAATTGATAAGTTGTGAGATTCAAAATCGTGGCTCGAAAAAATCTCTATATTTAAAATGCTTGTGTTTGTTATGTCATTTTGAGAGATATGTGTAATACATAGAGTGCTTGAATTATTCTATGATGAAATGTTTTCGGCGAATGAAATAGAATTCAAAAAAGCTGACCTTATCAAAGTTATGAGAACAAGCAAATGATTTAGTTTGCGCATAAGCATTACACATGAAAGCTCTAATTCATTGCAAAGTGAGCTTAAAACTTTTGATACATTCTACAAATTTGACGAGCTTTAGCCAAAGCTGAGTTAGACTTGCATCGTTCAATACCCAGAGAGCAAACCATTAATTTCGCACGTCAAAGTTCGTCTTCGAGGAGCCTTATTCAAAAGGTTTCAGGTGGGAATCCTACGTACCTCGTGTACCAATAGATTCCAAAGACGCGTTCACGGCGAATTCCGATTCAAATACTACCCTCAAGACCTTAGTGAAGCTTTATAGAAACGAAACATATCGTATCTTGATACTCAACTTATAATTTATATTTTAAATTAATGCCCCAATTGACCGGTCTATCAATTAAACGGAATCGAATGTATTAATTCATCTATTGTGCCGAGTCTGTAGCCAAGTGGTCATCGTTGTTGTCTTCGGTTACGGTGACCACGGATTCTAATCCTAGTAGACGCATTAATAAATTGATTTTTTAATCTATTCGTCAATTTTCGTTCAAGACATAGATCCCTGTAATACTCAAAATTGCCTCACACTCATCCGATTCTCAAAATTGAGAAGTATTGAAAGCGATTATTTTATTAATTCTGTCCTAGCCGAGTCCACATACTATTATTCTGTGCAAAAAAACATACATACAGTCACAGTTTTCATTAGAATATCATTTGATTCGAATGTGGGAGCAAATATTGTTTCAGAAAACATTTTAGTTTTGTTGTTGTTGATATTGCCTGAATGTGTTTTTTTTTATTGTCCAGTCATCCAATTTAGTGATGAGTTTAGACTATTGCTAATGTGGATTTGGCCTAAGAGAAGCACCCCCGCCTGCCAGTTGGCGGTGATCCGTCACAATTATGATGCCCCCGCGGCGTGATACATGAGAGCCTGCGAAGGGCGGCGCAGCAGTTCCACCAACTATGCATCCAGGACTTCCCCGCCCACTTGCTTACACCAGGTGAATTTTCGCGGGGGATCCCAGGCGTGCGGGTAATTAATCACTTTGACGATAGAGAGGCGAGGAGAATATTTAATGTTACACTTTTATAATGATTTGTTATGGTAACATGTTAAGTCATTATGAAATCTTAATGTGATCTACAGAAAACGAACAATGTTGGAATTGTTAAACGTCTTATTTGAAATAAAGATTTGTAGGGTAAATTTAAATTTTTATTTGATAGTTAATCGTTAACACATTAAAAATCATTCAAGCTTCTTTTGTATTGAAGTATTATTTGAAACTATATTCTCGAATTTTCATAAACATTACTATCATTTTCTATTTTGCAGTTTTTGGAATTTTTATTAATCCTTCTACTGTGAATAAATTTTTCAGTTAAAACCATTTTTATAGTATGCATTTTATTGCAAGTAGTACGGTACATACATTATTACCAGTATACTTAAATTGAATATGTCTAGAAATCACAAAATTCTGAATCATTTTCAATAGTATCAATTTGGGTAAGTTTGCCCATCGGTCTAAGATTAGTCCACTACACGGAAAAAGATGCTGTTGATAACACTAACGCCATATAATTATTTTTAGTTAAGAAAAGATATTCAGTAGCACTTGGTGGTGACAATATGAATAAATGTGCAACATACTTTGTTTTATTGTTGAATTTATAATCTGTCAGCATGGAATGATAAAACACAATTAATAAACTTTTCTTTTAATAAATTGGTTTAGTCATATTTTCAATTTGTATAACTAAGCTGTAAATCAAATGCTGTATATTTTTTCCCATCTCAATTATGTACAGAATATATAAAAGCATAAATAAATGTTTCCAATACTTTAACTTCACTGGATTTATAGTAATTATTTTTATATCGCGGGCCAAAGTTGCTCGAATTGAATGAAAATGTTGCCCACCTTATTTTATCTATATTTTTATGTATCAATTACAACAGTAAATCTATTTATGTTAATTAAATGTCATCTTAAGACATAAGTTCATTTCTACGTAGAACAATACTACACATAAATGCAATGGCGAACCATAAAAATACAAAAATCCTCAGAACTGGGCCAAAGTTACAAAGATTGACTGTACGTTAAGTTTTTAGAATTAGATGTGGAGGAAAGAATAAAAATATTATACGAAACATAGCTTTTGGCTACAAATGTAAACGTCGATAAAAAAAAGAATTTTTGCACTAAAGAGTACTGTAAGACATTGCAATAATATTTTTTTAAAATACTATAATATCGCACCCTCGCAAGAATGTACGCACATGGCTAAAATAATTCATAAATCTTATCAAAAGAGTAATTGAGAAATCTGTCTTTTATAATACAATACCAAACGGAAATAATAACACTTAACCCAAATACTACGAATGTAAATACAATCAAAGAAGAAGCAATCCCCCCATAAAATGATGGGTCACCGAGCACAGCAAGTCAGGTCAAGCATGGATGTAGCCAAATTGGGACCCAAGAGGTCGACCATAAGATGTTGGGTCCCTTCCCGGTCAAGCCCTTTCCTAATAAGGGACAAATGAGCTAACGAGACCTTCCGTTACACTTGCAGCACTGAATTGGAGTTAATAGTTTGTTTACTCTCTATTGATAAAGACTGTCTGATAATATAAATTCTCACAATTACCGTTCAAATCGCGTTATTTAAAAATAGTTCATTGTGTTATAAAAAACTATGTGACATAATATACTTTTGATATAAAATGGCAGAATAATTTCTGATATCTTAAGAATATTATATGAGTCAATAAATAACATACGCATTTAAGTCTACCATAAACGTTTTTTAAAATATTGATGACAATCAATTCTATGTAAGCAGAAGAATATTTTGAGTTCAGAACAAATCAAACAAAAGTCAAGTCGGGTTGAACTTTGAAGTTTTTTCAAAAGTGTCTAAGTCCATATTAAAATAATGTTTTATTTAAAATACAACCGACAAATTTGTAGATTTATTGTAAAAGTATTTAAGTATTGTAAAAAAATAAAACCTAAGCTTTTTTTCACAATAATCCTTGTTCTTTTACAATGGGTAAGACACTTTTTGCGATACTTAAACATTTTTTTTATATTAGCTCAATAAAAATTGTTCTAAACAAAATTGTGTTAGTGCGCCTATGAAATTTATCGACTCATATCGAGGGTATACTGACAGAAGGCATTAAGTCATAAAAATAATATATACCAACGACCCACAAAATTTTCAAAAATAAACCACTGTACCCTTCAAGATAATTTCATTAATTTAGTTATCATAAGCTTTATTTGTATAAGTATATATAATATTTTTATACAGACACCTGCATTTTACAATCGTCTCAAAAGCAAAATTTTAATAAAATCATAAATAATTACATTTAAAAAATGCCCTTATTGAAAAGAAAAAATGCATAATTAAATACTTTTAGCTCTACTAATTTTGCGCAACAGAAGCTTCCCCCTCACTGTACCTGGACCTTCCCCCCATTATTTGGGAAGCACTGTACTATAAACGATGAATATACGTACTGAAGTGGGAATAATGAATATTTTAATTGCCACAAATTCACCTCATTATTAATACGTATCGAGAGCTTTGTGCAAAACATATTTTTAGTTTATCGATTAATTAAATTTTTATTTGTAAAAGTGGTTCCCAAACCTGTTGAGTTTGAAGACCACTGATCTAAATTTACAACTGGCTCACGTATTGTATATTAGTTTACAGAGCAACCTTAGTTGTACCAATCAGTTATAAACCTGACATAATCTGATGTATGGTTGAATTTATGTTTCAGCATCACATCACTGTTCTAATTCGGCTCTGTACACAGGTACATTATAAATCGTAGGGCGGTACTATTGACAAAGTGGTTAAATTATAATAATTATAAAAGATATTAAAAACAAATTGATTAAAAAATGCATCAATTATCACTTTTAACTGTCAATTCTTGGTGGAAAGGAATTATATTATAAAATAAACACATAATTTGTTTGGTACTACTTCCGCATTTTTAAATTATCAGGATCGGTTTCATTTATCGCAAACATTACCAACTACCTTGACTTCCTTTACCCACCACTGCTTTCCCATACGTTAATTTTATACAAACGTTATGCGTATCTTCAGTTTTTTCCCTCCATGATTGGAAGTGTCTTTGGAGTTACTGCCAAGACTTGGTGACGTGCACTTAAGTGTGCAGAAAATCATCCCTCCAGATAAATGAAAAGCTTCTTTGAGACGTCGCAAATTTTTCAAATGCCTGGTATTTGCCATATTCGCATGACTGATGGGTCCGATGGAAAGTTGGACCGACTTGCGCAACTATACCCCTTTCTTCATGAATTAAATGCCCCTCTCATAAAATGTGTTCAGCATTCTGCTTTATAGCACCACATTTGCATATTCGTCTATCCACTAACCGGCTAAGCTCTAAGAGCTTGGCAGCAATACTGCAGTGGCCAGTAATGAATTGGCTATAATGGTTTTATAAGTACTGTTTATTATTCAGTCGCTCAATCTATCTTTTTAGATGAGAGTGATGACAAAAGGATGGGGCAAGGACAGGACTAGTGGTTTATCTGTTTGCTTTTACTGCCCCTCGTTTTTTAAGGCTTGAACATCATAATATACATCCACCTTCGAACAGAAATACCTAAATCGATTGAAAAATGAAAGTGCTCTTATCCAGATTTCAAATTGTGGACAATGCGAACAAAAATTACGACGCTTGTCGCTCTGCTAAGGGCCCAAGCATTTATTCACACTAACTTCAAAAGTTGGACATAAATAACTCTCTAGTATTTTAAAAATGTTCAATTTGTCGTTGATAAAATTTATTTTTTAAAACCATATCCACTCCCTACTTGGAGCACATGGTCACCACACGGTGCCTCTAGGATTCTCTGTCCCCTGCCAGCCCCTTAGCTCAGTCAAATACATCCTATGGATAGTCATCAGCAGGGTTCCAGGGCGACGGAATCCACCCGGTTGGTAGAAGAGACTTGCAGGACACAGGCTCCCCTGAGGCAACCGCACGCATGTCCAAGCCATTTCCATCGTCGCTTCTTTTTTATGTAATTTCGTTCAAAAAAATAGATGAGCACAAACATAAGCAATCTGTACTGCATTACAATTTACGCCATCCAAAATTGCGGGTTTCCCAGCTCTGAAATAGTATCATCACGATCTTTACCTACCGTCTAAAGCCAACGACTTGGCCGCTCGACTTTACAACCAGTTATTAGTGGTGAATTAATTACAATAACAAAAATAATCGTGATTATCCGTGATTTTCTATTTAAAAGAACATATTTAAAAGTGAACGTGAAATAAATTCAAAAATATTTACAGTGTAAATAATTCATACAAAATTAAAATTGATAGCGTAGTTACTCCACTGGCTGTGTTACTAAATGAAACGAGTTTCGCTTCTTTAAAAAGCATTTTCAGCCTAACCATTTTGCAAATAAAATTTTAAATAGGACAGGTGGCTCACTATTACATTTATTTCCCTTGGGATTTTCACCTCCAAACTCTAGCCATTAGTTTTGTAATTATTAGTGTTATGGTAATTAGTACTATCATCGTTTGTATCCTTACCCCTTTCTCATGTCCATTAGAAGAAAAGAAACACACCCTACCGTTCATTTAAGAATTAGAATCATTGTTTACCTTAGAAATAAATATCCTTTCGATATTGTTAGTCTGAAGACGCTTATTGAAGAAGCGAATCGCGTTAAATTTAGTAACATAGCCAGGGGAATAACTAAGTTATCAATTTTAATTTTATATTAAAAATGAATTTCCATAAAGTTATCTCAGAATCCATGAAAATAATTCAATTTTATGGCTGTATTTTTACATTTTATTTTTCATGAAATTACTTTAAACGTATTCAGTTTCCTGGAACATATTATCTAAATTCGTATTAAGGTGGTGTAATATTATTGTTTTGTCGTAATTTTTTTACGGCAATGAAAGTAAACGAACCTCTAACGTGGAAGTTTCGAAGTTTTACGACGAAAGTGAATTATGCAGACGTAAATGTACTGCGCTGGCGAAAGAAACACAAACTTTTAATAGCGTATAAATACGTCGTTTTTACGTCTTGATAAAGATGTTTTCACATGCCAAATCATTAAAAAAGTGCATAATAGCTTGAATAAAGGCTTATTTATCGTATAAAAGTTTAGGCTTTAACGGTTTGCTTTAATAAAATAATTATTTTGATTAGTGATAATCAGCCGATTGATTTTATCATTGTTTGTGCAATTAATTTTTACTATAATGATATATCTGGCTGAAACCATTACGAAAGTATTATTTTTCTTTAATTGAACGTGTTCTACGCGTCCTTAATATTCTGCGCCATCTCCAAATATAACAATGAATATTTTTTTGTCTCGTGTGCGTTCCTATACTATTCATCTGAATGCGATGAAATTTTGGTGAGTGGTTGTACGTATGCCCGTGGAGGTTTCTGGGAAACAAAAATATTAAAATCTAAAAAAATAAAAAAAGAATCAAATAGATACAAACAGCTTCAAGCAGATTTCACTTCGGGTGTCAAACACGTGGTGATAATTGTAAAATTCCAATTGCCGGTCTTAAATAGAAACTTTAAAAGAGAAGATGCACTGTTACCACGCATTTAAATGATTCGGACAGATATGCCCGCCGAATTCAAACGTCTACTGTTTCTGATGAGACTCGCATTTGAAATGGCCATCATCAAAGCACAAGGACAATCACTACAAGTGTGTGGACTTAATTTGGAAACGCCATGTTTCTCACATGGACAGCTGTATGTAGAATACTCAAGCGTCGAAAAAACTTTTGATTTATTCGTGTACGCACCAGACGAGAAACAAAAAATTTTGTGTATCTAAAATCACTTCAATAAACAGAATTAAAACACGAACACTTTCTTTCTTTGAGTGGCATTGCAACGGAAGCCGGGTACTCGCTAATTTATTATATAATCGATGTCCGCTTGATCAATGTATGTACACCCGATTCTCTTTTTGCACAGAAGAAACCGTGTAAAAAAAGATAAGGTTCCCATATAAAAAATGGAAGATAGGTTTCATTACTTAAAACACTCTCAAAATATATTTCTCGAACTCAAAAATAATAAGAATTTATATTTAATTTACATATACAAATAGTTTCATAAGATACGACTACACTAAGCTGTAAATAATTCGTAAAAAAATATGTATGAAAACGTTTGTTTACCTTACAAATTCAAAGTGTAGAAGGTTTCCAAAAAAGTTACCAATATCAACTGGGATTTTTTTGAAATTATAGTTTACTAGATTTTATTCATTACAAGAATAATTGCAAAAAATCATTCACATTATGTCACTGTTCAAAAATCTGAAGCATTTAACTAAATCTTAAGTTTTTATTCTTTCGGTAACTTTTTCATTTCATTCCGTAATTTTTATTTATATAGCACTCGTATTTTAAGTCACTCCATATGTTGCTAAAATCTTGGATTGTTTTACGATTCACATATTTCGTGAATCGATCATTAACATATTGACTGGTCAATTTTGAAAATCAAATCTACTTGCTCATTCGAGCCTTAGTTGGCCAAGCATTTAGTAAATAATATTTTGATAATAATTAAGAACTTTCAAAATATTATCATCGTATTTACATCAATTTTGAACTTCCTAGTTAATTTAAACCCATCGGAGGAGGGATACCGTCGCAGGTGTTGCAGGGAGGAATAATTCACAGAGGCGTGGGATGGGCAGCAGGGGTGGCAAACCGGCGGCGCAATAGCGATGACAAATAGACATAATCGTCGGTGTAATCGGATGAATAATTGGCCTGACGCTTCCGCGACGCCATTATTCATGTGATCCTGCCGACGGGACTGTTCTGCGCCTCTGATCACCGAGAACACGTCGTTTAGACTAGACGTGGAATCGGTATAGGTCCTGAAGTGTCATTCAAGACAGACGCCACTTGTTATCGTTAGCAAACTAATCAATTGAACCAAAGCCCTACCGTTGTTTAAATTGCACATTTTCAGTAATCTGCTCGTAAACATAATATCATACAATATATGGAGGTTATACTGACAAGAAGGCATTAAATCATAAGAAAAAGTTCTGAAATAATCCCATTTGAGGTGTTATTTTTTTTCAAAGTACTGTTTCTCCCAAGTGCAATCGTTTCTTTAAAAAATATCGTACGTATTGTAAAATGACCGACAATGTATATATACTCAGAAGTCCACCCATCAATGATATATTTGTAGCCGTCACGCATGTTCTTTGATTATATCTGTTTGACGGTGTGTCATTTTTTGAGTTTTTTTCTAAATTCAAGTGATATATTATTTTCTGCTCTCTATTTTGAGTTGAAGTACACAGTAATTTGATACAAATAATTTTTGGAAAATTTACAACTTTAGGATGTTATTTTACCATTCAATTTATGACATTAATACTATATTTTGTGTTGCTTTTAGAACGACAAAAAAAAATGCGACTTAAACATAGTTTGCGTTGTTATAACATCAGAAAGGTCACATTACATAACGTAAGGGCATTCACTGGATAACTATAGGTAATACAGATGATACCGCGCGTTGTTTCCCTTGCCTTCAGTTATCTGTTCGGCTCCACAGTCAATACTACCCAGTATTACTGTGATTAGCAATAACATAACTTTATGAAAAGGTGTATCTACGAGTGATCTTGTAGGGAGCAGTATCAGGCAGCTAAACTTATTTTTGTATTATTATTGGTTCTCCAAGCTCGGCACTATTAAATTTATCAAATATTTTGTATATATGATGAATGAAAATCTAACGTTTGAAAACGAGAAAATTTGATTAAAAATTAACCGATTTAATAAAACATTTATTCAATGATCTGTTTTCTTTTATCTATCAACACTCTTTTTCAAATACTTTTCCTACACGTAGAACATGGTTACTTTACGTAAGCCCCAAAGATTGTCATTCTGTAACTGTCTCTAGTGAGTTTGTTGCTTTCCAAAAGTAAAATTTGGTACAGATATAAGGATACTAAGAATGGTAACTAGGTAATGATGGTTTTTTTACAGCTCATTTTAAATGCTTTATCTTCCTACATAAAAACATATTTGTACATTCATTACATATTTAAAAGCATGTTAAAATAACAAAAAGTGTCCTATGACACGTTATATAGCACGGCTTATAAATTTGTGTTGATTCATCTATTACGGGTTTTATGGAATACCAAGTGTGGCCCAGACAATCGTCTGGGAGTCCAGAAGGGGTATCGTAAAGTAAGTAAGATCTATTGTCTTAATTTAAAAATGCTGCATAATCGGGTATATTATTTATCTGCTGAAGTTTCCTACACAACGAAATCAAAGCACTTAGCCTGAGTAGCGATGCAATTTATTTTGTAAATAAGTTTTTCTTGATTTGTTTCAATTATTGCGCTGCATTTACTATTGTTTTGATTTCATTAATATGAAAAAATGAAAAAAAACTATTCAACTGATTCAAATTTCAATTAAATCACGCGAGTTCTGTTTAATTAAAGTTTGTATTGAAAAAATCAAACGTTGTTGCCATTTAAAAAGATTTATTATTATTTACTATAAAATAAAATCGTAAACAAGAGAGGAAATCCTGCCGGCCAGACGGAATAATGGTATCATTTATTATTATTGCACAGTAAACAGAAGAAAAAAATATCTACGAACATAATGGAAAATGGAGTCGTACATTCTGGCTTGTTGACTTTCCCTCCAGGGTGTATCAATGTATATCTTTTAAATATAAAAAAAAAAATTGTGAAAAAGTGTTCTTAATAATGTTGTTGTGAATGTTTTTTAAGGAATATAATTCCAGCTGTTGTATGATTGCCGGGATTTAGCTGTAGGTTGATGATGGATTAAGTTGGTCGTCCATATATAGCGTTGTTGGCTGTTTGTGCTCTGCTTTAGTCGTAATGACTTACCTTTTCCAGGGAATTTACTTTATCATTTCGTCTGCAGAATTGACGTCCTATATCAGTCGTCGCTTGATTTCGCTGACTGCATTTTCAGGTGCGGTAACTTCTATAAATGTTATATTTGATAAATGTTACACAATAAAATAAGACATCGATTGAGGATACTTGATGGGATTTCATTATCAAATTTGAATGGTTGAGATTTTGTAAATTTCCATGTATATGACCCGGGTTTCATCGTTCGACATCTTCAGGGATATACTATTTGTAAATCTGCATCATCATATTGATGATTTGCCACATTTTAATTTTATGTTAATACTACACCATTACTCTCCTTGAAATCGTTGCTATTTTTTTTATTATAACGACGATTTAAACTGTCTCATGTTTTACAAACTATGACCGGTTTCATTTAGAAAGTTTGTATTTTCAGTTGATTCAAAGAATAATCAAATAAACTTAAGAGACACAAAGAAGAGAACTAGTTGCTGTGAAGACGGATACAATGAAGGATCTAGTAAAGAACTTCTAGTTAACTAACGCTCTCCATTTAACTCGCTCTCATTTTAGAATAGAATTGGCGGGAGGAAAAAAATCCTTTCATTTCAAACGCTTGGTATACATAATGAATTATAATAAATATTTTATTTTTTGTTGTATTATGTATAAGCAATGCAAAATATTTACTGTTGTGAATTCGAGTACATGAGTTATTTATAAGCAAAAAACCCTAGGACCCTAGGATCCATTCTGATACATATACGATAGACGGGATCCATACATACTAATACACTGACACGCTCTGTGTAGTATACAGAAAGCGTATCAGTGTAGTAAAAAGTGATAAGTTATGATGTATACATTCGTTACTTGAAGGTCAAACATGCTGAGTTAATCTCTAGCTGAGTACTCCGTTAGGAGTCCATATATCCCAATCGGGAGCGGAAATGGTTGTAAACAAAGAATATGAAGAAACTATTAAATGGATTTGAGTATTAAAAAGAAACCTAAATATAAGCAGTTATTATAAAATAATGAATACGATTTTAAGTATGAATGAAACAAAACACCTTTGTTGTCTCAAACACCCTGTTGAAAATGCTTCTGACTTTTGAAAAATGTACGTCCGCAGGAAATTCAAGCTTGTTGAGACCTTTAAAAATATATGTCCGAAATTTCTTAGAATGCAAGACGTTTTTTTAGGTAAATAGAGGGAATTTCTGAATACAATGAGGCATTATGATATCGACGTAGAAAAGCGACCACGTAAAATTTAAATTTTTTCCGTTTACCATATGAAAATAGTCAGTTTGAAATAAAATGAAATTTATGTTGAATGATAAAAGATGTCGACTTTGTACTAGATATACGTTTACAACGATTTAAAGAACAATCTTTTTATATTATGCAGCAGCAAAACATGTATACATATGTGTGTCTGTCTATCATTAGAACTTCTCCTAAGCGGTGATCCGTAGCTACGTGAAATTTGCACAAGTCGTTCTGGTTGCCATATCTAGGCCAACTCTGCTATTTTCAACTTTAAATGTTATTACTAATTGATGGACTATATTTTGTAGGTGGTACATAAGTGTCTCATCATTATGTGTCAATCGTTCAGTTCATTAGTGAAACAACTCCAAAAAAATAACGTTTTAGCTAAATATGCGGTTATATGTAAAATTTTATGCTCTATCTGATTCAGTAGATAACTCAAAAATACAACCAAAAAATACTAAGGCAGATAACCTTCTAAAGAGCTAAACCAAATGTTTGTATTTCTGAATATCTTTTTACTGAATATATACTCGGTATCGAGTATCGAATAGTTAAACACCAAATAAAGTTAATAATATTTGATTTATGGTGACTATTTGTATATTAATTTTAATATTATGTCAATATGGTTTGGATTATTGAGATTTTGTACACTTCCATGTATTTTGTCACTAACGACCCGGGTTTCGCCTTTCGGCATCTTCAGAACTCCGTTCGAGTCCATTCGTGTGCTCGAATGCCTGAAGATGCCGAAAGTGGATGGTTTTGAAATTCCATCAAGCACCCTCAGTCGATGTCTTAAATTATATCAATATGGTTTATTTGGTGATGTCTGAGTAATGAATTGGAAGATCGATGTATACACGTTTATAATAATTTATTGTTTATAATATGTAGTTTGAAAGTTTGAATGGTGGAATATGAAAAAATAGACAAAATAATGATTGTTTGAAATAATAAATTGACTATTATTAACAATACAATAAATTTAGCATAATAGATTCCTGCAGTAAACATTTCTTGTTCATCATTTAAACAGAATACAACAATGATAAACTATTTAGATTTGATTCGGATCCGTAAATGTCTTCGGCAACACAGAATGGTAATACAAAACGTATAATATAATTATTGTTTCCTGCTAAAGACCACAGAAAAGGTATGTACTCAGTCGACTTATCTATATCTGCCCTAGATAATATAATATCCGATTTCCTAAGCCTTTGAATCTAACATTCACAAGTCAACCAAAGTTTCAATTGTAAAATTAACTTTGCTACTGGATTAATCTGTAAGTTGGGTCACTGTGGATATAATAAGGGTAGCGGGAAGTGTATTATATCTATAAGGGAGGATCACAGTGGTAAAAATTTATTAGGGTAACTAGCTGCACGATTGTCTTTTTATGCTTGGGCAAGAGTTTCATGGCGTTTTTGGAATATAAGCTATTTTTTAGTATTATGTAGAGAGCCTGAAAGCATTAAATTAATGGTATTATATGTTTTGTATGAAGATTCAGAGTTGACCGTTAAAGTAAATAATCGGGTTGCTTAAAATACAAAGAAAACCCCACATACTATTGTATGTAAACATAGCGTAGATTTTTATAAATTTAAAACTGATGAGGAATGTTGGATTTCTGGATTTATTTCAGTATGCCAATAGTGGGAAAATCCGATAGTGAGTAATTGTGTTTGTCATATTATTGAGTTTTTTTATATAAATTGATATTTGGGTTATATTTTAAATATTTGTGTTCCGGAACCCTTGAAAATGATGCTTACAAAGGTATCGAAACGTAACAAAATACATTATTGATGGTTTTTACAGAATCTATTCAACCAGGATCTGGTCGTAAAGCAACTGATAAGAGAGGTTGGAATAAGAGTAAAAATAAGCTCTTTCAATTAACCATTCGCATTATCGGGCTCACCGCACCCCATTTAGACAAGAGATTGAACGCCCAGATTGAAATTACTGTCGGTTTATAATATAATATATGTAATCAAAATATTTAAAATATCTAAAATCAAAAACAGATGTATTATTTTTATCTCTTCCGACAAAATTAATATTGAAAATGTTTAAAAAGTATTTAAAAACTTACAACTTGTCCTTTCACTACCTCATCCATGATGTTATGATTTCAATGAGAAAAGATTTTGATCGTGTGACGTGTGACGGACAAAATTCAAATAGGTCAATATATTATTAGGGTTGTCGGATTCGTGGTGCAGTGGTTAAAGTCGTTGTCTACGGTTACGGATATCTCGAGTTCAAGTCCCGGTGCGGATAGTTTCATAAAATTGATTTTCCAATCCATTTATGGATTTCCGTTCGTAAGCGTGAATGTTTGTGATGTCTAAAATTCCCTTCCATTCAACCGGTCCTAAAAATTGGGGTACAGCGAAAGCGATTAGCTCACCACCAGTTCTGTCCTAGCCCTATCCTTCTAACTCCACTCTCTTTGAAAAAGACAGGTTGAGCAAATGAGTAGCAAGCAGCTCTCGTAGAAAACATCTGTTGAGATACCTCCATTAGGAGGTAATATGCCCCACACTGGGAGTAGACATGATAAAAAAATATAATATTATAGGAAGCCAAGGTGGCATCAGACATATCTTAAAAATATAATTAGATATATGAAATCACATTTTTTTTTTAATGAAATTATGTTTGAGTTTTGGAATAATAAGTCAGTTTCATTTATAGAAAAAAATACGAATTAATGATTAAATTTAATTTCTTCTGTATACGTTAGACAATAGTTTTTTTACTTGTTTCTTTAATTAACTTAGTAAAACATTGTATTAAAGCTTTCTTAGCCCAATAGTTGCTAGTTTCGGCCAAAACAAAATAGCTTTCTCTCCTAACAGCCTTGTACTTGACGAGTCGGCCCTTGGGACCCGCAGGAGATAAGGGCCCTGTCCTATTATTTGTGAGGGCCGACGCGAAACGTTTTTGTATCGGATGGTCTAATTAGGGTCCGACCGGCGTCAAACTCAGAACTCTTGTCCCCAAGAGTCTGTCCATATTTCACTAGTCCGACATTCAGATAGGCTTGTGTCTTTTAATGCTACAATATTGGACTCGCGGCGTATCTATAAGTTGTTTGTTTGTCACCTTTTTTTGAATAAATACACCCAGTTTAATCAGTCAATTAATATTTTACGTAAAACAAAAATTTTATTCTATTAGTGAGCTAAATTTTTTTTAAAATTATCTTTAAAAAGGATTTTGATATTGTTACTTTAACGAGTATTTATAAACAATAACAATAAAAAGTTAATTGAATAAAACATGGTTTAATATCTAATAGACTGATTTTTTCACTATATTTTTTGTAAAGCATCTGCGGTGGATACTGTTTTTCGTACTTACCAATGTTACCTTAATGACCAAATATGGAGTTTTTTTTTCCGATGGATTCGGCGGGAAATTTGTGAAAATTCTTTTTTAACCACTACAGCTACGAAAAATATACCTTTCTGCCTCTGTACGCGGCAAATATTTACATAACTTAAAATTACAAAAACTCAACTTATTTATGTCAATGATGGTTCCTTCATGTAACTGAACCTCGCCAAAAGCAACATCATTAAAATTCCTTTATCAAGAAGCTTCTAGCCACACGTTTAAGAGTCAGTAATTAGGGTTGTCATAAGCAATTTCTAAAATTTAAGAACGATTAAAAAAAACTTTTCATTCTCTACTTTTCGTCGAAACATAGAGAATTGGTTTTATTTTTGAAAGGCGATCGCCAACTTAGTGTTCCTTTTCGTTTGTAAAATTCATCATTCGTAGCAGTGACAAAAAACGATCTCGTGGAAACGATTGTATCATAATATATTGCCGAATACAGCAAAGGTTAGGCAGTAACAAAATAATCGGCAGAAAACGTCATTATTTTATCAACCCAATTCTTAATGCGCTAAAATTCACAAACCTTTCGTTAGTTTCATCAACCAATCTCCAACCAATAACGCCTTCATAAACGAAATATTTGAAAAAGTCCGGTTCATTATTCTTTTCGTCCATATTCATTTTCCATCCAGACACACGCTATCATCGAATGATTGAACTTTTGGTGTATTCATCCTCATTCCAAGTAAAAAAATTACCAGTGGGCATTTCAAATATATCTTCAGTTTCATTATTGTCATCATTTCAATCTGTTTAAAAAATGTCGCATAGGTGATGTCTGATATTATGCAAAATTATTTATTCCTTATACTGGTTTTTGACAAAACTATTGTTTAGATAACTCTGACAAGATAAGATTTTCCGAATGATTCAATTTGTTTTAATAATTTCTCAAAGCAATTTTCGATAGGCAAATGATTTATTTCTGGTTTTTGATTTCGACATGTCCATGGTTTTGGCAACCCTGATGCTACCTATATGATTTTCTTTGAATTTAATCTGTTAAATCTGTGAAACTGGATATGTTATGTACATATTACTAGCTATTGGTAGATAGTGAACCAATGTTATATATTCAAAAGTTAAATAAGGTAAATTCATGGTAAAAAAACATCGCACCCACCGGTGAGCTTATAGCGTGTGGAGCCCATACGAAGACTGGTGTGCTTATAGCGGTTTAGTGGTTAATATGGAATTAAACATGATGTCATACTGATATCCGCCGCATATACATTATATTGGATCTCCGGAGACATCAAAACAGATTTTAAATTAATCAAAATTTATCTTGTAATTGTAAGAGAACTCAAATAAATATTATATCTTACTTTATGTAAGATTTTTTTACTATAAATGTTGTTATTTTTAAGACCGTAGCCCAAGCTATTTACTGTGTTTATGGAAAAAGATTCTGTGTTGGGATTGTTTGTATTTTATATATATATATGGCTCAGAAAAAATCAATGTAAGAATAGTATGCATTCTTTAATATGATACATGATTTTGTTTGAAGCGATACTTGTATGTCCACATTTTTTAACCGTGCCCGTGTGGAGCATATGAACTTCTAATAGAGCTTATCTCAACAGAGTTTTTTCTACGAGAAATGCTTGTTATAATATAAGATATCTACTGAGGGTGAATTTTAATATTAATTGAGAAGACCCCGGATCGAAGAGAGGCGAGCGGCTGGTTATCCGAAGTCCTGGAAGGGCTGATCTAAGACGAACGCCATTTAAAATCCGGTTCAAAAATTATTTATTTTCCATTCAAGATGCAGTGGTTTACATTACACAAATATATAAATCCAAACACATAAAATTGATTCTACATTTACATTTACTTAGCAACTGAATTTACTTTAAGTTATAATACAAATGACACGACAAACGATTTTAAATTAAGTCCAACGCAAATAAAAACACAAACAACTCGCATCGTTACCTCCGCCGCAACTCGCCCGGCTCGGCGGATCGTAATCGACTGTCTACCAATAATTAAAAAAACTCCCTGCAAAGTCGGAGCTACCTTTTTCCGTAAAAATGGACTCGTCCAGCGGACGTAGCCGGCGGCTATTGAACGCCTGGCAACAAGAAAGAGCCTATTCTGCGAAATATTGCTGTTGCCGCTGGGTGATTTCAGTTCTGGACATTAATAACACTTATACTTAACAAAAACCAGGGTGTGTCATAATTTTGATTGGTTAAAATTTTGTACATTTTCATGCGTTTATCAAGTATGACCAGGTTTTCATCTTTCGGCATCTTCAGACATTTGAGTACACGAATGAACTCGAACTGAATCATTGAAAATTCTTGTAACTCAGTTGCTCAGCTTCTCTTTTTAGGTGATAAGAAAGGTATAAAGATATAAATTAATGTGGAGCGTATAACCTCCTAATGAAGCGGTCTAATCATCAGGCTTACTACGAAAACTGCTTGCTACTCAGTTGCTTAGACTCTATTTTTTGAAGATAGTAGACATAGAAGGATACGGTTATGACAGGATTAGTAGTTGGCGTATCGCTTACGCTACACCCCTTTTTAGGATCGGAAGGCTGGAAAAATGTTTTAGACGCTCACAAGACATCCATAAATCGATTAAAACAACCATTTTTCAAATTCTCACCAAAACCAACGACGTTGACCACTCGGCTAAGAGCCATACATTAAAGCACACATCAAACTTATATATAATAGCCCAGACCACGCTGTATACGTTTTATTAATATCACATATCACATTTAAATATGAAATTTTCTCATGACCTAAGCGTTCGTGACGTAAACAATGCACACACAGTTCCGACGTACTAGCTACTCTAGACATTCAGCATTTCAATTTCAATACTGTCGTCTAAGATGGGTACGGTTACTAGTAAGAAAATAGTCTTTAAATTTAAATTGAATAAAAATTGTGGAACTGATGGAATTCTTTATTATATTTAAAAGAGTGAAATTATTGATAACAAGAATATGAAATTATGACATCAATTAAAGGTCTTTCTTAAATAAGTAATTAATAAAAATTTTACATTTAACGTAAATAAAATAACAATAATGCTTCGAGTTTACTCCAAGTAAATTTTATTCTGTGAATATAAGATGATAAAATTTGTATAATTCCTTAATCCGTCCACAAACCAAAACAAAAAACGAGAAATTTAAAAAAGTATCACAGAAAAAAGCAAATATTCCAAGACTTAAGAATTCCGCTTACAAATATTTAATATTGTAAATCTCTTGTATATTTCTTTTATTCTTTGGAACAAAAGAATGAAAGATCATTCGACAACAAAAACATCCTCTAATCCGCCAACTGCTTCTTGGTATAATAATATGAAGAAAGAGAAAATGTTCTATGGAATATAAACCATACTTATATTGATAACGCTTCGCCGATTTTTTAGCGAACTTTTTACCCTGGTGTAAAAAGCTCTCCCTTCTCTTATAATTCCAGGCTTACAGGATAATTTAATATTACAACTCAGGCGTGGATATTCAGAAAGCTTATTCACAAAAAGATTACTCGATTCCTAAGTGGCTCTAGTGTGATAAAAGCTATGCTTTTAAATTTAGAACCCTGCCAAGTAAAGCTTTTTTATTTGCATACATTCATAGGACAAAAAAATTGGTCAATGATAATTTGGCATTCGATTTTGTACATAAATAATTACACTTTGTGTTAGAGAGTATTTACTTGGTACACTTGAACTTTTATTTCGATAGTTTTCACTTTGTGTTAAATAGTATTCACATGGTACACTTAAACTTTTATTTCGATAGTTTGCACTTTGTGTTAGATAGTTTTCACTTGGTACACTTTAACTTATATTTCGATAATTTTCACTTTGGATTGGATAGTATTAACATAGTAAACTCAAACTTTGATTTTAATAGTTTCCACTTAGTCACGGATTCTTTCAAAGTGAATTAAGTTGTAGGTTATGTTAGGGTTGGTCTGGTTTGGTTTGTGTAATGTATTCTAATGCGTGGAGCACAGACAATATAGACAGCCTACAGTGCAACTACCTATTTCAAAGTGTGAGTATTTATATTGAGTGAAAACTATTTTGTCTATGTGAACATATTTTTTCGTGAGTGTAATATATTTTTTTAATGAAAGAATTTGTTTTTTATGGAATGTATTTGTTATAAGTGAAAACTATTTTTATGAAAGTGAATATAAACTAAGCAAAAGTGCATTTCATTGTAAGTCTTTAACTACTAGATTAAATGTTATATTATATTCATCTTCTTAGTTGTATTCCTCAAGTGTGAGGGTTGTGACCTTCGCTCACCTAACTTGATTTACTTTGACGATCTTACGCCACTCGCTCCTGCACTGCTCTGAGGGCCAACGGTAAGGAAAGGCGTGTGGCGTCCTTCACTAGGTCACTCCAGTGAGTTGGGGCCCTTTCAGACTTCGACCTTTGCTGTGACGACTAGCTTCTCAAGATTTTCGGTAGGATTGCGGGCGATGTAGCCAAAAAAGTAGTGATTTTATATAAGTAGATAAAATTTGAATCGTTCAATTTTTTACATTTCTTTACGTTTTATCACTAACAACCGTGTTTTACCTTTCGGCATCTTCATCCATGTACTCAATCTGACAGTTAGTAAATAGTTTATATCGTTTTTATTATAAAATAAGAAATTAACAGTTTTTGTAAGAAATTATCTCAATATCTTATTACATATCCGACACAGCATAGTAAAATTAAAACGAACCAAAATTACATTAAGCAGTTTAGGGAAAACCCCTAATAATTGTTATTCTCCAGAAAATTCTGTGTTATTTCTAGCAGAAGCTTCGTAAAAGCTGGCATTTTGTTTTGTATTTAAACGGATAAGATGGCGCAAATACTAATTACAAAGAAAAAACGTTAATTAGAAAGCAAACAGACTAATTACAGTAAAATTTTAAATACAGCTTAGTATTACGTTCGGCTTATGTCTACCAAAGGATGAGGACAATGCTCTCAAACGAATATAGTTAACAGATATATTTACAACAAGAGTGTTAATTAGTAGTTGTTGTTGAAATAAAGTATAATTGATTATTCTATTCAACGGATTAATAACCCTATTAATCGAGTCAGTTGTTAATTAACGGTAATTTATCGAAATGATGAATAATAAAAAAAGTTTGATTAAAAAGTTTTTTATTGGCTTTAGTTTATTTACGAAAACGAACAGGACGATAAAATAGCATTACCGAAGCCTTGGATTTAATCTCAAATAACTTTTAAGGTATCGATTGAATTAGCATTTACTTTGTAGAACTCCATTATAATTGGATAAAGTATCAATTGAGTTCTACAAATTTTTAAAATAGGTAATTGATAGCCATCAGAACTATAATTAAACTTGTTTTAACTTTTTTTTTCTATGGATTCGGCAGTAACTTTGTGGAAGTTTAAGACATCGACTGAGGGTGCTTGATGGAATTTCAATATTAAATTTGGATTATTGAGATTTTGTACACTTCCATGTATTTTGTCACTAACGACCCGGGTTTCGCCTTTCGGCATCTTCAGGCATTCGAGCACACGAATGGACTCGAACTCGAACTCGAACTCAGTTCGAGTCCATTCGTGTGCTCGAATGCCTGAAGATGCCGAAAGGCGAAACCCGGGTCGTTAGTGACAAAATACATGGAAGTGTACAAAATCTCAATAATCCAAATTTGTGGAAGTTCATATTTAATATAAAATTAAATTAAAAATTGATAACTTAGTTATTATTTATTATTTTAGCTTGGCTATATATAAAATTTCAATAGTTGAAATTTTGTATATTTCATTGTATTTCGTCACTAACGGCACGGGCTTCGCCTTTCGGCATCTTCAGACATTCGTTTACACGAATATATTGAATTTCCATCAATTTCTTTCTATTATAATATTTTATCGATATCTTAAATTAGCTATATTTACTGCTTAGAAGAAACAGACATTATTATGTCATCTCACGTTTTCAAATATCATAAAATTTATATTAAATTGAATTATTCAAGGTATAATTTGTTTTTTTGGAAAAGGAGCTTACGTGGTGTTATTAATTAATCATTGAAATAAATGCATTGAAATTTTGTTAATTATGCTTAATTATATGGACTTCTTGTAATATCTACTTAAAGGGGTATTTTATAAAGATCAGGACAGGTTTAGCTCACTGCGAGCATCATCAACTGATGGTATGGCATATTCTTCACATATTACGTGATGCGTTCCGCTCGTTAAAGAAACAATTTGTGGATGCAAAAAATCTTAAAGACTATCATTGTTCATGGTCAATCTAAAACAGTAAAAACGGTTTGGATTTCATTTGAAATACTGTATTAAACTAACGAATTTGATATCATTAGGAGAAACATCTTTAGTCCGTATGAATACGAATTTGATAGTAAAATCTAAAACCATCCCATCAATTCCACTCAAGAACACAACCAAATGTTTTCGTACGATTTGCAATTTTGTCCTCGGAAAAAAACGTCACCATCCGCCCCCGCTCACATGTGCCCGGCATAATAACGTCTGCGATTAAAATTGAAATTAGGGTCTAATTGAGCCCAAAGCGGTGCTTAGACGCTGTCCGGTAGGCGTCTCGTACGAAGCCACAAGGACTCTGCGGGCATTACTGACCCCAGAAGTTGTCGCGAAGTTTCGGGTAATTGATACAGCAGCAGTTGGGGGTTTTGGCCACCCGCTGCGGTTTTCGGGCGACAGATTCTCGAGTACGTGCCGCTGGGGTTGGCATTGTTTTTGCGTATCGTGTGTTATTATGATACGTTAAGATCTATTGTTGAAACTATTTTAGACTCGTTACATTGGTCTCCATACATCTAAATGAGAAAGTCTGGCCGTCTGCAAATAAGAAAAAAAATTACTTGCAAAACGATACATATCTGAGTCGATAAACAACATACGCACCATGCACACTATAAACTTTTTTAAAGATTTTGATGACAATCGATTCTATGTAAGCAGGAGAATATGTCAAGTTCAGAACAATCGAACAAAAGTCTATTATTTACATAATTTAAGACATCGACTGAGGGTGATTGATGGAATTTCAATATCAAATTTGGATTATTGAGATTTTGTACACTTCCATGTATTTTGTCACTAACGACCCGGGTTTCGCCTTTCGGCATCTTCAGGCATTCGAGCACACGAATGGACTCGAACTGAGTGTGCTCGAATGCCTGAAGATGCCGAAAGGCGAAACCCGGGTCGTTAGTGACAAAATACACGGAAGTGTACAAAATCTCAATAATCCAAATTTTCTATTATTTACGTTGAAAAGTTAGATTGAACATTATGGTTTTTTTCAGAAGTGCCAAAGTTCATATTAAAAAGCTGTTTTATTTAAAATATAACCTATAAAGTTTTAATAAAAATTTGTTGATTTATTTTAAAAGTACTTTTTTCAGAATGATTCGTATCCTTTTGAAGTGGGTAAAACACTTTCTGCGATATTTAAACATTTTTTTATATTAGCTCAAGGTCGTTATGAACTAAAAATGCTTATTATTAAAAATTGTGTTATTGTGCTTGCACACTACTTGCACATTTTCCCAATGATCAAGATCGGTTTCGATCCTGATCGATATAAAAATGTATAAGTAGTACAAAAAAGATAGTGCTTTATTTTTAAAATATATGTCTTTCCACCAAGAATAATTGAAAGTTAATACCTTAAAGTTATCTATATCAAATGTTTATTTTTTTCAATTTAGCATTGAAGATCTATGGAACTTTTGTTTGTGATCTCTTTCATTTTCAAAAGAAGAAAATAAATGCTAATATCAAAATATGTGGTGAGCGTATACTGACAGAGCGCATTAAGTCATTTTCTGATGATTTTCTGTTTGAAATGACAAAATGTAGGCAATTTAAAGTTCTGCATACTGATAAAATATATGAAGTCATAGAATGTAATGACTTCATGCATTTTATATTTTTAGATAAAAAACAGTATTAAGTCATATTATTATTTATTTATTCTGGCAAAAAGCATGACATAACTATAACTAATCGATACCAAATCGTATGATTTATGTGACAAAAAGGCTTTTCTTTACAATGTAGAAAAAATCTTTTTAAAAAACAAACGATTATACGTGGAAGAGAGAGTAATTTGAGAAAAATGTATTATTTCAATGTAAATATCTTTGAGTTTGTTTTTTTGATATCGACGGTGTTTTATCCAATTGACGTAACCCTCAAAATTGAATTTTTTCAAGAGGGAGTAAAACTGTACATTATACATGGTGAGTTACGCTATGAATCTTTGAAATACACTCCTGTAAATTCTCATGTTTGCAGATACGGGATTAGACGTAGGGAGTGTCGATATAACAATAGCTTAAATCAAGTGGCCAGGTCAGAATTTTTTAACCTAAAACCAATATAGAATGATGTTCCCCTTTCAAAAATTGGTCAATTTATTTTTCTAATTAATATGATTTGGTCGGGTTCTGCTCTGCCGTCTTTAAAATGAGATCTGATCATTAATTCATTTAATTATTTTTTGAAGGCTAGATAAATGGCCAAAATACAGTCGATTTATAACGTCTTCTGTCAGTATAACGTCGATATGCACTTTAAAAATGTTTCAAATACAATGAAAAAATAATTTCGGTTCGTAAAATATCTAACCTGTTACTATATGCATATTCATAAACACAATCAAATAACAAAGAATAATACATACAATTGAAATGTTAATTATTTCACAAAGAAAAATAATGACTTAGCAAAAATACAACGAATTTCTTTGACAGAATTTCACAGTAATAAACGTGTATGTTGAGGAAAGCTCCATTTTTTAATCAAAATACTTTTCATAATATTTCATTTCACTCTGTTAAAAGACCTTAAAAATTTCGCCGTTGCGTTAGTACTAATAAAAGCATGCAACGACGTATAAAATGCCGCTAAATTAAATATTTCAAAAGCTCTCTTTCTCAGGAAATGCGCAATATGTTACCAGCATGTCATTGGGTAAAATGAAATGGGCAAATTATTCTTCGACGAAGCTTATTAAGAAAAAAATATGAAAAGGTAAATTGCCTGTGATGTTTTAGTATCTGTGTTGTTAAATAATACAGTATACAAATGACATACAAAGTGTGGAGAATCTGGTACAATAATGAAGTCAACCACTTGTATAACAATTTAAATTTTGTACAACTTCAAAAAACGTCTAAAGGGTCCCAGATAACCAGTGGTGGACTTATTCTAAAAAGATTGGTTGCCAGGAATCAATGGGGCTCACCCAAAGGTCAAAGGTGGCCCATCTAAAAATGGAAGGAGGCCCCTTCCTAATATACTAATTCTTATGTACTGTACATACTAAAAGTTATTTGATAATTAAAAAAGTTCTCATGTTACATACAACTAAAAAAGACATCATAATAATCATTTAATCATGATAAGTTATTAGTGCATTGTGTAAATCGTCGTAAGAAAACATATTTATTTGTATTGATTTAATACGTCATGTATTTTTTTAAACATGTAAAATGAAAAAGTTATTTGATTTTACTGAGAGTCTCTAACATATAGCGGGGTTTACTTGTGATCGGGTAACCTGGCTTGTATGGCCAGTCCGCCACTGTATTTATATGATTCGTTTCGCCTAATCGATATATGCACATTTGGCTGCAGGAGCAACTGGAGGGATTCATAAGATCCGCCTGACCGGATTGTGTGTGGCCAATCGCTTCAGTCACTGCTCGGGCAGCAAACATGGTACAGTATGTACGTCTTATAACTTTGCGCTTTTAATACACTGATACGCTTTCTGTTTACTACACAGAGCATGTCAGTGTATTAGTATGTATGGATCCCATAATCCTAGAGCAGTGTATGGATGCCGTGATCTTAAATCCTAGAGTCGTAGTGTGAAGTTATACGGCGTGTAGGGCGAGTGTTCCTAGTAGTCGGCTTTTTGAGCTTAAAACTTAAATAATAGTGGATACATAAAAAAAACATTTTTTTAAATTCGTGTAGGTAGTCTTGCCACTTGCCAATATATATCTGCACTAAACCGACCTATATGATGCAATACGCAATTAAAAAAAGCAAATTTTTACTTCGCAAGTTTCGACAAATTCACGTTGAATAGGGATCGCTAACAAAATATAATTTATATTGTCATGCTTTGCATCATTATGTTTTTTTTATTTTTCTGTCTACTCTCAGTAAATTCGTTCGCCATATTTATTAAGTTTCATAGTGATGGCCGGACACTGGGCAACGAAAGGCCAACCATTGGATTTTGGGGGCCGACCAGTGGGAGAGTTGTTATTTTTTGTAAACTTCTATTATTTTATGCTTGGTAGAATATTAACTATTTTATTTTTAGTTGGTTACATTACTTAATCCCTGTTTAATGAAATAACAGCAAAAAAATATGTATTTATCATTTATTGATTCAAAATCCTTTTTGAAAGTACACCTCTCGCTTAACTGGCCGACCTCTGGCGAAATGACCCTACTTACTTGTGCGCGACACTGTTAATAGCTATGTGTGTGTATAAAAAAATTGCGTCGTAGTCCATTCACAAAATCATCATTATGGTTCACAAAATCAAAAGACTATTATAATAAGGGAAAGCGTAGCGATTCTTTTGATTTTCTTCTGAACAAAGTTTTGACCATTGATCTGACAGCTAATCGTGATACAATCACTAAAAAAATGAATAATTTACAATGTTCATTTAAAAAAGAATTCAAAATTTTTTTAATCATCCATTGAATGGTGGTTTTCATATGTATTATATGTACGTAACTCTTTGCGACAGATTATTTAGAATTGACACGACTGCATCGTGTATGTTTTCAGCTGTTTCGCTAGTTCAGTTATGGACCTTAAGACTGCGATAGCTAGACCATTCATTACCAGTGTATGTCAGGCACGTGTATCCATGAGGTATTCATATGAAGTTCAGTTTGGTGGGAAGCCACGGATATGCAAATTATTTATTTAAAAATATATCTTCTTTTATGCGGCCACAATCATTCTCTACGTGCCGTTTTCAGTAGTAGGTTAGTGCACTAAGATATAAAGTGATTTCCTTTATCAACTAGGGTGTTAAGAGATGGATTTTGTCTCTGCCACCTGGCCTGCATTCAATCGAGCGCCACCATCGCAGGACTACCATCAGTGGCGTAGACGACGGATGTGGCTTAAATATAAAATCACGGAAATAAAAAAAGTCTTGACGGTGGTGTGACATGCACATCCTGTGGGAGTGTCATTTAGTGCACGTAGAAAGGGAAGTGTTGCGCATGCAGTGTGATGACTTGGTAACAAATAAATAATGCAAATTATCATGCCTTAAAAAAAATTGCGACACCGAACGAATATACCTTAACTCATAGAAGCTTTTCGCTTATCAAGAGTGTTTGATTTTCTACACACTAAGTACACGCCATCAAGCTTTGGACAGTTGCTTCTAAGGCACTTCCGACTCAGGAAAAAACCGGTGGATTCACTTAACGTTTGATACGTTACTGGATATTACGGTATAAAATTAACCGATAGAATAGCAGTGGTGGTTGCAGAAGGGCAAGTGAGACGGATTTTATCAATTTTATATTTGTGAATATTTAACTTGTGTTTTTTTAATTGATATACCACTGATTCAGAAATTTTTTTATTCCTCTTCATAAATAGAGATTGTGTGACAGTCATAATTGGTATAAAAATAAATAATACTTACGTATTAATTTAAAATAGTGCATCTCAATTAAAAGTCTTTGTTTATACTCGTACCAGACCGTCTGCAATCATTTAATTGGAAACATAACCAAATCTACGCGTGTGTTATACCAAAAGTATTCTTTGACCACACCCTCCCGAGAAATGTCGACAACTTTACGGAGAAGGGTTGAATTAAAATATGTTTTACACTGTGCACCAATTGTCCTTTTGGAGTGGACGAAAACTCCCATAGAATGGCCACCCCTTCGCAATGTCCAATTAACCCTCAATGACTGTGAAAATTGTCCGCTTCTGTATTTTATTACTGAGTCATTTTAGCCCCCCCCCCTCATCTGATTCGCACCGACCGGGCACAAAGTGTTTTTTGTTCAATTCGGGTTAGAGCCTTTCATTTGAATAATTTTTGCATGTCACTTTGGATCAATAGAAACAAAGCGGTTGAAAATAAAACAATTTGTGGGATGCCAAAGAATAGAGAATAACACGATAATTTCCATAATTTATTCGTATATGCCACCACGCCACTTGCTAATTGGAGGGTTAGAATATCATTCTTCACCATTATTTGTCGAGTCATCATTTTAAAATTAGACTTAATTACAATAATAATTCCGAACATTTCTCTTGAACGACCCTGATATCAAACATTAGCTGGTGGGTCCTTTATTCAGCCATGGTTTTTTCTATACCCCTTTCTTATTCATGGTGTAACAATGAGTTACTTCGGCAATTAAACCTTTAAATTATCTGTGAAATAGGTTATACAAAAAATTGAAAATTTTGCTTTTCGTAAATAAAATAGTTCTACATATAGTTAAAAATTAAAAAATGCATTATAGTTTACGTCTTATTTGTACAATTATTCATAATTTGATAACCTCCTAGTTTACAGTAGAGTATTGCAACAATTAATATAGCATAGTAACAATCCAAGATGCATGACGTACCGCAACCGCGTTATTTCAAACGTCACCGAGACACGTCTCGAGTTTGTTCTGCTATGAAAAATTTCGATTCTTGCGTCTTTCGATAACTTCATATAGTTTGATATGTATTTGAGGTTTTACACACAAAATATGCCGTAAAATAATTACTTAATACTACATAAAACAATATTTCACAAATTGTCATTTCGCTTTAT
The DNA here is from genome assembly GCA_022494535.1 of Himalopsyche phryganea. Lineage (NCBI taxonomy): Eukaryota > Metazoa > Arthropoda > Insecta > Trichoptera > Rhyacophilidae > Himalopsyche > Himalopsyche phryganea. The sequence goes on along the minus strand of JAGVSL010000202.1, from coordinate 112,410 downwards.
AAAGGCGTTTATATGATAAAAGCCACACGGTAAAGAAATGTGACTGTATGAGATCAGAAGGATTTTTTTAGCGTGTAAACGGAAGTTTAAATTCACATCTACATTTAAATCAGAGGTTCAAAAACTTTTTCATCAAAGGGACAATTGATTATGATTGATGATGATCTATTGATGATTGACAAAAGAGGTCAAAAATATATTGGAGGCCCTTTCTTTTATAAATATTTTCTGTTTTTAAAAAAACCTAATTCAAAAAAATAATAAATTATCTCATTGTGTGAAATTATATTTTTTACTTAATTTACATTATTTTTTGACACGACCCATTATTATTCAGTGTAAATCGTGTCCAGAACATTCATCGAATCATCCCTTGTAGCGTAAAGTCAAGAAAAAATACGTTGTAATGTGTCAAACGCATCGTGTTTCGGCAAGGTCGGATGAGTTTAGAAAGTGACGATAACCTCTCTAAGGCGCATTCTACCCTTACAGAAGCAAGAAGCCGTAGTCTCACCGTTGCAGGAATAACGTTTTCTTTCGGTAGTCACCCTCCGTGAGGGGTTTGGAGCGCTTTGCTCGGCCGTAGGCGCTGACCATTAAGCCAACCTTTGCAGTCGTGTAACGTTTTCGCAGGCTTAATTTTTTTAAATGTTTCTTTGTATTTGTTTTTATTTTAAATTGTAAAATCTGTACACATAACTGAAATAAATAGTGATTTGACTAAGTGACGAGCTTGTTTGAGTGTACCTGACAGGCTTCAAGCCTTCACATATTTAGTTAAAGAGATCGGCAATAAATGCTCTATTTCCTTTAAGTTTTATATTGAACTCATTGAGATTTCCCGTAATGTCAACCAAGAATGCCTGGTCACATAACCAATAAATATCGCGTAACTCAAAGAGATCATTGTGCTTTTGACATAGAAATATCTTGCTACTTCTTTCCTCATATCAAACAAGCGTTTTAATGTGACACTTCTACTAAACCACCGAACAGCTGAATAATAAACCACATCTACAAACTTGGTTTGACATTCATTAGTGAATACCACACAGGATATTTAATTTTGAATATTCGATATGAAGAATAAAAAAATAATACAGATTTAACATAAATTTTGCGGGACACACTTTGTGAACCCCAGATTTAAATAGTTATCGACAGATGGCGAGATTCTGATGCTAACGCTAGACAACTATGTATATGAAATAAAGAAAATTGTACCGATTTTTAGACGGCATTCTAAGTGTTAAACTGTTATTTCTTGGTGGAACGGCATTGTATGTATATAAATATATTTTTTCCGTTTTGATTACATAATTTTATCTAACAGTTTTTTTATAAATGAAAATCAAACAAACCGAAGAAATCACAGGAATATTTCCTACTCTGATATTAATTGAAGAAAAAAAAACATTTTTTTTAAAGCATGTCCGTTCCCAATATCGAGTATGGCCTACTAATGAAGGTATCTAAACAGAGATTTTTCTAAGAGAACGAATGTTACTAAGTTTCTTGACTTCTAATTTTTGGAATAGAGGATATAAGGAAAATATATGGCTAGGACAGAACAAGTGGTATGCAAACCACTCCCTATGTCTCGTTATTTTGATCGGATGGGTGGGAGGGAATTTTAGACATCACATAATTCATGTCTAATAACAGAAATCAATTTATAAAACTGTCCGTACTGGGATTCGAAACCACGAGATTGGCAATGGCAGCCAACGAAGTTGACCACTGCACCACCTGCCGTATTTATTATATTTATAAAAATAAATTGCATTTTTTTGTATTAACTCAAACATTTTATCCAATGATGATTAACGGTCGTTAAAGTGTTTATTTTTATAAATAAAAATCAAGTAAAACACAGAAACAACAACAATATTTCTTCGTTTCTTAGTATACAATTGAAAATAAACAGATACCACAATAAATAAAAAGATGAATTACGAAACTTTATTCATGGTCAAATTATGATTGACACACAACGGAGCTTAACAAATTATTAATGTGGGTTCACTCAAATAATCATTCAGTAATAATTTATTTAAATAGTTAGATAAACATAACTTTTTATCGTTCTTCAAAAACTTAATTAATTTCTGTTTTACAGCAGTAACACAATAATTTATAACTTTATTACTGACAGCAAACTTAAAAACGGATTCTTTTTTATTAGATCATTAAAACGGTTGCATTGAATCAAAGAGAACTCCTCCATCGAATAAAATAATAACGATGCCTATTAGTCGCATGAAAGATCATGTAAGATTTTTAAATTGGATCATACTTGGTTCCAGAACAGAAGCAGGAATATGTACCACTCACTTCGCCCGTTTTAATGAGCTCTGACTTTACACTTTTCAGTTTGTATGACGGCCTCTTAAAAAGTTTTATGGCCGTTGTTAACAAGTATACCGTAACTTTAAAACACTCATTAAATGTCTGGAGTAGTCAGAGCTGGAAAGACAGCAGTTTTCATTTCGAGTCGACTTCTTTCCCATGCTGTAAGTGACCCAAGTAAGGCAATGAACGAAATGTACTTTCCAGAAGTGTGAAACATGTAATATCTATGTTACGCCGAGTGTGTGAAAATATTTATTTCATGAAATGTCAAAAATCTTGCCTGATTCATGAAATAATCAAGCCCATTGCCTGATTCAAGAATTAGGAAAACTATCTGCCGAATGTGTGAATTCAGCAGGGTATAGAATTATTAAACTGTCAATATGACAGTAGAAAAAATAATTGTAATACGGATGTCAAATTTAGCTTGATTTATTAAGATGCGGAGCAGTCCCAAGTTAAGGTTGAGTTATTGATTGGACATTACTGAATCTAAATTTACTGATATTATGGACATAAATTGTTATGGATTTTAATTGTAGACTCTTTTATTTGATTTATGTATAATTTGTTTGCTAATCAGTATTTACTTGCCTTAGTTCATGAACCATCAGTTTTATATACCTTTATTTTTACACTCAATTTTATATAAATAAGCCTGTTATGTTTGTATTTTTATCGAAATTTATTTTTATAGCGAAACCAGTCCTGATCATTATAAATAGGCGGAAGTAGTACAAATGAATTGTGTTTTATTTTTAAAATATAATGTCTTTCCACCAAGAAATGACAGTTAACACCTTAAAAGTAACACTTTCATTATTGAATATTGTTTGATTTAAATACTATTGTCAATCAACAATTTAATCCGTAACATTTTTATGACAAGAAATTAATGCTACTTAAGTTATTGTAACAGAAAGATGAAACTTTAAACGACTTTAGTTTATTCACTTCCAAAAAAAGTTAAGATATAAGGATAGGGCTAGAACAAACTAATGATTATCGCTCTCAATACTCTCCGTTTTTAAATCAAAAGAGTGAAAGAGAACAAAAGGCTAGACATTTTGAATAGCACGATGGAATTATAATATGCATATTTATTTATTTATTTTATTTATTTATTGCAAATTTAAAAAAAAATGAAATGCATGGCATTACAGCTGATGCCAATGCGCCATGCATTTCACAAAAATAATAGCAATAAAAACAATAATGAAAATAATTTTTTTTTTTAAATAGTGGCAGAAGGCAATTAGTTGAAAATCGGTTGTTTTACTTAATTATTTAATAGTGGTTAAGGTTTGCAAAAAGAGAAGCTTAAATTTCATGATTTTCATAAAAGTTGATTATCTCAAAACAAGGTTTTTTGTCTTCACACTTTTTGCTACTATACCGAAGATATTTACAAAATAATAGTATAAGTCCATTGTATAAAGCAGAATCATAAATCTGATTAAAATTTTAGCCATAACTATGCTAGATTTGCCCAATTGGTGGAAGCCCTGTTTGTCATTGAATATTTTGCAAGAGATTAGGATTCTCTCCGCGTCATACGAAATAATAGTGGTGTCAATAAATTAGAAAGTTTTCATCCGTAGATTTGAGGGCGGCATTAGCTAAAACGGACATAACTGTTAGCTGTTAAGAGATACGAGATTGCGTATAATATTCATTTATGTTTCTTAAACATTAAATTAGCCTGGTGATAAAACAATAACAAATAAGTTTTGACTGCCGCATCAAGTATTAAGGAATCACTGGAAGTGGAAATAATATTTTTTACTCTATAATAAATTTAATTCTAGGAAATATTTACGTGAGAGTGTGATTACAAGTGATGAAGAACTAAAAAGCTTGAAGTAACCGTTTGAGACTATTATAATGCGTTTAGAAGTTGCAGAGAAATTTGCGTAAAACTATTTCTAACAGAACCTGACAAAACTGGTTAGTTTAATAATGAAACCGCTTTTAATATTATATTACATGTTTCAGATTACGCTAGTAAATAAATGCGGACGCTATGCTCGCTTTTTAATGCGGTATATGGATATTTTTCAACTGCCTTTTTAAGAGATGAAAGTTTAGATAATGTTTCAGAATTGGCAGGAACGGTAATTTAGAAGATCTTCTTTGAACGCAATCAATTATTTACTTTGTGATTAGTTTTAATGGGTTCGAGAAATCGTCCTCGGCTGTCAACAACTGCTAAACGCTCTTGTGCGATCAAAGATTCAAATCGATGGACCAACATTTTCGTATATTGATTTTTCAGTAGGAGCAATTTTTTTATTTCTCTCACTCCTTTTATAATTCAATCTTTCTGCTATAAACGACATTAAAAAGAGAGTTTGAGTGACCGAAAAATTTTTGTTAAAAGAATTTTTTGAGATATTCCACTAGGAGGAATAATTAAATTAAAATACATTTTTTTTTATTTAAAGTACAGTATTCTTTATTGCTTCAAGCCCACCCGCTATGTGGTCACGCACTTCATTTTCCAAAATGCAATAACTGTATGCATGGGACCTATATTTTAATCATGCACTATTGTTCTTTTGAATAGAAAAACAAAAAAAAAGTGACTTGCTCAGCCACTTAGTTTAAGTGATATTAACCCTTCCGTACTCATGGTGTAACAATGCGTTACTTCGGCCTTTAAACCTTTAAATGATTTATGAAATAAGTCAAACAAAAATTAAAAATTTGGCTATTTGTAAATAAAATAGTTCTACATTTAATTGAAAATTAAAAATATATCATAGTTTACGTCTTCTTTGTATAATCAATCATAATTTGAAAACCTCGTCAATTTTACCACCGAAAAAGACAACATTATAGTACAGTATATGACACACCCTGGTTTTGTTTGTTTCTTGGTAGTCGAACCGAATAATCGTCGTTAAAAAATAATCGGTTGCCGACCGACCGACGAGCTAAAACTAGAAAGCAGACGTTTGTTAATAGACTCGGCCGGTTGATGACAATCATTGACAAAAGGGAGGACCCTACAGTGTTTGAAGTTTAATTTTAATTTTATTTTTTGGCGGGCAGTCTATTCCCGGAGGCCTCGGCGGCTAGGCGAGCTAACCGAAGTATCGCAGTCATTATAAATTGTTTGTTTTGAAATTGGATTTAATTTAAAGTTAAAATCGTTTGTTGTGTCAATTGTATTATAAACTTCATGTGGTAAGGCAAATTCATGTGGTAAGTAATCGTAAATGCAGAATCAATTTTATTTGTCACTGATAATTTTTGTGTAATAAACCAATTGAATAAGAGATGAACAGGATTAGAGTGGTGTTTGATTGAGATCCCAGACATCCTGGATGGTGATAACCAAGCATTCGCTCCTCTTTGACCCGGCCTTCTCATATAGTATTAAATATAGTATAGTATAGTAACGATCCGAGATGCATGACCGTGCCGTTTGCAACCGTTTTGTTTCAAACGGCACTGAAAAAAATCTCGAGCCTGTTCTGCTATGAAGAATTTCGATTCATGCGTCTTTCGATAATTTCGCTTAGTCCGATGTACTTCAGATTTTACAAACAAAATATGACGTAAAATAATCGCTTAAAACTACATAAAACCGTATTCCACTTTCTGAAATTGTCATTTCGCTTTATAAATGCGTTTATATGACAAAACCCACACGGTAACGAAATGTGACTGCATGAGATCCGAAGGGATTTTTTTGCATGAAAACGGCAAGGTTAAGTATCGTGTGTATCCGTATACTGAGAATCCGCTGTGGTGATGAAATTTAATTTACTCATCATTGAAAAATCGAGAATATCCCGATCCACATAATATGATGTTGCAAATTTATCGAATGCCTCAAAGTAGGCCTTGGTTGTGATCAAGTCAGCGTGGCATTGACTTAATTGTTTTATGAACATTTTCTCATGTTGGGAGTGTGTTCATATTTAAATTTAAATTATTGATAATTTCGATCTTCCAATAAAGCTGCAAACGTATGTTCCACAGTTCGTTCCGTTCCAGCTTCTCTTTGTGTAATGTTTACCGCCCCTTTCTACAAACTAAACACCACACCTAAAGTAAGCCACCACATTTAACACATAATTTAACTCGCATCCAAGTTAATCCGTAGTGCCGGCGCATTTCTGGCCCAAGTTATTCGCTACGATTTAAATGCCAGTGTTATATCTCTAATGGCCCTTACCTTAACCTCTTATTGTTCTCCGAGATTAAGCAGAGCGATTTTCCTCGGCCGTATTGTTTCGTTTTGTGTCCAGTAAGGCGTTGTGCGCTTATTCTTTTCGTTTGGATAAGCGATTGTGCGCTATTTTGAACGTTATAAAGTCATAAAAAGCTTTCAATTAGGGTCCAAATTTTAAGTCTCAGTCAAGTAAAGTGTTTTTTAATTCCGTCGTTTTTGTGAAAATTGTTTTTTGGGGCAGTTATAGCACAAAACGAAACATGGGTATTACAGTTTCACTTAACGAAACGTCCGTAATTGAATCATGAAACATGTTACGTGTTCACTTGAATGACGTTGACTCTTATTGTGTATCTGAATGAAGAATATATGCCGTATAACTTTGGACTTTTTACAACACTGAGCGTGTCAGTGTATTAGTATGTATGGATCCTGTAGTACTAGAGCAGTGTATGGATCCCATGTATTCATCAGTAATCCTAGATCCTGGAGCCGGACCTTAGAGCCGAAATGTAAAGTTATACGGCGTGTTGATGAATATGACAAATCTTTTTTACCCAGCTTCGCCTGAGATAGAGGGCGTTAACATTTAATCGATGGCGTTATTTTGTCGTTATTTTGATGTTAGCTAATATTGAAAGTTGAAAATATCACTGAGGACCGTACCTTATGTGAAGTTCACAAAATATAAACAATCAATAAATAATAATGCAAAAAATTGAATGTTGAAAATAGCATAGTTGACTGCACGCGTGTGTGGCCGCGCAGTAGTTTTCGAACGCCACGCACCAATCTCGGCTTGGCGTGCATAGCGCAATACATACTATTCAAATTCAAATCAGTAATATAAATCTGTAAAGTAACCATTTTTTAACCACAACTTATACAAAATTTTTACCACGTTCGCTCCCAATGGGTGTGAGGCAATTTTAGACATCACAAACATCAATGCCTATGAACAGAAATCCAAAAATCAATTCATGAAACAGTCCGTACCAGGATTTGAACACGATACATAATACTGCACTACGGACCGTTAAGTTCATTTATTTTGTTTTCAAAAACTTCAAGCTCAGTGGTCTATTTCTCTTGCTAAAAAAATAGCAAAGAGTTTATCAATGCTGCCACTATTAAAATCGTGCGGATTCACCAAGAATATTCCAGGGTGGGAAGCTTAAATTTAGCTCGGTTAGTGGAAACAATTGTTTTACAGATGCGATTTGACGGCCGTTAAATTGTTTGGAATCACCAAATGGTGGATTCTTCCACAACATCAACGCTCGTAAAATAAAGTCATAAAATTGCTCTAAAAATACACCCACAGATGATATTATTGATTCAAGTGGCTTTTCATTTTACTTATTTAATCGACATAGAAATAACTGTAAATTAACTTTGTGTGAATATTTATAATCTATAGTGAGTACCCGGCATACGCTGCAATGCCACTCAAAGAAAGAAAGTGTTTGTGTTTTAATTCTATTTATTGAAATGTTTTTGGATTAGATGTCTTCACGGGCAGAAAATTTATAAAACTACCCCGTTCAACATCGACATCTTCTTCGATCAAGCTTCAATATCACACTTGTTACCCGAACCCCAACCCGAAAACCACATTTTTTTTCATCCCGAAAAAAAGCCCGATTTTTTCGATATAGAAATTCATGTATACTTTCCAAAAAGTATATGTTATTATTTCCATATTGCCACCGAAATTCTTAACATATGTGAAATAAATTATTTCAGTTATGAATAGTATTGCCTTATGGCTGACACATGACCCACACATAGTTCGAAATATTTTTCTCAAAATTAAATTCTTTATACGGGCCCGGCCCGAGACCAAATCTGAATCGTCTTTATCCGTCCGAGCCCGGTCCACGGGACGGGCCGAGTAAAGGCCCACCGGCCAAGTCTGGGCCCGTGCAGACACGAATAAATTTCTAATAAGGTTTTTCCGAAAAGTTACTGTTGGAGTATTTGATTCTTTCTTTTAGATTTCTTTTTAGATTTTAGATTTAAAATTTTCAGAAACCTTCACTGGTGTGCGTGGAACAACTGCCCAAAGTTTCATCGACAACGGATGAATGGTAAAGGAATGCATAGAGGACAAACAGAAAAACAAACATTCATTTATATATATATACACCAGTGAGTACCCAGCATGCGTTGCAATGCCGCTCAAAGAAAGAACGGGTTCGTGTTTTAATTCTGTTATTGAAGTGCTTTTGGATTTGAGGTCTGCACGGGTTGAATTTTCATAAAATTACCCGGTCCGAGCCCGTCATCTTCAGGCCCGGCCCGGCCTGAACCCCGACTCTTAATATTATACTTCATACCCGAACCAAACCCGAAGACCAGATTTATTTTTCTCAGCCCGAAAAATGCCCGATTTTTTTTCAATATATTCATTTGTACTTTTCAAACAACATGATATTGTTTCCATATTTCCAACGATATTAAATAACGATAATGAAATAAATACTTAATGACAAAACATCGGATGAATAATAAAGGAATGCATAGAAGAAAAACAAACAAACAGATCTTCATTTTTATATAAAATATATTTATAGATTTAAGGGTTATTTAGAAAAAAGTTATGTTTAAAGCCTTTGTGAATGAAAATCAACAAATATATTCGTATATTTTAACAATTCAAAAATAACTGACAATTACGCATATTTGAAACTTATCACAAAATATAACAACTTTATGTGTAATGAATGTATATTTGCTGGTCGCCGTAACCGATAAATAAAGATCTAAGGTCTTCTTAATTAAATCAGGATATTGTTTTCTATCGCAGTAAATATTTTTGTTTTGATGTTTCATACTTGTGTTTTTATAAAATTTTAAACGTAATAATTGAGCCCATATGACGAAAAACAGCATGGTCCTAAAAATAATAATGGTTGGTAGTTGTATAGATACAATTTATCGAAAATATTTATCTCTACGGCTTGAGTAATTTTATTGAGAACACGGTTTATTGATCAAAAGATCTTTTACTTGATAAATGTGTTGACAAATTAACCAAATAAAGACTAACGCTGTTTTTCCGCATTTGTGCTCAATTATTGCACAAGTAAAGATTGACTGATATGAGATATTGAAATGCTTTATTATAAATTATTATTTACTTACGAAATCCAGTTTTGATAATGCAGCAATAGGGAATATATCTCTTATGAACTTACCTGAAAAAAAGAAGGAAATAACACATTATGAATAAAACTGTTTCGTAAATTGGAAGGGATTGTTTAGTACTAGTGGTTTTTACCCAGCTTTGCCCAAGATAGAGGGCCCTTATAAGGTTATTTAGACGTTGGCTTTGTAACGGAGATCCACCTACGTCCAAGTCTGCGAATTGTCAAGACAATATCACGTTTTTTAAATTCATTTTCAGTGATGATGGCAACTTCATTTACTATCGGTGCGGTAAAGACATGAAATGAGGATGTCACTGTTTTAAGTTTTATATCTTTTGATTTTATACAAATTTTACAATTCAAGCATGAACAATTATTATTTGTGACATAACATATTTATAGTTGCTTTGCAACACGACGCTATGACGATGAAAATCACATAATATTTAGTATGAAACGGTTCCTTAGCTATTTCCTTAGGTGTTGGTTAGTTTTTTTTATTCTGCATTGTAGACGTCAAAAATACAGCGTTTTATGTTTTAGGTTAAAAGTTAAATGTTGAGAATTGAAAGTAGCAAAATAAAACTAACAATTGCACCTAGAATGATATGTGAAAATTTCACGTCGCTAGTGTACACCGTTTGGTAGGAGTTGTTGTGACCGACGGACATACAAACATACAAATCTCTACATGTATTTTTTGCTGTATAGTAGAGATGGGAGTACTTTTGAATGTCTTTTTGTGGGAGGGAAATTTTGACATCACAAAAATCCATAAATCAATCTGTCAACTGTCCGTATAGGGCTTGAACCCGAAACATCCGTAAGCGTATCTAACGACATTGACCACTGCACGACGGAGTCGAGTAATATATTTTAATGTAAATACATATGTATTCTTAACTAGTCAGGTAAAAGTTTACACAACCTTCACTATTATTGAAAAGTTTTCTTATTAAGAAATCATGATATTAACGTCTTATTTTTTAAATATTATAACTATGGCTGAGATAGACATTTTCTCTTATGCGATTGTTTTAAAATATTTTTTTCGGATGGCACGTGTATAGAGTTCTCGGTAGTAATAAAAAAACTAATGCGAACAATATACATCTTGAAGTTGATTTATCGACACTAAAATGATCATTTTCAATTAACGTTTTGTGATGTATCAGAAAGAGTTTTATTGTTTTGTTATTATTTATTATATATCTGTAGTTTGAGTGCTGCTTTTTCATGTCAGACAGAATCAAATGATGTAGGTACAGGCTGTAAAATATTTATGATGTCAGAGAGGTGTTTTGGCTGGACTCGTAAGTGTTTGTTTTCATTGCCTGTTTATTTTATGGGTTTCCGATTTGGTAAGTTTCGACAGCAATAAGGATTGACATAAATTTATTAACAGGTGCCGGTGACTAATAATGTAATGTTTTATTGAATGCTTAATATAGGGTGTATCGTACTCTTAGAAAAGAAACTATTCCAGATATTGATTAGTGCTGATTAACCTATTATTAGACAGACCAAAATACGTCTAGTACAATTGCTGGTACATTCCATATGCCTTTACGGAGTGGAGATATAAACTCTAAAAGCGAAAGGCAAAGAACAGCTAGACGCATTTGAAATGTGGTGCTGGAGAAGGATGCTTCGTATAAAATGGACGGCCAAGCGCACAAATGCATATATCCTGAAAGAGCTCCAAATACAGAATAGACTCTCGGCTGCTTGTAAAGACGCCTACTCAGTTTTTTGGCTACATCACCCGCAAGCCTACCGACAATTTTCAGAAGCTCGTCGTCACAAGAAAGTTCGAAGCCAGAAGAGGACGCGGAAAGGCCCCGATTCACTGGAGATACCACTTGAAGGTCGCCAGAGTCCTCTCCTTACCGATGGCCGTCAGAGCAGCGGAGTGCAGGAGTGAGTCGTGAATGATTGTTAAAGGAAATGGAGTTGCTGCCGTAGGCGGCGGTCACGACCCTCACACGTGAGGAATACGACTAATACGAAGAATCTATTATTGTTTGAATTTGCTTTTACTTGGTAGAACTCTATTATAATAGGATAAAATATAAGTATATATCCTTGTTTTATCCACAGAATGTACTCGGTGGAGCCATGGAACGCTGGGAGAAAGAAAGAAGACTGGTGGGGGACAGAGAATCTTGTAGGAACCGTGCGATGGCCATACGCTGCAAGTAGGTAGATGATATGTTTTAGAAAATAAATAAATATGCAATTATAATATAATGCTCTTCTATTACAATAAAGAATTGATTTTTTTAAAAAATTATGTCAAATATAACTTGACAGTATACGAAAACAGGTTTTCGGAACAATAGAAGTGTATTAATCGCAGAGTATTATAATTTCTGGCTTAGCCACACGTGAAAATATCTTAAACCGTGGAAAACACGCAGTTCACATAAAGAGGTGAAATATGAAAACTGAAAGTAGTAGGTAAAATGAACCCTTTTCTGACCTTTTTAAATGAATTATTGCGCATACCCTCCCGCTGCTTGATCTCACGAGCGGCTATTTTGACCCATTTGCCCCCACTATTCGTTTGCGTACGTCACAGCTCCTCAACATTTTTGCCCGTGTCAAACTCACAGGTGATGGGTAAGCAGGGGTGAATGCTTTATTAGTGTAAATAGTACGTTTTCTAATATTTCGTCACCATACTGGCAGAAGTTATTAAGTAACAAAATTGACGGAAACTAGGTAAGTGCACAATGAGATTCATCAATTATTTATCTGGAATAACACAGGTGCATTAATTATACCAGTTTTGAAAAATTAATATTACTGCAAATTTATGAGCAAGCAATTGTCCTTTTCTATTCATTCCTAACTTGATTAGTGTTAGATTGCTACAAATCCATCTATATTTTGATATTGTAATTATCTATGTAACATAAAATAGCAAGGCTATTGACTTAAATGATACGAGTTAAAATTTACATTAATTTGTTGTTTACTCAAAACTGTCTATATGTTACTTATCAACTTCCCCGAGTATGGTGACAATAATATATTCTTAAAATTAAATAAGAAAACTTTGGATATAACCATGGACTGAAGTTCTGGGATTTAAAAAACGTTATTACTTCTATATGAAAATGCAAATTTAAAGAAAAGTAATGATTATCTTGAAATATTTAAAGATAAAAAAAAACATAAAAATATTTAGAGATTAACCAATACATCTAACTTTTTTTAAACATTAGTAATCAGCTTATTAAATATGAATCAAGTATAATTTTTAAAAATACAGCAATCGGAAATTATAACTTAATAATTTTATTTTAATAAACAGCATTTGAGTTGCATCCATAATAGTTACTGCTTTTATGATGCACCGTTTTGGGATGGTTCTTTGTTCGTTAACTAGCCCAATGAATTGAAATAACAAAGGATTTTTTTGAATAACTGCTTTTTAGCAGAGAACAAAAACTTTAAAAGTGATCTAAATAATTATTATTTTACAAAATTGTCTAACCGTTGATTCCGAAGGAATGTCAATACGATTTTAATCCGATCCTGGAGTTTCCCACGGGATCCAGGGATTATTCTCTCTAACTAACCTGCGATACACAAATGGAGTCGGAAGTAAAAAATAATATAATTTAATACAGTATTGGTCTGAAAATAAATGCAGGTAAGACCAATGTGATGTGTATCCTGTCATGACTCTGATCCCCCGAAAACCCTGACTAGCGTGGGACAGATCATTGGTAGGGTCGGCAGCTTCAGGTACCTCGGTGTACACATCCCGGAAGACGGTAACACAAGATAAGAGCTCGTCATTCGATTAGGAATAGCTGGAGCCACATTTAACTCGATGCAGACCGTCTGGTACACGCAGCTGTACACAATTGAAAGAAAATGCCATTTGTTCAACGCTTACATTCTACCTGTGTTGCTTTACGGTAGCAAATCATAGAACCTGACAAAGATTCAGAAAAAACGTATTCTTCAAATATCACGTAGAACAACTGTTGAGAAATCAATTAAGGCTAACGAAATGATAAGATTGAAAATTGAACAGAATTTACTTCTTTTGATTTTTTTTTTTTTTTTTTATTATCATGTTCGCTTCCAATGTGGAACATACCGACTCCATATGGAGGTATCTCAACAAAAGTTTTTTCTACGACAGTTGCTTATTATTCTGTTGCACAACCTCTCTTTTTCGAAGAGAGTACGGATAGAAGGATAAGGTTAGGTCAAGGCTAATCGTCAGCTAATTTCTATTGGTACACCCAGTTTTTTTAGGATCGGGTGACTTCGAACAGAAATTCATAAACCAATTTATGAAACTGTCCGTACTCGAATTCAAGGCCGCGAGTTGCGTGACCAAAGCCAATGACATTGACCACTGCATTGTCATTTTCCCCCCTTGATTGGTAATTTTAAATTAGCTTCATTGAATATTGTTTACTTTAACTAAAAAAATCCAAAGTTAAATTTAGTGAACACAATATTGTGCAATTATTTTTATAAACCATTCACCGACGTATGTATTGTTGGGAGAAAATAGGGTGAAGTATATTAAAGGAGACATTGTGGTAAAACAATTACAGTAATTCGCGCAACAAAGTTTTGAAAGCTCAAGTATACATTAATTTTGCATTCGGAATGGCTTACGTATCAAAAAACTCGTGTTTGAATTGAATCTACCTACTGTTTTAAGCTCTTCTCTGCTTTTATTTAAGCTGGCAATCTCGGAATTGTGTTTGCACAGCGAAAGTAAAAAGATTCCTTGAAATATGAGGGGGTTAAAATGATTTTCATTTAAAAACATTTTAAACTGACAATTATTGTTTGTATTCGCTTTGTAGCCATATACATTCTGTTCACCGGAGTCTTTTTTCGTTTTGAGAGTAAGATTTATACTGTCTTTTTGCTCTAATAATAATGTATAATCTCTTCAAGAATATTTACCGTATGTGTACGATTTAGGCGAGAAACGTCCCGGAACATTTTTTTTCGCGTGACTTATAAATGTTCTATATTATTTGTTATTACGAAGACCAAAAAAATCAAAGATTTAATCAGTCTCTCAAATAAATGTATCAGGGCAAAAATAGCCAATCGTGGAATCAAAACAATTTATACATATATTGATAATAATTTAAGATATTGACTTAAGAAGTGTAATGAAATTTGAATCGTTCAAATTTAGTACATTTAAATAAGTTTCATCACTAACGACCTGGTTTTCACCTTTCGGTATCTTCAGGGAATCGAGTACTTGGATGAACTCGAACTGACAGTTAGTAAATAGTTTATATCGTTTAAATATAAACCAAATTCAGAAAAAATATTTTCTTAACAGAAGTTTTTTACGATAAGAGCTTATAGCTCAATTGGTCAACATCTCTTTTTTAAAGAGAGTAGGGATAGAAGGATAATGACAGAATAGAACTAGTGGTTAGATAGTCGCTGACAATACGCCCTGTTTTTAGGATCAGATGGGTGGGAGGGAGTTCTAGACATCATAAACGTTCATGTATACGAACAAAAATCCATGAATCGATTGAAAAAACAATTTATGAAACTGTCCGTTCCGGAATATAATACTATTTACCATAAATATTTTGTAGATATGCTTACATAATATTAAATATAAACTAATTTCTAATCACAAAAGTTATTTTGTTAGTAAAAAAAAAAGATAATATTTAGTATAATAAAACAAAAAAATGTCTGCTATACTCAGTTAAATAAAATAAAAATATTACAGTCTTAAAGAACTCTACTTAAATGACGAAGAACAAAGAGGCGAGAAGCTCGCACTTTTTATGCTCGAAGACTATCAAAAAATAATGGCCAAAATTTTCATGACTTTTCGCAAGAAGTCTTCTATTGTCAGCTGGTTTCTGGAAGGCTTCAGGCAACTAGGAATTGACCGTGCGCACTTTTCATCTATAAACTGCAGAATTAATTAAAAGGAAACAAACCTATGTCGAAATTTTCGTTCAGTAAGGCGCGATTGATTCGTTAATTTATCCGGAATAACATTTATTATATAGTTATATCACTTTTAAGGTGTTAACTGTCAATTCTTGGTGGAAAGACATTATATTTTAAAAAATAAAACACAATTCATTTGTACTACTTCCACATATTTATAATGATCAGGACCGGTTTCGCTCATCGCGAGCATTATCAACTGATAAAAATACAAACATAACAGGCTTATTTATATAAAATTGAGTGTAAAAATGAAGGTATATAAAACTGATGGTTCATGAACTGAGACAAGAAAAGTTGTGTTTGAAAAATGAATTGTGTTTTATTTTTTAAAATATAGTTATAAAATGATGACGGCGAATCATTGAATTTTGTAAACCGCAACAACGCGTATTATTAGAAATATTTCCGTGTTTCTTACAGTCACGTTCGGTAGCCGACATTCAGTAATTGAAAGGTCCCGAAGCTTTGGCCGAAAAAGCTCGTTGGATGTCAAACCGGGACAGCACGCAGCCTCGATCCAAATTAGGACTCAGTTTGAAAGATGATCCATGTATGGATTCTCCGTGTGATGCTTTTAATCCAAAAAAAATCCGCTAACAATGGCTATCTATTATTTTCTATGCTCAGACATAGCGTTTAATTAAAATTGTTGAGAGTAAAGCACATGTTGAATTTGTACAAATACATGACTGTTTTGTCAGACAGAGTTCGAATTTGTTTCGAGATTACTTACGTTATTTTAACCTTCCCGTTTTCATGCTAAAAAAATCCCTTTGGATTTCATGCAGTCGCATTTCGTCAATTGAAATTGGCGGACGGCCTGAGGATGGATGCCCTTGGGCCAAATAGCCACTTCTTTTATTCGGAACCTTCATAGATAATTACGTGAAAGAGAGAACGTTTATCAGCAAATGTGTGCGGTACATGTGAACAAAACGCTTGCCGATGAAAACCATCGCAGTAATTAATTTACTTTTATAATATAGCTTAAAAATATCGAATTCAAATTTGAATCTATCAAATTTTTAAGTACATTAAAACATATTTTATTGAAAAATATCCAGGAGCGTGTTTAGCGACTGAGCAACTCAATTAAAACTTCCTGATTAACTACTGCGTGAACCTAGGTTTGTTCATGTACACAGTTTTTATAATACTTATAAAACCAATATAAATTTGTTGTGGTCTCCCTCCTTTTCATATTTCGTAAAAGCCGTTTATAACCTTCCCGTTTTTATGCTAAAAAATTCTTTCGGAACTCATGCTGTCACATTTTGTTATCGTGTGGGTTTTGTCATTCATATAAACAAATTTATAAAGCGAAACCACAATTTCAAAAAGTCAAATATTGTTTTATGCACTAGTATTAAGTAATATTTTACCTCATATTTTGTGTGTAAAACCTGAAATACATGTCAAACTCTGCGAAATCATCTAAAGACGCAAAAATCGAAATTATTCATAACTGAACAAGCTCGAGACGTGTCTCGGTGCCGTTTGAAACAAAAAGGTTGCATACGGCACGTCATTACTATACTAAAATTTTTATTTTTCGATTGTAAAATTGACGAGGTTTTAAAATTATGATTGATTATACAAAAAAGAAGTCAATTATAACGTATTTTTAATTTTTAATTATATGTAAAACTATTTTATTTTCAAATAGCAAAATTTTCAATTTTTTGTAGGACCTATTTCACGGATAATTTAAAGGTTTAAAGGTTGAAGTAACTCATTGTTACACCATGAATACGGAAGGGTTAAATTGGTTTTGTATACATAATGTTCTTTTGTTGGCTTAATTTTTCCAATTAAAAACCATTACAAAACAACAAAGAGTAAATATATTTTCAACGTTAAAATAAAGTTTCAATAAAGCATAAAATTGAAAGCAAACCAAACATTCATTTGATTGCCTATTCTATTATTGAAATATCGATGATGAGAAAAATATCATATTAATTATTATCCTGGTATTTTAAATAATTTTAATTGTGAGGTAGAGAAACAACTGTATGCATTGTTTAATTCTGTACTGTAGACGTCATTTATAAAAGGTCTATATGACACTCTTAAATAATAAAATTTAAGTTTTTAGCTGTCAATTCTTGGTAAAAGGCATTATATTTTAAAAATAGACACAATTTGTTTTCTACTAGTGGTTTATCATTTGATAATAATGCTCGTGATGAGCTCGTCCTTATGAAAATATTGAAGCAGTGCAAAACAAATTGGGTTTTATGTTTAAAACATAATTCATATTCACCATGAATTGACGGTTAACATCTTAAACTTGAAATCTATGATTTTTTTAGGCATCAAATATTTAGTGAATTGGTCACTGGCATTATTTTATACGTATTGGGAATTCTGAGAATCAAATCTATTTGCTCATCCGAGACTAAGTAGGCCAAGCATTGTGGAGATAATATTCTAATAATTAAAAGCTCACGATATATAACTTTTAAATAGCATTTGAATCTTTGAGCTACAGAAACTGTTTGAAGGAGTAGTATTTCTAAGTTAAAATAAATAATTTTCACTAATTTTACTAAGAACGATTAGGGGTGAGTTTGAACCATGTATAACCCAAATGTAACATGGAAAATACAGAAATATAAGTAATTTATTCATAAAATTTAACACGAATTTTTTGACAATAAGAAGCGAGTTTTGGGAAATTTTTAAAAATGTTTCGTTGTATGATTTGGTCACAATGTAGCGCGGTATAAAAGTATATCGAGTACTTTGATGAAAATAAATGACAGCTGAAAGGGTCATGCCAAAACAAGAAAGCTTTTATAGTTATCACAGTAATGCAGGGCTGAAATGTAAAGATACCAGTGACCCGTTTAAGAGACACTGCGTCAGAAAGGGGGTGGCGAAATCGTGACGTGAATAAAGCGACACCGACGCCTTGTGATTCAGCAACGTCGAAAGAAGACGCGAGCTTTTCCTGCGAAGGCTGTTGTGCTTTTATTAACGCGTTGTGCAGGCTCTATTGGTCGTTACACGCCGCTATTTGGCACGTAAAAAACACTCGTAATGTTTGCATTAAAAACCCCCCACGATCTTTAAAACGAATGCCCCGTTTTTATACATCTTGAATTGGAAATTGAATATTGAATATATTATATTTTTTGATTATCTCAGTACTAAACTTCAAGAAACGTTGATAATTCACATGATGCTGAGGAGGTGTACAGAATGCAGTTAAAGTTAATAGTTTCCCTAATTATAGAGAAAAGATGAACTATGTATTTAAAACCATGTTTTTCGAATCCAAAGCGGATTTTTTTTTTCTTTTTCTTTGACCATACATAATTCGCCTACATAATTCCTTGTCACTTTCCAATCGTTTTATTTCTTCGCATGATATGCCAGAGTACTGCAGCTCCACCAAATGTATTTTGTGGATAGAACCCGACGGTAGTCCAGGACGTCGAAATCGCACTGGGCCAAAAAGCAGGATCGAGGCATGAGGTAACGGAGATGACCCATTCAGTTCTAACGTATCTCCAGTCCGTGACCACCTACGTAACAGGGCTCTGCTAGGTTCATCCCCTAATCTCCAAGTGCTTTACGAAGTCAAACCACCTCACCTTTAATATCCGACGTAACCATCTATTCTTGAAGCTCAATATACGGTTTTCCGTTGAATCTTTGGTTTTGACCTTCCCGATGATCTGTCCTGCGCTGGTCAGGGTCCTATCAGAGTTATGAGTTATGTCTCCTGAATGCTCTCAACAGATTCGTCAAATATGACAGCTTCAAGGTATTATTCAAGGTATTTTTTTTATAACAAGAAAAAAAACGCGACTAGTTTGCTATACGAGTGAAGATATTTGAATTTAATAAGTTTACCACACGAAAAAAACAAAAAAAAAAACAGAAACGCCTCCTTCGAAAATAAATTGCTTTCTATTTTTAAAGTTAGATTACTGGGTGGCAACACTAGTTTATGTACTCGACACGTATTCTTTATTTCTTGGCCTGCAAACAAACACAGGTGTTCCTTGAATAGTTTACCCATAAATCCGCATAAGCTGGAGGAGCCTACGTGAAATTAAGCAAACTATGCTTTGAGCTTTTAAGCCCTATTTTGTAAAGCTCTTATTTAGTTGTTAAGTGAAACCATTTTATTTCCACCGGAAAACAAAAAAATACCGATCTTATTTTCAAGATAACGTGAACAAGTATGCATAGGAAATCGAATTATGGTTAAGCATTTAAATTGAATATAAATTAAGTATCTTTAATTTTTGTTTTCATTCCTGTTTTTATGCTGCAGTGACAAATTGAGATTTTTCAATGGAAATGACGTTATAAGAATATCTTAAAGATTTTTTACAGTAAGGCTCATTGAAATATACACAATTTGAGCAATTAAAATTCATTTTAATAGATTGAATAAAAAAACTACTGATTTTTTGAAAATATTTATGCATATCTCTGGCATTTTCTAGCAACTTTATTTTATGAAGTATAACAAAGATCATGAAACGAAATTTTTCGTCGGAAAAAAATCTTTTAATTTCTTGTGTCCGTGTCTTTAATTCATTATTATTAACTTATCAGAGATTAGTCTAAGACGGGGGTTCACAAAGTGTATCCCGCGTGACTTTTTGATGTCCTCCGCGAGATTCATGTTAAATCTGTTTTTCATTTTTTAATTTTCATATCGAATATTAAAAATTACGTTTAAAATTAAACATCGTCTGGCAAGAACGAATGGTCAGGCACCTTGATATTTGTGTATGTGGATACAATTTTATATAAATAGAGCTGTTATTATTGTATTTTTATCAGTTGATAATGCTTGAGATGAGCGATACCAATCTTGATCATTATAAACATGTGGAAGTAATACAAACAAATTGTGTTTTATTTTTAAATTATAATGCCTTTCTACCAAGACTGTTAACACTTAAAGTAAAAAAAAAACACTATAATATAAACCATGTCAGTTAGAATAGTATAATTGGAGATAATCGAGCAGTCAAATTTGAGTCTTTACAATTCTGCTTTAGATTCTAAGAAGATTGAGGTAAGTAACATCTCACTCATGTCATATTGTATGTAATGGCGAATCCAGTGCAGAATATAACCCGAGTTAATATTGAATGTCACATAAACTAGCAAAATTATTCGTGTATCTGATGAATTAACGGGGCCGGGTTGAAAAGGCCCCCAGTAAACGATCGCCGATCGCTTCATTTAGCTCTTACTTATTGTTTCTGTACATGAACCCTTTGAGCGCCGTTGAATGCCAGGCGCGATATTTCATTTTGAATGGTCCCTCTAGGATGCCGCACAGAACCCCACGCAATGAATCTACGCGTTACAGGTTAATCCTCAAGGAATAGCAACATAACGTTAAACTAAATGTAAATTACTCGAAATAAGTACGTCATAATATTAAAACGTACAAAGCGAAATACGAATTTAACGCTGTAATAAAGATGTAGAAATTTGTTTTAGTTTCCGATGGAAAACAGTAATAGCTTTTTGAAAAGAATGCTACCTCTGAATAAATCGTATTAAATCCTCAAGTTTGTTTGTTGCATTTTATGAGGTTTGGATCCTGGGATCCCGAGATCGGTTAATAAGTGTTATTTCATGAGTTATTTTTTATTGATTTAATTGGAATTTACTTGGTAGAACTCCGTTACAATAGGCTAAAATATCGGCGTGCGTGGCGCAGTTGGTAGCGTCGCTGGCTAAGGTTACGGATGTCTCGGGTTCAATTCCCGGTGCGGATGGTTTTCATAGATTGACTTCATTCGATTTATGTAATTCTATTCGTAGTCTGAGTCCTCCCTCGCATTCTATCCTCACGGGGCGTAGCGAGAGCGATTAGCTAACCACTAGTCCTGTCCTAGCCCTATACTTCTATCCCTACTCTCTTCGAAAAAAAGAGAGGTTGAGCAACTGAGTGACAAGCAGTTCTCGTAGAAAAATTCTGTTAAGACACCTCCATTAGGAAACCATATGCTTCACATTGCGAGCGGACATGGAAAAAAATATCAAAGTATTTTAATATTTATCGTTTGATAATAATAAAACAGATTCTCAATTAGCAAACCACCTCTTAAAAGAATCACACAACATAACTTCTATGGCTACATTTATGTGATAAGAGCCTCCAGCTAAATTTCTTAGAACTACTAGAAATTAATAGATATAATCAGACAATAATCGCCTTAATGATCAAACAAACATTAATTCATTACATTGCATTTATTTTAACGATTAATTAATAACACCACGAAAACTCCTTTTCCAAAAAAAATAATTAGTGCCTTAAAGAATTTAATTGTAAATAAATTGTATGATGTTTGAATACGTGAGATGGCCCAATATTGAGAGTACATATAGCCAAGCTAAAATAACTTTAATTTTAGTTCTGACGATGGCGTCAAGTCGAAATATATATCAACTACCTAATAAAATTTTGTACAGCAAAATACTTATAAATTACTTTTAAGGAGTTAACTGTCAATTCTTGGTGGAAAGACATTATATTTTAAAAAATAAAACACAATTTGTTTGTACTACTTCCACATATTTATAATGATCAGGACCGGTTTCGCTCATCACGAGCATTATCAACTGATAAAAATACAAACATAACAGGCGTATTTATATAAAATTGAGTGAAAAAATGAAGGTATATAAAACTGATGGTTCATGAACTGAGACAAGAAAATATTGATTAACAAACAAATTATACATAAATCAAATGAAAGATTCTACAGTTAAAATGTTATGGACCTCTTGCAAATCATTAAATACTAATCTACAATCACAAATATAGCTACATTAAAAGTCCATTTCGCTGAACAAAATTACTAATGACGATAATAATATAAAATAATGACTCAGGGAAATTATAAGTAAAAATTAATGAACCATTTAAAAATAATCAAATATTAAGTATATAAACAGCAATCTTAAGTGGGGAAAGCAGAGCAGCTATGAGTATCCAATAAATTTTAATATCTGAAAAACAAAAATTACAGAGACAGAATCAATTCTTAAAAGTTAAAAATGAAAGTTAAAAATAACCTTACCGGTATAATACAAATTAATGAATCGGATATAACAAAGTAAATTAATTACTGCGATGGTTTTCATCGAAGTTTAAGATTCGTGAGGCAAGCGTTTTGCTCACACGTTTGCTGATCAACGTTCTCGCTTTCACGTAATTATCTTTGAAGGTTCCGAATAAAAGACGTGGCTATTTGGCCCGGGGGCATCCATCCCCCGGCCGTCTGCCGAGTCCAATTGGCGGCGATTCATTCTGATACTTTTCAAAGGGATGACCAGAAACGAGGGTCGTTGAATGAATACCACACTCACCCTCTCATTCCTGAAAAACAGGAACCTAAACGATTTAATTATTGCTCGAAATCAAGACGAGGAAAGTTTTGAATGTATTATCTGTAAACGGCCAATACTTTAGTTTATTACTAAATGTAAAATATTATTCAATGCTTTTTTTCATTACTTTTTTAATCATGTCGGCTCGCAATGTGAAATATATAGACTTCTTATCGAGAGAATTTTTTTTCTACAAGAACTGCTTGTTAATATTTTTAATGGATTCGGCGGTAACTTTGTAGATGTGTGTAAATAAAAATATAAAACTGATAACTTAGTTATTCCACTGGCTGTGTTACTAATGTTACGCGTTTCCCTACTCTAACAAGCGTATTAAGAATAACTATATCGCAAGGTTATACAACTGCTTGTTACCCAGCTTCTTAACCTCTCTTTCTCAAAGAGAGTAGGGATAAAAGTAAAGGACCAGTGGTAAGCTAATCGCTCTTGCTACACCCTGTTTCCAGCATCGAATGGATGAGAAGAAAGTTTAGGCATCACAAACATCCATGCATTCGACCAGAAATCCATTTATCGATTGAAAAATTAATAAAAAATATTTTTTGTGAAAATATATTTTCTTAAACAGTCCATCATATTATTATTCTCCATTTCAAGTTTATAAATGATAAGAAAATGTAATTCTTTATTTAATTTTATATCTAGTTAAAAAAATCGAAGAAGTAATCTTTATATAAGAGATTTATGCTAAAAACTCCCATTTTTTCGTTTTTTAATAAATCTCACAATTTAATTCATATATATATACACAGATATTCATTGTTCAAGCCACTGTATACAATTAACGTAGTTTAGTAAATATAGCTCTAATATGTATTACATTTATAAGATTTAAGTTATGAATTTTCCAAAAAAATACGCGAAGCAAAAAAGGTGAAAACAGTTTTTTAGGGGGAGTTTTTATTACTTCTGTTGTGTTGAGTTCAAATTTTAATTAATACTGTTGCAGTGTAATGTTTTTTTTTGTGAGAATGAATTTTGTTTTTTTAAATAACGGAAAAGAAGTGTCTTTGAAAAATAATCAAGAATTCCTTGTTTCTAGCTAACGTCATTAAATAATAGCACTTATAACTTCTGTCCGTCACTGAGAGAACAAAAACACTTGTCCCTTTAAGAATTTAAAAAATAAACCTGACAACACTGGGCAGACGATGAAAGAAAAAACAAATTAAAGATGAAAATTCCTTAGTGTTAGGACAATCTCTTTGTCACAATCAAACCGTTGTAGAATTTAATATCAATAATTAAAATTCCACGGACCCTTTTCGGTATTCGGCCAATTGTCTTTCGGCAAAGATTCTGCATCTTTTGAACGTTCATGCAAGGGAGATTATGTTTCAAAACAAATATCTCGCTCGCTTTCCATCAGAACCATTTTGGGATCTCAAGTCCCTGAGACCTTTAATCTTCATTCCTCAGCAATACATGCTTTCTTTAACCTGCATAGTTCAAACATTTAGATCAGTGTACTGCACTGCTAAGTAAAAACACTGTACTCAAATAAAATGTCGAAATAAGTATGTTAAGTAAAGAATTTGAAATATTTTACGTGAGAAAAACCAAAGTAAAATTTGTATTTACTTATAATTATATACATAACACCTTTGTACATTATCCCGAAAAAATCACTATCCTGATACTATAGAAAAATTTCAATAAAGATAGAAAGTTTAATTCTGAAGAACATGCAAATACTGTGATTTTATTTAGCATGGCAGTATAGGAATCTGAGCAATTGTAAAATTCCTCCTTAATATTTTTCAAACGTTCTATGCTATAGCCAATACGTTACATGAACTATTACATTAATATTTATATTTCCTCTTGTCCACTGATTTAGTTTTAATAAACTGATTAAAAGAAGAGAACATCGATAATTCAACGATAATAGGTGATTATATTTTAAGATCTATTTTCTTATGAGAACCGGCTCTCAAATGGTAATAAAATAAATACCACACATAATATGTGTTTGCTGTCGGAAGTTTTTTTATATAAAGGGCGATTTTACAGAATCAAAAATCAAAGTTTGAACATTATTTTCAATTGAATTATAAAATGTCTTATTCACATTCAATCAAATAATTTATTCATTAAGTGGCATTGATTGATAGAAATAAAATCATTGGCTTTTTTAAAAATAAAACACAATTTAAGACATTGACTGAGGGTGCTTGATGGAATTTCAATATCAAATTTGGATTATTGAGATTTTGTACACTTCCATGTATTTTACATGAAAATACTTGGAAGTGTACAAAATCTCAAAAATCCAAATTTGATATTGAAATTCCATCAAGCACCCTTAGTCGATGTCTTAAATTAAACAGAATCATGTTCAACAATGATTAAAAAAGGCCTTTGATGTCATTGCCGTTGTTATGTTGTGATCAAATGAAAGGGGTTACTGTTAATGAAGCTATGATTTTGATTTTATTAAAAAAAAAGATTAATTTTTTAGAATAAATATTTCCCTGACATTTAAAAGAAAACGAACGAGAGCTTGGTAGATTGACAACTCATCTTAAAAATAATAAGTATAATGTTCTAGAAACGATACCTACGTACTTCATTAAACATAATTTTTAAATTAAAACTTATATTTCATCAAGTAATATGTCATTAATTACTAAAAACAAGCCGCGGTCTTATTTCGAAAATATCTGTCAATAGCAAGCTCTCGTGCCCTAGTTTGAGGGTAGCATAGCTTTTGCTCAAGCCTGTCAAGGCAGTTGACGCCCAACTTGAAAGAATGCACCCTAAAAGTGGCGTTCATTTGAGCGGTAAAAGAAGAAGATTTTTATTTGACGTACTGAGACGATGCCAACAATTTAATCAAGATTAAATGGGTCATTGTTTTTTCATTTCAACTTTTCTACGTGTGAAACTGCACACAAATAGAATGATCTACGAAAGTAAATTTGTAAAGTTTACATTTTGACATTTTATAATATTGGTATAATGGCAGGAGGCATTGAGTCAAAAACTCTCGTTTGGATAATCGACTTTTAAGAAAATCATAAAACTTAAACCTGTCTATTTATATACCTTATCCATGATTCATTAAACTAACCACTTTATAAGATTCGTTAATAATTTACGATTAAGTATTAGTAATGTAAGATATCAAGTGAGGGTGCCTGAAGAAATTTCAATGTATTTAGTCACAAATGACAAGGGTTTCACCTTTCGACATCTTCAGACATTTGAGTACACCAATGAACTCAAACTGATTTTTTTATGGAAATCGAGACACCCGTGGCAGTAGCTATCCGTATCAATGTTGTAACAACGAGTTACTTTGGTCTGTAAACCTTTAAATTATCTATGAAAGAGTTAAACTAGTTACCGTTTTCTTTGCATAATTATTCATAATTTGAAAACCTCGTCAATTTTACCGCCGAAAAATACAAAATTATAGTATAATATAGTAAGAATTAACATAGTATAGTAACAATTCGAGATGCATGACGTACCGTATGTAACCGTTTTGTTTCAAACAGCACCAAGACACGTCTCGAGCTTTTTCAGTTATGAATAATTTCGATTCTTGCGTCTTTCACACACAAAATATATCGAAAAATAATTACTTAATACTACATAAAACCATATTTCATCTTATGAAATTGTCATTTCACTTTAAAATTGGATTTGTATGACAAAACCTACACGGTAACGACATGTGACTGCATGAGATCCGAAGGGATTTTTTTATCATGAAAACGGGAAGGTTAACCACTGCACCACAGACCCGACAAAAATTATATACATGGTCATCGATTTCACTCACTTCATAGGTTTATATGCCATCAAAATTAGGGCTACCAATGCACTAGGAAATAAAACATCTCTCAAGCTTTAAAATCCACTATTTATGTAAAAAACGATCTTTAAAATTACCTGTATTGTGTAACCTAAAAATACAACCTTTTCTTGTGCATCAATGTTCTCTTAATCATTTTGCTAGCACTAAGGCTACTTCGTTTCACGTAATAAGATGGATAAGCCAAAAGTTGATTACGCCTGCAGCATCGCAATGAACACAAAGGCTCGGTCGCCTAGGAAATAGATTAGGAGGTCCCCAAAGACATGAAAACGGAGTTCCTTGGCCGGCTATCTGTCATTACAAAGCGCCATTCATAACTTAATGTCACAAAACAATGAAATTTTACTACGCAAATTAGAGAGGGTAATGTTACTCATTATTCAATGTTTTATAAAGTTATCAATGATTAAATGTGTTTATAGATTTACTGTCCTTTTAACTGAATAGTAATAAATTTGGATTATTGATGAATAGTAATAATTAATAAATTTGTGGTACATACAATTTTTTCCTATTATAATATTTCATTGAAAGTAAATAGACATTTTCATGATTTCAATTTCCAAATAGACAATTCCATGACAATTTTATGTGAACAAATGCTCACCAAGTAATTTTGCAGAAGTTACTTGTGGAATTGTTGGCAACTTTTTCCAGTCCTGTCAAATATATACATACTAGAATAATACAATTGATAATTTTCTTATTTCACTGGTTATGTTAATAACTGTATCATTTTTTTTTTTAAATAAAACACAATTTGTTTGTACTACTTCCACATATTTATAATGATCAGGACCGGTTTCGCTCATCACGAGCATTATCAACTGATGATTCATCAGTTGATAACACTCGTGAATGCTCGTTGGAAGTAGTACAAACAAATTGTGTTTTATTTTTTAAAATATAATGTCTTTCCACCAAGAATTGACAGTTAACACCTTAAAAATGTATCATTTTTATTCTGAGTAAATTAACAGTTAGTCTAAAGATGATTCTCAAAGAGGCGAAACACGTACCACAGTACCACAATCAGTGGAATAACAAAGTTTTGATTTCATATTAGTGATATTTAATCTAATTACAATTGAGGTTTAAATGATCGCATAAATTCAATAAATTTTGTTGTGAAAAATATTAAAGACTTTTATCTTTATACGACAGAATTTATTGTGCTTTCAATGTTGTCAAATTCTTTTTACGTTATGTTGAGTAACGATTCGGCAGAATATTCAATGAATTTTTTTATTGATCGGTCAAAAGCATCAATAGTGAATCAAGCTATTTATGAGAACTAGTGACGTTGTGAATGACGTAATTACAAAAACATTTTTTTGGGAAAAATTATATCCATTTCATACGCTTTTTTTTACGTTTCTTATTTTTATAACACAAATTTCTTGTACTACTTCCACATGTGTATAATTATCAGGACTGTTTCACTCATCACGAGCATTATCAACTTAGCATTATCTGATAAAAATACAAACATAAAAGAGCTTTCTATGTAAAATATAATGTTAAAAATTAAGGTATATAAAACAGCTGGTTCATGAACTAAGACAAGCATTTACTGATCATCAAAAAATTATACATAAACCAAATAAAATAGTCTACAATTAAAATGTTAAGGACCTCTTATAAAGCAATAAATACTAATCTGAAATCACAAATAGAGGTACATTAAATATCCACTTACTGAGCAAAGTTTTTTAATGAGGATACATTTTAAAAAGAAATTAGTGAACCATTTCAAGACAATTCAATATTAAATATGGAATTCATATTAACAATAAACAGCTATTGTAAATGGAGAACGCAGAGCATCCAGGAGCAACCAAAAAAAATATGTATCTGAAAAACAAAATTAAGCAGACCAGAATCAATTCTTACAAGTTAAATTATAAAAAATAACATTTTTGGTATAATACAAAATTAAGCATAGATTTACGATTCGGATATAAAAGAGGAGAAGATGCAAAGACGGTTTGTTCATTCAATAAATTTGAATTGGGCAAAAATTTATATCTATTTATTTCTAATATTTCTTGTTCATCTTATTTTAAAAATTTATTATTTAAGTGCAGGATTTTTTTTTTGTTAAGTCAAACGTATGTTTATTTAGAAACAAATGGTTTCCAAATGAAGACAAATCATCTCCTTTTTTAGCACAAGCTAGATGTTCTTTGTTTCTAATATTAAAAGATCTTTTTGTATGTCCAATGTATCTAGCTTCGCAGGAATTACAGTTTAATAAATAAATATTGACTTCATTTTTAGTATTTACATCCTACTTAAGTTTTGGGTATTATGAATGGTGACATTATAAGGCTTTTGTCTATTTTTCTAGAAATAATCTCTGAAATACTCACCGTTTTTTGATAACGGGTTCATCAAGTCATCATGACTTCCTCTTTTTCAAGGCATTTAACTTTAATCATTGCGTCTGCAGAATTGGCGCCATATATATCAGTTATCGCTTGATTTCGCTGACTGCATATTATACAATTTGTAAATCTGCATCGTCATATTGATGACTAGTTACATGATTCTTAGAGATAAATGGTAATTCATTAGTAAATCAGCGTGATTTAAATGTCAGTTACAAAAAATAAGTGAAATAAAGCTATTAAGATGCCAAAACATTTTTTGGTACATGTTCAAGCTAATTGTTTAATTTACATTGAGGATTGTTACTGGAAAAGCTGTCTACGATACTAATCATTATTGTGTTGAACAAAACGACGAATACTTCAAAGGCATTCATTGTAAAGCTCTACACTAGAGCTTTTTAGAGATGCTTTTTCCTCTCGAAGTGAGCTTGCAGTTTGGCTGTGAAGCTATTGTTAAAGACGCCAATTTGGAGAAACAAGATATAACAGTGGCGGGGAAGCAGAGAAAGGACACGTGTTTAAACTGTGGTAATGTTTATTATCAAATTTTTATACTGTAATCTCTTTTAGAAAATATTAATTCAATAATTACACATATAAATTATAGAAATCGAATTCAACTTTAATTTTTGAAATACTCGACAAATTAAAATTAAATTTTCATTTGAATGAGACGATAAAAAGATTACAACTTTATTTGGTTGTTTGCATAATTTAATAAAATAATTCATAAATGTCTCAAAAAAATATTTTATGATAAAAAGAAAGCATTCGAAAAACGAGTTCTAGGTGGACATTTATAAATCATCTCATAAAATATAGTTCATCAAATAATAATAATGTTAAAAGTTGAAAATATCACGTTGGATCGTACCTCATGTAACATCCACCAAATAAAGTCCATCATTCAAAAATAATGCTAAATGTTGAAAGTTGAAATTAGCGCAATTGACATTTGAAGTTTCACGTCGCTACTGCACACCGCTTTGACAGACAAATTTATACACGTATTTTCTGCTATGTAGTAGAGGGTAATAATACTATTTTATTCAACGAGTACGTCAGTGAGTGTTACCACCCACTCGCCGAACTTCTGACTGAGATTAATTCCTCAGCGAGATCTTTGCATTCAAGAAGTGTAAAGACCGCAGAGGTTTTTAGTGCATTTTTTCCACGTTTTCTCATTCTTTAGCGGGAACTATTGTTCGAGAGTAAGTAGATAGGTGCACCTATCTGCGAACACTACTTATCTTTGTCAGAAGTCAGCAGCTAATAGACCGTGTGATGGGTAGGTTTCTGAATGCCTTTCTTGTTATACTATTTTATTTAAAAACCTATCTGCTCACTAGAAAATTTATCACGTAAAATTCTTCATCGCATAAAGCATACCCAATTTATTAACTTCTACAAAAACTGGCAAACATTGCTTTGTATGTTTTGGGATTCCACCATTGCTGATGAAATCTGATCGCCAGAAAAAAATCTAAAATTAAAATTGACCTTGCTGTGCTTTGGACTCATCTGTTCGCCAGGCAAGCTTTTAATGCTAGACCACAAAGACCGCCAATACAATACTAATTCAAAGCTGCAGTTTGCCCAAATGCTTTAAAAGATTATTGGTAATTTCAGTTCCTGTTCAAAAATCATTTCGATTAATTTTTTGTAGTCATTGTCACATAAAATCATATTGATTGAATTAGAATTAATTGGTAGAACTCCATTATAATAAGGTAAAAATCTTAGACATGAATGTGGAACTCAATAATTCGATATTTTTATTTAATAATAAGTATTTTAAAAAATAAAACACAATTCATTTGTACTCTTTCTACATATTGATAATGATCAGGACCGGTTTCGCTCATCACGAGCATTATCAACTGATAACAATACAAACATAACAGGCATATTTATATAAAATTGAGTGTAAAAATGAAGGTACATAAAACTGATGGTTCATGAACTAAGACATGAAAATACTGATTAGCAAACAAATTATACATAAATCAAAATAAAAGAGTCTACAATTAAAATCTTATGGACATCTTACAAATCAATATATACTAATCTGAAATCACAAATATAGTTACATTAAAAGTCCATTAGCTGTAGTACAAATGAATTGTGTTTTATTTTTTTAAAATATAATGTCTTTCCACCAAGAATTGACAGTTAACACCTTAAAAGTGATAATAAGAAGTTGTAGGAAAAGTTTTAAGATACTTAACGTTCGTTAAAATATGTGTAGCTGAAGTTTTGGCTAAATAGAATGCTTTAGTATAATATATCTTTATAAGTTCGAAAACTATTAGTTATTCAAGACATCTTTCTATGGCTTTGTAGCGATAAAACGTAAGCACACAATTCGTGGGGCGAACTTTCGTCGGGTTTATTTAACGTTTCGTTGTAAGATGAAGTGATTGTTGGGAGAACACGATCAGGAATCTGGAGCATGAGATCTACGGTGATGTCTTACATTCCATATTACGCACACCGCTCGTCATCCTCTCCCGTAATCCCGGGCGGCCAACAGGATAATACGCCGAGTCAATATTACAGGGTGAAATGAATCTTCGATAGAGATCTTTTATGTTGATCGTTGGCTATGAATACGAAATACATAGGTATGGCAACGAGGAAATTGTTTCCACTTAATGTATTAATTATAGTTTTTCTGTTATTTATATATTTTTTTAAATACAGCTAATGATAAAGCCATGGCGAAGCCTGTATTGTTAAAGAGGTACCACAAAAATAATTTAATTTGGTAAATGTTCATTTTTCCAAGTTTATTACTATTACATATGGAATGGAAGTATCTTAACATAAGTTTTCCTACGAGAACGGCATGTTACTCAGTTGGTAAACCTCTCTTTTTCGAAAAGAATAGCGATAGAAGGATAGGGCTAGGACAGGACTAGTGATTCGCTTATCGCTCTCTCTACGGCGCGTTTTTTGGATCGGATCGGTGAGAGGGAATTTACGACAGCACAAACATCCACGTTTACGAATAGAATCCCATAAATCGTACAAAGGACTTGAATACGCGACATCAGTAACCGTAGACAACGACGTTGATCACTTCACCACGGACCCGACTAATCAAATTGGTTTAGCAAAATTGGTATTAATTTTATATACAATTTGTTTCATATTCCTTATGTGATTCGACCAAGATTAGTTGTTGACACATGATATAGAAAATGATTCACTTAGGAAGGAATCGAACACATTAATTCGATTGCCCTCACCAATTCGTTCATTTGAGTCGCAGCACTGCTTAAAGAAAACAGATGACCCTCTAAACAATTTCACTTCGTGTCATATATTTTATCACTCCAGCTGCTATTGACAAAGCTGCGTTAGAGTAGGAAAGCAAGTGATTCGCGACGATG
This sequence comes from Himalopsyche phryganea, assembly GCA_022494535.1. Classification (NCBI taxonomy): domain Eukaryota; kingdom Metazoa; phylum Arthropoda; class Insecta; order Trichoptera; family Rhyacophilidae; genus Himalopsyche; species Himalopsyche phryganea. The sequence continues at coordinate 79,723 of JAGVSL010000202.1, read as the reverse complement.
CTAACGTATGACTATCGTTTACTACAAATGCTATTTGGGTACGTTGAATTCGTTTGATCTAGTTTACACTACAAAATTAATTTTAATTTTTCTTTGAATTCGTTATTGAATTACAATCATGCATCTAATTTTTGTTTATCTGTATCGTAGTTACGTATTTTGTAACTTAAGTCATAATAAATAAGTAATGTATTATAGTTATTAATTATTCATAGGTGCTATGATTGGTAGCAACTCCTACAATATCAAAACATAGGGAAACCGTTCATACTAATTATTCATAATAAATATTATAGCAACAAAAGTTTCCTACAAGTATCAAAATGAATGCATATAATACATCATCACATTCAATTAATAGCGAGAAGAGTCGTAGAATTTTGCTGACGTAACGATTAATCCAAAGGAAGTGACTTTTTCCGTGTAATATTACCTTCAAATTCGCGACTAGAATCGTAACTAGCGAGTATCAGAAACTTTGATACAGATCTAACAAGCTGATGTGGGCCTTTGCTGCTTTTATACCTCGACCCTTTGGGCATATCGCGAAAAATTAGGGATGCAACAAAAAAATTTAGAACTATCAAATAGTTTTAAAAAAGCTTGTTTTGTATAATTACCTATTTAAGATGCCTAAAACCATCTTGTATCATAACACATAATCTCCAGCATATGCAAAAAATGAATTATGAAATAACTCTTTAATAAATGACTTTCTAAGCATCTCATCCAAAATAAATGTAACAATGTTATTCATTCTCTTCAAAATTGAGAGGTTGAGCAACTGAGTAACAAGCAAATCTCATAGAAAACTTGTGTTGAGATACCTCCATTAGGAAGCCATATGCTTCACAATGGGAGCGGACATATATATCTTAACAACGCAATCTATCAAATAATTGGTTCAAGAACTACGACAAGAATTTACAGATTATCGTTATACAGAAACGAAACTAAATAGTCTACAATTAAAATTTTAAGGACTTCTTACAAATCAATAACTACTAACCTGAAATGAAAAATTTGGCCACAGTTGAAATTAATTATGTCAATTATCAACTGATCGTTGTGAGCGAAAATAGTCTTCATCATTATACAAATGGACAGGTGGTACAAAATAAATTGTGTTTTATTTTTAAACTACATAATGTAATATTTTTGTAATTTAGTATGTGTGACAGCCCTTGATGAACGACCCTGAGAAACATTTTTACACCTCATCTGGAGTGAGGTCACGTAAGGGTTGATTCTCTACGTTTCAATTCGTGGGGTGGTCCGGAGCCCACCCCTGGAGGGTTAATGTGATAGACAGCTTCTCTAGGGGTATTTAGTGCCCGGGCGTTTGCGTTCCAGCAGTGTTAATGAAAGGCCCACGTTCTTTGCAAAAGAAAGAAAACTAACACTTAAGGAATCGAGCGTAATGCTATTTTATTGTAGTAGGTTTTGTTTTGTTTTTTTTTACCTTCTAACAAAATAAATTAATTGTTAAGAAGCGTGTTCTGTTATATAAGGAAAACCTAATCGTATCTTCGAGTTTTTTAAACCATTTCCACTACCAATGTGTATTATATACATGTGGAGCATTTCAACACATTACTGATAATGAGAACATTTTGTTAAGCAATCGTTTTAATTTTCACTTTTCACTAAAATAATTCATATTGTAAACCCCAAAATGTTATCATATTCCAATTCGATTTAGTACAATATAAAATCCTAAATGGCTTAATATTTTTGATAGTTATGATAATTGTCGGGCTCGTGGTGCAGTGGTCGACGTCGTTGGTTTCAGCTACGAAGTAGTAAGTCCCAGTTTTATAAAATGATTTTTCAATCCATTTATGGATTTCTGTTCGTAGACATGGATGTTTGTGACATCTAGAATTCCCTACCGCTCATTCAATCTTAAAAATGGAGCGAGTGATTAGCTAACCACTAGTCCTGTCCGAGCCATATTCTTTCATAGAAATAGAGGTTGAGTGAGTGGATTAGGAGTCAATATCGTCGGCTTAACTACTAAACTGCTTATCTACGTTTCAGAAAAATGTTCAGGAGAGCATAAAAACTCAATAAATTCAAATTTGAGTTATTGAGATTTTGTGCACTTCCATGTATTTTGTTTTTAACGACCCGGGATTCGCCTTTTGGCATCTTCAGGCATTCGAGCGCATGAATGAACTCGAACTGACAAATCTCAATAACTCAAATTTGATATTGAAGTTCCATCAAGCACCCTCAGTCGATGTCTTAAATTATATCAATAAATTCAGTTTTAACTCAAGCTATTTTTGATTTTCACACATTATGTTATATGTATTACGATGCAACATTATTTTTTGAGTTTTGAAACTGTCCTAAACATTTTTATGAAATGTAGAAAAAATATTTATCTTTCCAAGTTTATTAAAATTATATATGGAATGGAGGTATCTCAGCATAAGTTTTTCTGCGAGAACTGCTTGTTATTCAGTCTCTCGACCTCTCTTTTTCGGAAAGAGCATGGCTAGAAGAATAGGGCTAAGACAGGACTAGTACGACGAAATGCTCCACATTAGGAGCAGATATGGTAAAAAAAGCATTAATGGATTTTCACTAAGAAAATTCTAATTTATATTTAATTTATTACATTATGTGGAGAAATTTTTTTATATCGGGTTGATTTGAAAAAATATTATTTTTTTTTTTTTGGTGTGTTACAAATTATTTTTTTAAAAAATATAATATTTTTGCTCCGTATACATGTTAATGATTAATGAACCCCAGAATCTTTTACCGGAATTACACGAAAAAATACTTTTTATTAATATCCTTTCCACTCGTTAACAGAAAACACATTCGTCACGTTTTAAATAATGGTTTTACTTTAATAACAACAATGGTAGCCTTCCCAAAACGAGGCGTATAAATAAGGCTTACAAAGGCTCCCCATGCGCTACGTCATGCAAAGTGAGCTCTGCGGAAAAACCTTGGACTAGGTTTTCCCAGTGGAAAACCTGAATTAAAGGACTAAGCATCCCCGTGGGCCAGTTTTAATCCCAACAATGTCCGAGAAAATTAGACTGCGTTGCTAAACAACGGCCGTCCCTGCCTACCTCATAAAGCCTTCCTTTCTGATTATGCTTCATGTGAAACAATAATTGACAAAATTTGGACCATCGATATTACACAAAAAAAGAATATGATACCAAGTTAATTACTGATTAAGCAAGATAGAGACGATAATAGTGAACAAAATATGGTTTATTAATATGTTAAAAGTAAATATTATGATAAGATTAACATTAACAATGTGGAGCACATGGCTTCCTCGTGGAGGTATCTCAACAGAAGTTTTCTATGAGAACTGCTTGTAACTCAGTTACTCAACATCTCGTTGTTCAAAGAAAGTAGGGATAGAGTAATAGGGCTAGGACAAGGCTAGTGGTTAGCTAATTGCTCAGGCTACGCCCCTTTTTGAGGATCGGATGGGTGAGAAATATGAGTTTTAAGCATCACAAACATTCATGACTGAGGACAGAAATCCATAAATCGTTTGAAAGCTTAATTCATTAAACTGTCCGCACAGGGACTTGAACCCGAGAAATGCGTAACCGTAGCCAACGACGTTACCAACTGCGCCACGGAGCTAACATATGTATTTGAAATTCAATTATATTATTACAAAATGAGTCCACATATAGTTGTATTGAATATTTATTTAATTTCATCATGGTCGTGTGGTCAACGACTTCGGTTTCCAGTACGGACAGTTTTACAAATTGACTTTTAAATTTTTGTTTGTTTGTTATATCTAGAATTACGTCCAACGCAAAAACCCTTAAGAAACGGGGTTTAGCGATTACGATTAGCTAATCACTAGTGCGGCCCTAGCCATATGCTTCTACCCTTACTCTCTTTAAAAATAGAAAAGTTGAGCAACTGAATTACATGCAGTTCTCGTAGAAAAAGTTCTGTTGAGATAATTCCATTCGAAGTCCATACATGGTGAGCGGATGTGACTATAAATGTATTTATTTCATTATTTAATTTAAGATACCGACTGAATATCATATTTTTTACGGTACCTAAAACTGTATCCACCATCATTCAATAGGCCTTCAGACTCTTCTTACAAGACACTCATTCGATAGTAATGCTCGCAATGAACGATATTTCAAAGACAAATTAGGATATATTTCCAATGTTGAATGCTTGACGCGATTAAACAGTAGGTAAGGATGATGATGATGACAATTATGCAGTTCAGAGAAGATGTTTCCAGTCCGACAAGTGGCGACAGAATGCTCATCCTTTTCTTTAATCGTCACTCGTGTCAGTCTTGTCCTCTAAGCTATTCGTATTCCACCTTAGTTGTCATATTGTGTTTTCCAAACATCGCATTTGATAAATCTTATGTTTGCAGAACCTTTGCTTTTATAATCACATATTTATTTAAGATATCGGTTTCTTAATGGAAATTCAATATCAAATTTGAATTGTTGAGATTTATATATTAATTTATTTTTCAGCCAAGTAAGATAGTGATGACTTGACGTAAGTCACTGAGCTAAAAACAATTTAACATATATTTCCTGGAAACAAGTAAACTCGACTTAACGCAGTTTACCATAACGACGGCAATATTACTTGAAGCCTTTAACAGGAGTAGCTTCGCGATAAAGTACGCTTAACAAAAAGAAAATTCAGGCAAAGCTATTTAAACGAAAGTATAATGAATCTAGCGGAAAGATATCAATTCCCAAAAATAAATCTTCCGTAAATTAAAGCCATAAAAACCATAACATTATTTTTTAGGCGTTATAAACTTTAACTGATTTAAAAAAACATTGACGAATAAGAATTGTTTGTATCACGACGCTATTTATAAATCACTTTATTTTTTACTAGGCTTTATTTTTTTAAAAATAAAGCACCATTTGTTTTGTACTACTACCAAAGTTTTATAATAATCAACACCGATAAACTCATTGCTATTTATAACGTCGTCATAGTGCGGTTTTCAGATTTCTTAGTTAGATTACTTTACGTAGGGTTTTTAAATAATAACATTTTATTAATTGGCCCCTCTAACATCCGCTTCCAATGGATATAGACTCCTAAAGGAGTATCTTAACAAAAGTTGTTTTAAAAACGTTTGATTTTTATTTTGTTACTAAAGTTCTCTTTTCCAGAGAATATAATCGAGCACTAATACTTTTATAAAGTGTAAATAACACTGAATTTACTTCTAAAATAATTTTATTACAGATAACTATTTTGGTTTCACGCCGTCGTCAGAATTATTCTGTAATTCTGACGATTATATTCTATAGCTCTGACGGTAGGCAGAAGCTATGAACTATATCAATAGATATAACCATTGAACTTACGTATGTTTAACTTAATATAATAGAGTTATACCAATCAAATGACTTCAGCTAATAATATTTTCGATGGATTCGGCGGTAACTTTGTGGAAATTAATATAAAATTGATAACTTAGCTATTCCACTGGCTGTGTTACTACTGTTACGAGTTTTGCCTCTTTAAGATGCATCTTCAGACTAACTATAGCGTAAAGTTATTTATTTCTAAGGTAAACAATGATCCTAATTTTTAAATTAAAAATGAAGGGTATGGTGAGATTCTTTCCTTCTACTGGACTTGGGAGGGGTTAAGGCACAAACGATGAATGATACTACTAATTACCTTAACACTACTAATTACAAATTAATTACTAGTGGAGAAGAAAATTCCAAGGAAAATGAATTTAATAATGTTGAGCCACGTGTTCTATTCAATTTTTTATTAATTTCTAAAAACTCTAAACTATTCATTTTAATACCTTTTTTTATTTACTCGATGGAGTACTTCTACGGTATTATTTTTATTAAAGTTATGATCATTTTCAATTAAATGATTCTCTATCGTCAACCAAATAATTGATAATGGTAGACATCCTTGCCATTGGTTATTAATCAAAAAAGAATGATGGAATTACTTATTCGTTAGATTAGAAGCGTTTACGAATTGACATTTCTTATCCATTATTCAATATATTATTATAACAAATGAAAAATATTTCAGAAGAATATTACGACTGTAAGTAACTATTCTTGTTTTCAAGCATTCTGACAATAAATAATAATCAAGTAGTTGTATGAGGCTGCTTAAACACCACCACCTAGCTTTGTAAGCAGTTCGCTCCCCTTTTCCAGTGCCGCAGCGGCATTAAGGTCATGTTGGCAATGCACCAGGACGGTGCTGCAACAAAAACTATGATAAATGTCTCGCTCCACAGGGGCAGACGGGACCGATGGCATCCCGTGACGAATAGTTGGGCTCGATCGGGTTTATTAATGCATCTAATGACTTATTATAAGAGAATTACACGTCGAACATGGCACGCGGTATACGATTGATAAAATAAGCACAGTAAATGTTTTCTAAATGACATTCCATAAATATTTCTAGAAAATGTCAGCAGTATAATAAAACATAACGTGACTATTTATGTTTTAAACCTTGATGCAGCAATGTTTAACCCTACTATTTAAGTGTTCTAATAAAACATGTGGGGAACGAATCAATACAGATGGCAACTCAGATAACATGGCAATGCTAGAATAGAAGCATAAACGCGAGGGAAGCCATACCACCCCACACACGGACAAACGACAATACTACTTAACCCGAGCTTCTGGGCAAAACCGGTTATGACTGGTCCCTTCTTAAATTAAATCTCTGTAATGTTGCAAGTCAGAAATGTGATTCTTGAAAATACATTTAAAGTGGTAAATTGTCAAGTCTCAATCGAAAGGCATCATATATATAATAGCCCAGACCAGTCTGTAGGAGTTTTATTATTATCACATATCACATGTAGGTATGTCATGCAATGCAAACACATACCCAACAATACACACAGTTCAGAAGTGACGCAAATTACGAGGCAAATAAACAAAAATAACAACAACAATCAGTCCGTCAGTATGGAAACTAAAGAACAGCGGCGTTTGCGATTACGTCGTGAGCGACAGTAGAGATGAAGAGCGAGGAAAACTCCAAAAGCTGCTCCTAAAATCCCGGCTTGATGTTGATGCCCAGTGTATACAGCAACAGCGATCACAAAGAACTCCGGAAGCTGCACAATCCAGACGTGCCGCTAACGTGGAATCTCATCGAAGCGTTCAAGAAGCTCGAACATTCAGTATTTCAATTTCAATACCGTCATCTATGACGGGCGTCCCACTAGTTATAAATATTATACAATTTGTTTTGTATTACTTCTACATTCCTTAAAAAGATCAAGGACCGCTTTGGCTCATTTTTGACTTTATTGCGTACATGGGCATTGCGTCAAAACGTAAATATGTCCCATTATCTGATTAAATGGTGTTTATGGAGGTCTTTTATTTAACTCTTTAAAAACGGAGAATTCGTAGATTGAGTGGGTGTCCTCTGATTTGCTGTATTAGTGTTTTTTTTCTTGCGTTTGTCGACCATGGCCAGGAGTCGGTTGGTTCTTGCCAAGACTTTTCTTAGTTAGGTGGTGTTTTCATAGCCGACTTCTTCGGTGTCTGGATTTGTAGGTTGTCTGCGCGGGTAATTCCTCAGTTTCTTGTTTTATTTTGTCTCTGTGGCAGTCTAGGGTTATCTGTAAGCTGCATTAGGTCATCGTGAGCATTATTAACTGATAAAAAATTAATCCAAACAAGGAAATGAAATTGAGTAACATAGTTATATTAAAAAAAAAAATTTGTATTACTTCTACATGTTTATAGTGACCTGGACCGGTTTTGCTCAACACGTACATTATCAGCTGTTAAAAATACAATCGTCAAAGGGCAATTTATATACAATTGAATTTTAACGATTAAAAGCTAAATATAACAGTTGGTTCATGAACTAAGACAAGAATTTACAGGTAATCAAACAAATTATATATAAACAAAATTGAATAGTCAAGAATCAAAATGTTAAGAACCTCTTACAAATCAATAATACTTATTTGAGATCAAAAATAAAGTTTCATTAAAAATCCGTTAACTGAGCAAAATTTTGATGATTTTAACTAACGCGTAAATATTCATTTAGCAGAATAGCTGATTGGAAAATTTTTAAAAGAATTTATTGAACCATTTAAAGATAATGAAATATTAAATACGTAATTAACATTAATACTAAGCCATGGTAAATGGAGAACGAAGATCAGCCAGGAGCGTCCAAAAAATAAGTATTGCTCGTGATGAGCAGAACCAAGGAAGTAGTATAAAAAAAATCTCTAGGGTTAAACCATCTAAATATATTCAGTGAACCTTAATCATCTGCCTAAATACAGTTTTTTTTCCTACACCACTGTGCGCGCTACATACGTGATGTATTTAGTGCTTTAAACATGAAAATATACAAAGAAAACGTACTCATCCTAAACTTTCTGACTTAATACTATTAAAGCTGGAATGCCTTTTGAAGCTTTTCCACTGAAAGTTTACGTATTCGAAAGGATAACGTAATATTATATTACAATACGTTATGTTGTTATCATAAAAGTGTAAAATAATAATTATAATATTATGTCTTCGTCTGATTTCAAAACGTTTCGAAGAACCAATCATTTTACGGAATCATATTTAAGATACACATTCTTTGATACAATCAACAAACAATAAAGACGACAAAGATAGAAAAAGATTCACATTGACCTTTTTAGTGTCCGGAAAGTTTTTCTAGATATACACATGGAGGCCAGCTATTTTTGGGATTAAATAAATTTGAATTATTGATATTGAAATTCCATCAAGCATCCTCAGTCGATGTCTTAAATTATATTAAATAAATTGCTTAAAAATATGAAATAGACATAAAATTAACACATTTCTGGAGATTTTTGTAAATATGCAAATACTCAAATGATAAATTGTATTTTAAAAATACATATAAACATGGTTTTCATAATTTCAGAATTAAAGTCACTTTAACGAACTAACCAGTATTACTTATTACACACTATAGTTTTACAATGAATGGTACATTTATATAAAGCAAAGTTCAAAAAATAATGACACATTAAATTGTTTACATGTGTACCTTATGTGCAAATGAATTTGTGGTAGCTCTGTGACATCTACAAAAGTCAAGTTGCAGCACTTATCAAGATTGCTAATTACATCAATAATATCGATATTTGGCATAAGGAAAAAATCACTACTTGGCACTGTACAATTTTCCACTACAAAAGTCAAAATAAATGTTTGATGGTTTGTTTTGACGATGAGAAGAGCTCGTGAGCTAACTCGTCGATGGCCTGACTCTACATACTAGCATTGGCGAGTTAGCTGGCTTATGACACTTGCTAAGGAAAACAAATTATTTCGGTTCAATTATAATTGGATTCTATTTGTGTCATTTGTTTTCTCTCTCTGCCTGATTTTACCAAAGAAAAATAAGGTGTATTCCTTAGTTTGTAAGCGATGCGTGTCTAATACACACAAAACTATCAAATTTTAAAGTTTGAGTTTTTATAAAACTATTATAAAAAGAATTAATAACTTCTATAAAAAAATCTACCATTTCAAATATAAAGCGTGTTAAAATAAGCACAGCAAACATGTGGTGAAATCAAAGCTGGTAAAAAAAGCTCGAAAGCTTAACGTAGGTTTTAGAATGTTGAGTCAGTCGAGCGGCAATGTCACCTGTGTTGCGCGAGGCAGCCACCTGGAAAACGCAAAGGCTCTGTGGGTAATTTAAAATTGTGATTGATGTCTTTCATACACACGCTACACCGGAAATGCATTTTTGAACCTCTACACTGCTGCCAGTTTACGTAAAAGCTAATACACGTCGCAATATTGAAGACTTACTGTTTTGAACTAAGATGCTGTATATTTGTTTTGTAAATGTATTTATTATATATGAAAAATAATAATTACCAAAACAGTTTATCGACGGTAAAATATCTGACTAACGAACGTATTTATTCAATCTTAAAGGGTATATCGTGGTATATATAATGCTAGTATTTATTATCCAGCTTAACCCGGGATAGAGGGTGATAACAATTAGAATTTAGCGTTATTTTGGTGCTAGCTTATGTTGAAAGTTGAAAATATCACTGTGAACGGTATCTCATGTAACAACCACAACATAAAGTCATTCAATTCGCTATCATATCACTAATGTACATCGTTTGGGAGGAGTTAGTGTGATAGACATACAGACAGACAGATATATACATATTTTTTTTTTGCTATATAGTAGAGATGTAACGTCGCGCATGTCATTTGATGTTTTATCCGTGAGGCTTTAACCGTTTTAAAATATTGATAATTTTTCGCTTTATCATTAACTTGAGAAACATATAATTTTTATGTATAAATCGATCATTTAAAAATTTATGATTGTCAAGCATTGTTTAAGAGTTTTCATTTTTACGATATATCAATACGGATGGCAACTTAGACGAGATGGAAATACTAAGTCAGGAAGCTTATACAGGGCAGACTACATTACGTTTCGATGGATGACAATACTGTTTCACTGGCCGTCGACTGCACGGGTTCGTCAGCGCTTCCAGGTAGATTTACTGCTACTCTATTCTTAAATTAAATCTCTGTAATAATACATGTTACGAACACTATTCCTAAATATCTTAGCACAGACAGACACGTACTCTCTATGCAATTTGAGTGAATGTTGACTGGTGGCAATATTATCGGCTAATTTCAAGTAAACGACATTAGCTGTATACTTACGGAAATAACGAAAAAATAATGTCTGCATATCTTGTGAAGACTGTCAAGCTTCCTATGTAGGACAGATAGGTAGAATCTTTAATACTAGAGTTCAAAAAACATATAAGATGTCTCAAAAGTAATAATTTTTTAGAGTTTGCGAAACATTTAATTGAAAATGATCATACTTTTAATAGAAATAATAACGTAGAAATACTACATCGTGTAAATAAAAAGGTATTAAAATAAATAGCTTAGAGTTTTTAAAAGTCAATAAAACCATTAACAGTAATGGAGGATTAGTAAATAACATTTTAAGCAGAACAGGCGGCCCACCATCATTAAATTTATTTCGTTTAGGTTTTTCACATCCAGGTGCCAGTAATTGATTTTTAAATAGTGTAACAGTGCTAATACCTTACCCCCCTCCACATGTCGAGTAGAATGTAATAAAACCCATCCCCATCCTTTTAAGAATTAGAATCATCTTTTACCTTAGAAATAAATAATCTTGTGATACGGCTAGTCTAAAGAAGCTTCTTAATAAAGGAATTAACTAAGTTATCAATTTTTAATTTAATTTTATACCTGCATATCTTGATAGTAAATAATGATTTATTATTTTGATCGATAAAGTAAGAATAATGTTTGTTTTTTTTAATTTGTTTGACGGCAGCATATATTACGATTTGCCACGAATCTAAATTCACAATCTCAAAGTCACACGAACCGGGCTCGACAATGACCCTGAACAGCTGTTGGTATTATACTATCAAAAATAAAGTGAAAGTATTTCTGTGTAGCAGTGGGCAAGCAATAGTAGTTTGTTTTAGCTTTATCGTTTATTTATATCACGCATCTCACACTCCCGTATTGTCTAGTGGCTAGGATACCTGGCTTTCACCCAGGAGGCTCGGGTTCGATTCCCGGTACGGGAAATATTTTATTATTATTTTTGCTTATCATATGGGTGATAAGTGAACAATATTACTTTTGAAAATCATATCTACTTACTCTATTTCATATCTTAAATTACGATTAATGAAAAAAATTTTATTATTATGATAACTTTGATTTTTTCAACAGTAGTCATCTTTGAATTATCGCACCCCCAGAACAATATGATCATAAGTCTGGATTGGCTATTTTAAGTTATGACTGTAGTTTAATAACATTTTTTTTCTGTATCTAATGAAAACACTGAAGTATTTCCATTTTTTATTTAACGAGATATTATATTCAAGACTTCGGCATTTTTTTAAATGAATTGTTTAAAATACAAACAAAAAACACTGCAGTATTTTTTTTTATCTTTTCATTAATGAGACTAGAATGTGTGAAGTAATACTTCATTAAATAAATAAAAAAATTTTTGTACCATATTCGCTCCGAATGTAGAGCTTATTACCTCCTAATGGAGGTATATTAACACAAGTTTTCTTCTCAACTTCTGTTTTTCCTAAAGAGTAGGGATAGTGAGATAGCAGTTAGCTAATCGATACGGCCCGTTGTTTAGGTTTGGATGGGTAGGAGGAAATTTTAGACAACACAATTATCCATGCCTACGAACAAAGATCCATAAATCGACTAAAAAATCAATTTATGAAACTGTCCGTACCGGGACTTGAAACCCGGACTCGACCCGCCAAGAATATTTACATAGCTTAAATAGTTTTTTTGCCTACCTGAAAAACGAAAAAATTTGACTCACTGCAGTGTACTTCTGTCGTAGCGTTACACATTTGTCTTTGTTTTTTAAATATAGCTTAAATTATTGTCAATGCTAAATTTTTTAAACATCATTTGCCTCGGTAGCAACCGAACATGAAAATAAAAGATGTTTTGAATTATTGTGTAAAAAAAGTAACGCGAACAAAGCAGACTAAATTAAGAAAAAACTCTCTTTATCATATTCGTTTTTTGTCCGGTGAGATTTTTCGATAAGTTTATATAAGATATCGCTGGGTTTTCGCAAAAGACCATTCATTTTGGAAAAAAACCAAAGAGATGAGTATCTGGTACAAATAATATTATTTTCTGAATAAATAATAAAAGAGTGGATCAAGACGACTTGATTAAACGAAGGTAGTCCGCTTGAAAGGTAAATTTTAAAGCTCGTAGGGGCAAAAAGAGCTTTTGTGTTTGCCGAGTGCGTTGAGATGGAACTTGTACAGCCTAGCTCCAAGCACTATTTTAAAATCCATCAATTATTAAATAAAAATCTTAGAAGACATTGATCGCAGCATATTTTTTATCAAGCAGACTATAAAAATATTGTCTGGCTCGTGGCGCAGTGGTTAACGTCATTGTTTTCGGTTAAAAAGTTCAAACCACGGTACGGACAGTTGCATAAATTGACTTTATATTCGATTTATGGATTTCTTTTTTTCAGCATGGATATTTTTCTGATGTCAAGGATTCCCTCCCACACATCCGATCATAATAACGGGATGTAGCGATATGCTAGCTATTAGTTGTGTCCTAGTTCTATCCTTATATACCTACTATCTTTGAAAAATAGAGCAACTGGGTAATAAGTAATAATCGTAGAAAAATTTTGGTTGGGATAAAGTCTATTAGAAGTCCATATAGACTAACTATGACATTATTCTTAATCACCAATCACGGCACTCAGATATAGAAAATTTGTGAATCCACAAAATACCAGGATCATAAAAAGGATCCAGAAATACCCAAACTTAGAATATTATACTCTATCAAGGATGTCAGTTAAGTAATATCAACATATCCATAAATTTTGTAGAAAAAAACGAAGTAGTTATAATTTGTATAAATATAATTTAATTTCAGTTTTGGGTCTAGGATTTTTCTCAAATAAGATTGGCGGCTCTATTTGGCAACTGGTAAAAACTGTGAGTTACTTATCTAATGTTGATAATTATCGCGTCTCATATAGATGCTTTGCAATAATCTTCTGTGAAAATAGTAAATGACTGTATTTTGAATATCATTAAATAATATAATAAGCCGGCTTTAGCGCTAGGGAATGGAGAAAAATATAACGAGTTGAGATATAAATTGAACCCAAAGCCTCCGAGGGACGCGTCTCTGGCACTTATTGTTGATCCGCAATGGCGATAAATATTTTACCATTATTAACTTAATGCATGGGCATGAATCTTTCGAGGTGTCTCGCGGTCTGCCCTCGAACAGTTTGCGATATACATATTTAGTAATCAGGATTTAAAAAGAGGCACTATAAAGCTGAATAAATTGCTGCTATTTGGATCGTGGGACGAACCAAATCTTCGAAACGCATTGCGCAATTTAAATTAAGTGGTAAACAGCACAAACAGATAAGTATGCAACCGGATTATTAAATAATTGGTCATTATAAAGATTATAAGAGCAGCATTTATTTGATAACTGGACAAATCATAACAGTGATAAAACGACACTCATATTTTTTTCGTAGTTATTTATGAAATATTTATTCATGCAACACTAAAACATGTCGAATACGAAATAAAGACATTCTTAGCCCTTCCGTATTCATGATGTAACAATGAGTTACTTCGGTCTTTAAACCTTTAAATTATCTGTGAAATAAGTCATACAAAAAATAGAGAATTTTGCTATTTATTAATAAAATAGTTTTCATATAATTAAAAATACATTATAATTTACGTCTTTTTTGTTAAATTGATCATAATTTGAAAATCTCGTCGATTTTATCATAGAAAAATATAAAATTTTAGTAAGAATAGTATAGTAACATTCCGAGATGCATGACGTACCGCATGGAACCGTTTTGTCTCGATCTTGTTCTGCTATGAGGAATTTCGATTCTTGCGTCATTCGATAATTTTGCATATTTTGATATATATTTCAGGTTTTACACACAAAATATGACATAAAATAATTACTTAATACTACATAAAACCGTACTTCACTTTTTGAAATTGTCATTTCGATTTATATATGCGTTTATATGACAAAACCTAAACGGTAACGGAATGTGACCGTATGAGATCCGAAGGGATTTTTTTAGCATGAAAACGGGAAGGTTAAAATAATGTAAGTAATTTCGAAATAGCTTTCAACAGACAATGTCATGTTTTTGTACAAATTCAACATGTCTTTCCCTATCAACAATTTAAATTTGACACAAACAATTTAAAACAAAAAAAAATTAACGCGTTTCAATTATCTACATTTTCTTCAGCTTCAAGTATAGTTACTTGCGTTGGATTTTGGGGATGAGATGGTTTGACGTCGTGGGGAACTGGGAGATTAGAGAACGTGCCAAGCAGCGTCCTGTTATGTCAGTGACCATGGAGAGACTTTGGAACTGACTGCGGATGCCTCCGGAGTACTATCCTCAGGATGTACGTACTCAACCGAACTGAGGGATTCCGGCATATCATGCGAGTAAACATATCAATAGGTGGTTGATATTAAAACACCTACACCCCTGAAAAGAAACACTGATTTAATGCGTTAACTTAATAAAAATATCATGTCTTAAGGCGGGTGGTATGTATATGAATCATTCATCTTACAAGGGGTGTTGTTGGAGAATTACCTGTGGTGTGCAATTTGTTCGAGAGTTTAGTGCTCGCTCAAAGTGATTTATTTGACCGAATTATAATGGGGATGTGCAGTAAGGGTGAAATGTAATATATTTTTTTATTAATAAAATTTTTACTGTTCCTTATCAAAAGAGTATGCCGTTAAAAAATATGATGGCTAGATAATATAAAAATGAAACTATAATATTTATTGTTTTCTTTAAGTTTCCAAAACATAACGGTTGGAAAACGTGCATTCAAAAACCAAGTATGATAATCACAGTAAAAAATAGTCGCAACTATAAAATGTAAATATATTCTACTATCTGTACTCTCTTAAGTTCGCTTAAGTTCATGGTGCCCAGTCTAAGGCAATTACTCCTGAGACAATCTCAACACAAAAGTAAATAATGATTAAGAGGTTAAAGTAGATATTTTCGAAATTCATTAATGTTCTATCGTCATCTAAATCTCACAAACCGTCGATTTTTTTAATAACTGCAGTCACAGAATATTATTTTACACTACAGATTTTTTCAATGGAAATAG
The DNA here is from genome assembly GCA_022494535.1 of Himalopsyche phryganea. Lineage (NCBI taxonomy): Eukaryota > Metazoa > Arthropoda > Insecta > Trichoptera > Rhyacophilidae > Himalopsyche > Himalopsyche phryganea. The sequence continues at coordinate 63,930 of JAGVSL010000202.1, read as the reverse complement.
TAAATCTTTTAAGCCTAAATCCATTAGACCAAAAAACATTTCATTAAATTATTTACCGATTATAAAAGCGCCTGGTCACTATTGAATTATAATTAAAGGAACTAACGAGCATGGTGTCCAGGCAGACGACAGACTCCGACTGAATGAATTTTAGACATTCTCAGAGTATTTACATTATTATGAAGGTAAACGATTAACGATTTTAACTGAGTGGGAAAAAATACCATTTCCTCTTAATGTTGTTACGCCATGAAAAACGTCTGATATGACCAGATGAACGGTCATGGTGGATGGTACAGATACTGTAGTTGGTATATTTTAATTAAAATTATTATTTAAATATTTATATTATTAAAATTTTTAGATTTTAAGTGCAATCTTATGATTGATACGGAGGACAAGGGAATGTGCAAAACATTTTATTTTATGTAAATGATCTGTAAAAAACAAAATATTTATTCAATTTTACCATCGTATAATTTGAGACTCGCTTTAAATTCGAGTATAGTGAAATGTAGTGAAGGTGTATTACCAGAGGCGGAGTAGACTTAATGGCCTCACAAGGGGAATGTTATTATATGTGGGCCTCCTTCTTCCACCTCATTCCCGCCCTTCATCACTGGCTTCTTCTCCGGAACGAGCTGAATACTTATTATACCGATCTTCATATTAAATTCCTCATCCACCCCTGTTTATAACAGCGTAGCTCAAGCTTCGAAACATTTTTTAAAGGCCTGTATAAACATACTTATATTTCTATAATCTAAAATGTAAACCTCGTATCTCCGCCAACAACAGCTTTGCACGAGAGCGGACACAGAAAATTTATCTTATATATAATAGTCGAGACCGCTCTGTAGACGTTTTATTATTATCATATGTAGGTATGAAATTTTCTCATGACGTAAGCGTTTGCGGTGTATATATAAAATAAAATGTTATGCAATGCATACACAGTTCTTAGTTACTTTCAGTATTTCAATTTAAGTACCGTTATCGATGATGGTTACCGATATACTAGTTAATTATAGTGTGTTATCTATTAGAAGCTGTGTAAAATCACATCACTGTTTTCATATTTATTATATGACATCAATTTTATCTTACTTTACAGAAGAAGACATACAAAACATCAATGTTATATTATGTTAACAGCGTCTCATACTTTTTTTGCCAACAAATATTATAGTTAAGGAAAAATGATACTGTATTTGTGTGATGCCTAACAATGATACGTAACATAACATTTTTTGTTTCTCATCCATTTTAGTAAATTGACGTATTTTTTCAAACGAAATATCTTTTGTATAGATAATAGCCACATTCGGAGAAATCCTTTTTTATAAATCGTCAAAATAAACACAAAATGATTAAAAACGGACATATCAACTTTATCGATCACGTCACAGTCATGCAAGTGTAATTATGAGCAATTAAATGCAATCCAGGATTTACACCGACTTTTTTATTTATTTAAACGAGTAGTAAGAAGTGAAATATTCTTTCGAATTAATTATTTTAACATGCAGACAAATAATAACTGAAAAAGGATTGTTAAATGATATATGCTCATAACAATAGGGCGGTAAGTCGTATATGCATTTAATTTTACGGTGCGACACATTCGCTTGTGGGTAATCTTCATTTTTGTAAGTATTATTTTCCATCAACCACCAGCAAAATTATCCGTTGGAAGCAACCCTTATGGGTCGATTAGCTTAACATTGATAAGCAATAATGGCTTATTTTCAAAGCTATTATATCTCTTCAGTGATACATATGGCTACCGGATACAGTAAACAGTCATTTTACAATGTAGATTTTTACTCGAATATCAACAGAGCAATGGTCTGAGAGTTGTTTACTTAATATAAAGTTTGTAAAGTTTTCTAAGAGTGTCGTTATGTTTTTATACATAATTTTCTTTTGCAGCCACGAAAATGCGTGACTGACCATTCCAAACTGAGTTAAACGACTTTTTACTTTCATTGTCTTACTCATAAGACTCTCAAAGGATGTATTTTACTGTCACATGTTCAATTTGGTCTATCATATAACCGGTCAAATCGGATGATCTTGACAGAAAAATCACTGTCTAATAATGAATTGAGTGATGCAGAATCATTGAAAAGAAATGTTCTGAATTATTAACATAGTTAAATTATTATATTATAAATATAGAATCCATTTTAAAAACAAAATCTGGTATTTATAGATTACAATATAGTGAGTGAATGCACTTTTATGTGGGAAAAACCATACGTACATTAGATATAAGTGTATCAGAAAATTTAGCTGCTTTTTGATGAACAAAAAGATACATCAACATTTGCCAATCATTTACTCTCAGAGAATCACTTGTTAAACATGGTTTAAGGTGTTCAATTATTACATCAAAACATGGGTGATCAATAATTATTTTATCAGAAAATTTAAAAAAATTATAGGACACAACTAAATAATTTACCAATATTGAGTAAATACCTCCTTATTGTATCCTTTACGAAAGATTAGTTGGTAAAATAATCATAAATTACTCCAGCAATCAAAATAATTAAATTCTCACAATAATACGTCATCTGTTATTGACACTTGAACCAATCAATTTTAAAATCAATAGTTATGTCTATGTTATTTTTACCAATTAAATTTTAATGATAATAGGTTGTTGCGACCACCTGCAATTGCAAAATCCGACGTCTTATTGATAATGTTCTCACTTAATTTGTCTTACATATAAATAATATAAACTATTTACTAACCGTCAAGTTCGAGTTCATCAGAGCACTCGCATATCTGAAGATGCCGAGAGCCAAAACCCGGTTCATTAATGACAAAACGTACGGAAATGTACAAAATTTTAATGATGTAAATTTGATAATGTATTCATTATAAATTCTTATTGAAAGATTTTGCAATTCTCACGTTTTCTCTGTGATGAAAAAAAACTGTCTGATATATTATATTAAATATTCAAATCATCCAATAAGCACGTAATAAGCGCAAATAAAACAGGGCACCTCAACCCTAATGCAAAATATATTCACCGCGACACGAAACAATAACCCCACCCCACCCCGTCTGGCTATTTCAAAACTTTTGTAATTTGATAAACTTAGAAAAATATTTATTAAAATGCGAGCGGCGTGGCGGGCGTCGTTGGTGCTTTGGCGTCGGGTTCTCGTAATAAAGTTACGCCAACCGTCACGAGAGGGTAGCGCAGCGAGGGCTGTGGGGTCCTCTGGAGTAGCTAACGACATATACTTTGCTTGTCTCTTAATTCAAATATCATGAATGCCGCGACACGTCGTGGTAGTTGAGGGTTGAATAATTTGTGCTTTCAACGAATCAAAGAAAATGTTCCAGCATACACCATGCGCAAATTTGTTATAATATTTTGTTTAAAAAAAAAGAAAACAAAATTTGGCTCGTTTACAAGAAAACTTTGAACTTTGTGAAAGGCTGAAGATATAATTTGTACTTAAAATTGAAAACTTTGTCATTTCATTGGATGTGTAAATGAGACACGTTTTTCGCTTCTTTAAAAAGTTAATCTGAAGATGCTTCATAAAGGAGCGAAACACTTGTCGCATTTAGTAACACAGCAAGTGAAATAACAACGTTATCAATTATAATTTGACGTTACCAAATGAATTTCCACAAAGCTACCACCAAATCTATCAAAAAATTTAGCTGTAGAAATCTTTACTTTATTTCCATAATTTGCCCATTATAAATTATACTTGTATGCCCATCCGAACCGGGTCCGAGACCAAGATTTATTTTTCTCAAACAGAAAAAAGCCCGATGTTTTCATTATTGATATTCATTTTTAACGAACCAATTTTATTTATTAATAGTAAATTTTAACTTATTATTGGTCATTCGTAAATAAAGAAGGGATTGTTTCAGATTTAGCTTCAATTAGCTCACACAATTTTATGGGTTTTTCAGCTTCAAATTTACGGAAAAATATTATGATGACGCTATACTTTTCCTACAATAAATGCAATTAATTGTTTCCATCTTTTCATAACAAATGTGAAATAAATAAATGAAGTTATAACGTTATACATGTATTCCTGTATGGCTGAAATATTCTTCTGAAAATAAAATTCCTCGTATTTTTGGATAAACAATTTATAGAACGCTTTATTACTGAATGAACGGAAGGCAATCTATGAATAGTATTACAAGGTAATTGACAATCAAATAAATCTCTAATATATAGCACAAAATACATGTAGAAATCTGTATGTCTGTCAGTCACAAGAACTCCTCCCAAACAGTGTAGATTAGTGACGTGAAATTTTCACATGTCATTATCGCTATTATTTCAAACTATTATCAATTTTCAATAATCAAATTTTAACCTTAAATTGAAAACGCTATTTTTTGACGTCTCAATGCTGAATAAAAAACAAAAGTTGAGGTAGATCGCTTAGCAACCGCTCCATACCAAATATTCAGTGATTGTCATCGTCATAGCGCCATGTGGCTTAGCAGCTATAAATGTCTCAAATAATAAGCTAGCTAAAGCCTAAATGAACTAATATAAGCGATCCTTATCGTGGACGAAGCTTGATAAAAAATACTAGTCATTCATACAAAGTAAGCTGTTGTTACAGGCAAATGAAGATGCAAATATATTATTGAAATAAAATATGTTTTATTTCGTGGCACTCCACATCTAGTCGGGACGGGAGTAGATCTAGGTCGAGGAACACATCTCCCGGCTACTAATTCAGGCACTAAATTCTTGGTGGGGCGACCTCAAGTGATTGTGAATGTAAAACCCAAAACAGATGTTAGCTACAAAATGAGTGGGTTCTAACAACAACACTACGTTTCGCCTATTGCCCTGGTGCTATGTGTTAATGACATTCATGTATTAATATATACATAGAGATGACTTAATGACGTCATTAAGTATTTCTACTACTTGACAAAGTCAAAATGGATCGTAGTTTAATTATGTTGCCGTTATGGATTATCTCAGTATTAAGTATTAAATGATAAAAATGGTTACCTACCAAAGTCTATACAATTTTCTATTTGGAAAATACTATTTACACAAAATTAAGATTACCTCAACAGGCGTCGTTGCGAGAAAATTCTTCATTACTCCTGTTCAATATTTTCGTTTTAGTTGTAACTTTGTGGAAATTTATTTTTAATATAAAATTTAAATTGATATCTAAGTTACTCCACTGACTGTGTTACTAAATGTAACGCGTTTTTTCTTCATTAAGAAGCACCTTTAGCCTAACTTAATATATTACATAGGACAGGTTGCTCACCACTATTAAATTTATTTCCCTTGGAATTTTCAACGTCAGTAATTAAATTTGTAATCAGTAGTGTTACGATAATAATTACTATTGTTATTTGTGTCTCACCCCTTCCTCATGTCCAGTTGAAGGAAATAGACCCACCCAATCCTTTATTTTTAATTTAAGAATAAGAATCATTTTTTACCTTAGAAATAATTTTTTCCCATATCCACTCCCAATGTGGAGCATATGGTCTCCTAATGGAGGCACATCAACAGGATTTTTTCTATCAGAACTGTTTGTTACTCAGTTGATCAACCTCTATTTATCGAAGAGAGTAGGGATAGAATGATGGGGCTAGGACAGGACTAGCGGTTAGCTAATCGCTCTCGCTACGCCCCGTGAGGATGGGATGGGTGGGTGAAGAAGGAGTTTTAGACAACACAAACACTCAAACTACGAACAGAAATCCATACATCGATTGAAACATCAATTTACGAAAACCATCTGCAACGGGAATTGAACCCGAGACATCCGTAGCCGTAGCCCGCGACGCTACCAACTGCGCCACGGACGCCGATATTTAACAAATAACCTGACGATATAGTTAGTCTGAGGATGCTTCTTAAATAAGCGAAACGCGTCACATTTAGTAACGCAGCCAGTGGAATAACTAAGTTATCAATTTTAATTTCATATTCCTTACTACTCTGTCGCTCAACACCAATAATACACAGTAAGAATAGAAGGATAGGGCTAGAATAAGACTAGTGGTAAGCTTATCATTCTCGTTATGCCCTGTTTTTAGGATGGTGTGGATGTGAGAGGGAATTAAGACATCACAGATCACAGACATTCATGCGTTTTGAAACAAAACCATAAAACAATTTATAACTGTCCGTATTGGGATTAGAACACGGGAATAATCCAACTGAATACAACGATCTTTTTCACTTGGCTACAGGTCTGTTAATGTTGAAGATGAAATGAATGTTAATGAACCAACTATACCGAGGAACATTTAAGTAGAGGCAACGATGCAATATTTTATCATATTACTCTGGATCCAGGGCATCCGATCCCGGACCCATTTTTTGATCCCGAAATTGAAAATTTCTTAATCCCTTAATGTTTTCAATTGAATTTGTGTTCATTTTTGCTTTAATTGAAGTGTATATAAGATATAATATTTTTTTCCCATTGGAATGTATTTTTTTTAATTTATTGGGAATCAGACATAGTCATTTACAAAAAAAAGAAATAATGATCAAATATAAAACTATTTTAAGACATCGACTGAGGGTGCTTGATGGAATTTCAATATCAAATTTGGATTATTTAGATTTTGTACACTTCCATGTATTTTGTCACTAACGACCCGGGGTTTACTGTCTGTCAGTTCGAGTCCATTCGTGTGCTCGAATGCCTGAAGATGCCGAAAGGCGAAACCCGGGTCGTTAGTGACAAAATACATGGAAGTGTACAAAATCTCAATAATCCAAATTTGATAAAACTATTTATTTTTAGCATTATTAAGGAAGGTTTTACCAGATGGTATCCAAAAAGAAGACATGTCCTTCAAGTCGATTTAAAAATATTGTTCTCCATCTATTTAAGACGTGGTTCTCCGTTCCAAATTGCTTAACACGGCCGCTATTAAATATAAAAAGAAAGACAGTCCACAATACATTCATATTTGAAATGGGTTGAGAAGACCCCAGATCGAAGAGAGGCGAGCGGCTGGTTATCCGGAGTCCTGGAAGGGCTGTGATCTCAGACAAACACCATTTCAAATCCGGTTCAAAACTTATTTATTTTCCATTCAAGATGCAGTGGTTTAAGATTACACAAATATATAAATCTTAACACATAAAATTGATTCTACATTTACATTTACTTAGCAACTGAATTTACTTTAAGTTATAATACAAATGACACAACGATTTTAAATTAAGTCCAATGCAAATCAAAAAAAAAAGATACAATTCACATCGTTACGTCACCTCCGCCACGACAGCGCAGCTCGTCCCGCTCGGCAGATCGTAATCGACTGTCCACCAATACTTTTTTAATTTACAGTGATTCCCGAGATTACGGGATTGAATTATTGACTGGGATTCCAGGATTGAAAGTCCTATCTGGAATAATGCAGAACTATAAATTAGCTGTCTTATTGCACTATAATATTAGTAAAACATGTTCATTCAGTTAGGTTGGTGCTAAAAAATTTGATGTCATAGAGCAGAGTGTGTATACTATTGTCATAAATTTCACTTAGAGAGCGTGAGATTTTATAATTGTTGTATACATCGCTAAGTTAGATGTATATACTCCATGATTAGCTTAATCTCATAATAGAGAATTTCAACGTAGGGGTTTTAGAGATAAGTTCTTGATATTTACTTGCTACATCACCCATTTAGGAGAAGTGAAGGATATATGGATGAATTTTGTAGAGTAATACAATATTCTCTATCATTCCGTTTTACCATTCATGGAAGTATCCATTCAAGGCTTCAAACCATTGACCACGTGATCGATTTAAAAAAAGCGTGACAGCGGATATCAATCAGGGATAGACATCAAGTTTTCAGTTGTTCTACTATTCACAAAACCGTCTTCTCTCTTTGTAAAGATACTAAGCACTGTTACAATAAATATGAGGGCTTTAAATCCAAAAATAAAGAGAGACTAGCTGGCTGGTGTATTATATCATTTATGCACTATCATGTGTTTAATATTAACCTAATTATAACAATCCAAATAGGCTAAGATATGTAAGTACAAGTTATCAATATGATTGGCGAAATTTCGATGAGTGTTTCGGCCAGTTCGGGATGCCAAAGCAATTATAGATATTGATCTTAAGTGTTTGTTAACCCGGCTAACGAGATCTGTTACTTAAGTGTTTATACTGCAGGGTTAAGCCATGACGCTAAGTCACACTGAGTGATTTAAATCCACTGCTTTACTTACTTAAGTTATGGATAAGGGGTGCTGACATAACAAAACTTTTGAAACTGTCAAATATATTAATAACTTATGGTTTAAGGCTGAAAATACGCCAGAACAAAATGGGGTTAAAGAAGATTCTTTGAGATATCGAACAACAGTCAATTTAGTTTATAAACTGTCAGTAGAAAGAAAAAACTTCTTACCCTAATTGAATTATGTCTTGGTATAATATAATTAGACGACGAAAAATGTGTCAAATTTTGCTTTTTATTAAACTCTATAATATAAGTCAAATTTTGTGTCAAAATCTAATTTAAAAATTGAATAAGTTAACCTTCCTGTTTTCATGATATAAAAATTCACATTTCGTTACCGTGTGGGTTTTGTCATATAAACGCATTTATAAAGCGAAATGACAATTTCAGAAATTTAAAATATGGTTTTATGCAGTATTGAGTAATTATTTTACGTCATATTTTGTGTGTAAAATCTGAAATACATGAAACTATACGAATTTATCGAAACACACAAAGAATCGAAATTACTTACGTAATAACTTACGTAAAGTAATGACGTTAAATGAATTTAATTTAAAATAAATGTTGTACTGTATTTTTAATATATTAGGTTACTTCTGCATGCAATTGATATGGTGGCTTGAAGGGACTTTAAAATTCAATAATTTCCTGCGAAATATAAGAATACATTATTGGGTACATTTTTTTATTTTTAATTCTTTTATGAATGTTTAAAATTTTATGTTAAAATATGTTTTGACTGAAATTGAAAATCACAGCCATTTCACATACTTCTACATTTATAAATTTAAAGACTTACAATTGAATTTTGTATGCACTTGCTACATGCCTAATTAAATATATATTGTCAGAAATACATAAAAAAAATATTAAATAATTATAATTGCTGGGTCCTTGGGGTAGTGGTCAACGTCGTTGGCTTCGGTTGCGGATGTCTCGGGATTTGATATTGATTTTTCAATCGATTGATATATATCTATTCGACGGTATGAGTGTTTGTGATGTCTAAAATTCCCTACCACCCATCCAGTCCTACAAACAGGCTATAGCTAGAAAGATTAACTCACCACTTGTACTGTCCTAGCCCTATCCTTCTGTCCCCATTATATTTAAAAAAGGGAGGTTGAGAAACTGAGTAATAAGCGAATGTATCTCTAATAGAAAAGCGTATGTTATATGCCTCCATTATAAAGCCATATGCTTCACATTAGGAACGAACATGGCTTAAGAAAATGTTTAAATGTTTAGCGTAGAAGTACGTCATGCATCTTTTTAAGCTAATCATTCGTAAATACATATCGTTGGTATAGTAGCAGAATGCGTCAAGTCAACAAACCTTGTTTGGACATAATCAACTAATATTCTTTCTATTTACATACCTTAACCGTTAGTCATTTAAGAATTCGATTTGAGTATTAGTAATGCTCTTTTGTATTCATGTTAAATATACTTTTTTACCACTAATAACTGTGAACGAAATTTACTGTATGTATTTATATAGTTTTCTTCAATTACGTAAAAAATATATGGAATATGGTTGAACTTGTTTTTTCAGATGATAGAACGTCCTAAAAACGTATTGCCTTATATCAATATGCTGACGATACATCATATAATAAAATACTGTTATGTATATAGGTAAAGAATCAAACATATATTTAATATTGTAAAAGTGTAATAAGGTATTTTAAGCTTACGAAAACTGCGGCGTGTGTATTTTTTTGGTGTGGTGTTTTACTTACCTATAAAAGAAAGAAAACATATAAATTAGTAACTTCTTAGAAACTTGTTTTAAATTTAAATAAATATACATTAATAAAATTAGCCACATGTAAGTATGACGACACAGTTCATATCAGTGTTAAATATGTACATTGTTTTTGAGACAGTCATGTTATCAACACAGCAACATATCGCGTTTTGTATTTAGGCCCACAAGAACAATGTAATATTGTTGAGAGATATTTCAGAACAACATCATCGTAAGAATTCGTTTAACAATGATTTGCAAAACGTTAATAGTAACTATATTATTTTACATTCTGTTTTCAAATTGAATCGTCAATGTAAATTGTGCAGAACAATTTTCCTGTAGTTAAAAAAGGTGTTTTTGATGCTTACGCGCATCAAAATTTAAATATCGAGGGTATACTGACAGAACACGTCAGTTTTTGATGGTTTTCTATATTAAAAAATGTCATAATGTTTGCAATTTAACGCTATAAATACTAGTAGAACGCATAAAGTCATAGGATATAATGGCTTTGAAATAGAAACAGTATTGCCATATTATTGTTATTTTATTCTGGCCAAAAGCATGATATGACTATAACTCGTCGATACCAAATCTCATGATTTGTACGTCGAAAAGATTATTTTTTAACCAGCTCCCTACTCTAAGCATATGGTCATCACACGGTTACTCCAAGATTCTCTGTCCTTTGCTAGTTTTCTTGCCTTCTCCCAGATTATCGCAGTGTCCTGTAGCTCCATCAAATAGCTTTTTAAGGCAACAGAATCTATCCAGTTGGTAGAAGAGACAGGCAGGATTCAAGTTCCCCTGAGTCATTCGCAGCACATTATTCTTTATAGTGTAAAAACAATCTTTCAAATCTAATTAAATCTCAAAAAACCGTTCTTGGAAAAGAGAGCAATTTGAAAAGAAATTAATAATTTAAATGCTAGTTTAGAACTTGTTTTTATGACTCAATGCCTATTGTCAGTGTACCCTTGATATGTAAAACGTGTATTTGAAATTGTATTTCATTAAAATATTACTTGGGCAATATTTTGCGGTAGGTAATTATAACACATTAACTATTTTCACTACCATTATTTAAACTTAAACCACACACTTCACGTTTAAACTACTGAAATACTATGCTAACCTTTCCGCTTGGGTAGCCTTACAATATTATAATGTGCAAAATATATTTTGTATTATATTCGGCGGAAAAGCTTGCCGAAAATTAGTGTCACCATGGGACCTGGAGGTGTGCAAATTTAAGGCTCAAGAAATTGAATAAACTAATACGTACACATTATGGAGGCTTGCAAGGACCACGTGTGATTCATAACGCTGGCGAAAAGGTTGAATTTCCCGCGGGGGGTGAATTGGTTCGCGGATTATGTGTTCATAATTCGTTTTGAATGTGTTCAAATTTCAATTTGCCTGTAGTGACTCTGCTCCGTTGGGAGTCTTTGAATATTTTCTGTTGTAGGTGAGTTTTGTCCTATGAAAAACATTATTGTAATATTTTTTGATGGATGTGGCGATAGTTTGGAGTAGATTAATTTTCAATATAAAATTTAAATCGGCGACTACCAATTTTGAAATGAGCATCCACTACAACAGTGTTCCGCAACCGGTGTGCCGTGGCACAGGGCGCCCAAAATGAGAAAAAATCGAGTATTAATTGGAAATATATTGGAAAAAATTAAAGTCATTCAGTGATTAAGATCTTAATATAAATTGTAATCTTTTGATATTAAAGTTGATATCTTAAATTAAATTAAATGGAATAATTGTGTTAGTGTTTGCACTAATAGTGTCACAGCAGTAATGAAAAATTAAATTGGGTTTGTCTCGTATGCAAAACAAAAAAATACACATTGCTGCATAAACTGGGAAGCATTGATGGCGAAAAATTTCCATGTGGAATTATTACAAACAATGAAAATATGTATTAAAATAATACGCATTATCAAATCAAGAGCCTTAAATACTTGTATTGAAAAAATACATAAGTTATTATTTCAAATTCATTAAATAAAAAAATATTTATCAATTATAAGTTTTGTTTATGAAATTTACATATTTGATTTGCTGTGTGTCTCGAAATATTAATGAGTGCTTAGGTGTGCCGTGGGGGAGAAAAGATTGCAGTGCACTTCACTGTTCCACCGTTAAGTTCATGTAATGTAATATACGTCAATCCTAATAATTACGAACGTCTTCGTAAAGCGAACCATACCCAATCAATCATGTTCAAGAATGACAATCAGATTGATAGTGTACGGAAGCGATTAAAGGAATGATGGTCGTGATTATAAACCACACACAGGATTGTCAATTTAACATTGTAGTTGATCTGATGATGCTTCTCAAAGCAGTGAAACAAGAACCACAACTTGTTCTAAAACCAAAGTTTAATGTTAGAACATATTTTTTTAATAAACTCACTGTTTGAAAATTGCGCCCTATAGCTTTCATGGTAACTAGAAGAATAAAAGGAGAAATACCGTAATCAATTGAAAAGTTTGCAAAATTATATGTTACAAAAACCCAATTTTCAATTTTCCTTATTGACAGATGTCACTGTCAATATGAATCTAAAGCATTCACATTTCATTAAAAAATTTCGTTGCATCGATTATTTTCCATGCATTTTTATTTATGTCTATTTAGTTTCTTTGGTTCATGACTCAAGTATCAAAAATTTAGCTATATTCCGGTGAATTCCGCTTTATCCAGCCGCCGTGTTCTTGTAATTAATTTAAAATTGTGTTAAGTTGTGGCGGTGGAGGGCAGAAGACCGAGAGGCGAGGGTGGGAGGAGTGATAAACTTGGAAACTGGCAGGTAACACCAAAAACCAGCCGAGTTCAGCGTTACTTTGGATATTAAAATTGTACTACTAATTCCGAATTTAAATACTCATAATTCGAATTGTTATAATATTCTTCTTATCCACTTCACAAATTCACTGTAATTATTAATGGCCATTAAGAATTGAAATAAAAGATAATAAAAACTTAACGCTTTTTGATTCATTAAGATTCTGCCATCTTTATCATTACTAAGAATGCGTAATACATTTCACGGCCAGGAAATAATTTTAATCATTAAATACATATTAAGAAATACAATAAATGACACAATTTAGATAACATTTATTTACACTCAAAAAAGGTTTAGTTTTTCATACCTGGAAGATTGCACTTATATGTTAATAATAACTAAATTACTCTTAAGGTTTTAACTGTCAATTCTTGGTGGAAAGGCATTATATTTTAAAAAATAAAACACAATTCATTTGTACTATTTCCACATTTTTTATAATGATCAGGATTTTTATCTATTAAACTGTAATTCCTGCGAAGTTAGATATATTGGACAAACAGGAAGATCTTTTAATATTAGAATAAAAGAACATCTAGATTATGCTAAAAAAGAAGATGGTCCACATTTGGAAACTATTTGTTTCTGAATAAACACACGTTTGATATAACACAAAATTTTATAATCCTGCACTTAAATTACAAATCTTTAAAATTAGATAAACAAGAGATATTAGAAATAAATATATGTAATTTTTTTTCCAATTCAAATTTATTGAATAAGCAAACCCGTCTTTGCATCTTCTCCTTTGTTATATCCGATTCGTTAATTTGTATTATACCTATAATGTTATTTTTATACTTTTATGCTTGTAAGAATTGATTCTGGTCTCTTTAATTTTTCATATATAAAAATTTGTTGAATGCTCTTGGCTGCTCTGCTTTCTCCACTTGCCATGGCTGTTTATTGTTAATATTTATTACAAATTTAATACTTCATTGTTTTTAAATGGTTCACTATTTTTTTCTTAAAATTTTCCCAATATGCTATTTGCTTAATGCATAAGTAATATCATTAAAAATTTTGCTCAATTATTTATGTACTCGAACGCCTGAAGATGCCGATAGGCAAAACCCGGTTCGTTAGTCACGAAATACATGGAATCACTTTTAAGGTGTTAACTGTCAATTCATGGTGGAAAGGCATTATATTTTCCCAATCTGCTTTTTGTTTAATGCATCAGTCATGCCATTAAAAAATTTTGCTCAGTTAATGGACTTTCAATGTAGCTATATTTGTGATTTCAGATTAGTATTTATTGATTTGTAAGAGGTCCTTAACATTTTAATTGTAGACTATTTTATTTGGTGTATGTATAGTTTGTTAAGTGATCAGTAATTTCTTGTCTTAGTTCATGAACCAACTGTTTTGTATACCTTCATTTTTAACACTAAATTTTATATAAATAGCCCTGTTATGTTTGTATTTTTATCAGTTGATAATGCTCATGTTGAGCGAAACCGGTCGTGATCATTATAAACTTTGAAAATATTACAAATAAATTTTGTTTTATTTTTTGAAATAACTCAATGATTTATAATAAAAAACAAATGAATAACTGATTGTTAATTTTGACGTTTATATCCAGGTTTGAATAGTAACATATTTAACAGAAGGAAGAGAATTTATTTATGGAATGTATTTATACAACAATGTATTTTTGAATCATGTGTTCGTCTTTGGTGAGAGCATGTTTGTGTTTACCACAGTTTATTTCAAATACGATGAATGACACAAAATAAAGAAATTATGGATTCAGTGGTAACTTTGTGAAAAAATATTTTTAATACTAGATTAAAATTGATAAATTAGTTATTTTACTTGCTGTGTTACTAAATGTGATACAGTTAGAAAATAATATGTGTTTCGCAGGCGCTATGGCTTCATTATTAAACTTTGGTATCAATGAATAACTCAAAACACAACTATTTTAACTTAAAGTTTTAATGGTAGGCTTGTTATATAATTATAAAATTTCTGAATAGTTATTTCTACTATTAGAAAATATTCGATTTAAAAACTTATAATAAAACAGTAAATATCTTTAAAACAAAGTATCTTTCCGTTGTATGCAAAAACTTTTTGATTACAATTTCTTAATACGCTCAAAAATCTAATTATTATCAACAAGTCAAACATCATCTTTAATTAACGCAGAACTAAAGAAAGTAAGCGTGAAAACTAAATTACTTTAATGAACGAGTAAACACTAGACGGGTGGATAATTTATCCGAAACTTTTAAGGGTTGATCCGCGAAGGAAACTTAGCTCGCGTTGAACAATAATTGTGTTAAGTTTCTCTTCGTAACTAGTTTCGCAAGGCATTCCTTATAAAACTCAAATATGAAGTTAAAATTTTTCAAGTCTGTTCTGGCATTAAAAACATAACCTATAAACTATGATTTGTTTAAGTTATAAAGGTAATTCTTCGCAGTTAACATACTATTTGATTTGATTGTTCAAATTTTGTACATTTCCATGTATTTCATCAGTAACATTTAGATACTTACTAAATATTTACTTTCGGAGAATCACTCTATTAATGTGGATGATGAAGTCATAATTTTGCATTCTTAAAATGGAGTATAATTGTGAATAAGAAAATTTTGAAATTGACAGAACACAGTTAAGAAGCCTACCCATTTTTAACGAACCACTTAATCTCACTAACTCTCCTTTATTGTATCGTTTACGTTATATGAATTCGTAAAACTATCATTAATTACCACAACTATTAACATAATAAAATTCTCATAATAATTAAACGAACTTTGCTATAATATATCTTTTTTTAATAGCTGCATTGTTGGTAAAGACTTCATAACTTCATACACTTTTTACGATGGGTTCCTGAAAACTAATTTCATAGCAAATCTAATGCCGCCTTATTTATTTCATTTATTTTTCTCGTATAGATTACGGGACGCCTGTCGTAGGACATCTCAATTTACTTCCGCTAGATGTCGATGTTTTACTTCTCCGCTTTGATCTCTGTCTTCAATTTAATTCCCCTGATAGTGCATTTGTATTGGGGCATTCAATCCGGGATCCCGGTCAATTAATCATATCCGTAATCTCTGGATTACGGAACTCATTATAAATGTAATAAAAATCATATTTTGTAATAAAATACTTCCTGACTTACTACAACGTGTACCTAGGTTTGTGTATGGACATGCTGTTTTATAGTACCTATGCAATTAATATAAATATGAATTGTGATCACCCTTCTTCTTACATTTCGAAAATGCCGTATACAGGCAATTTTAACTACAATATATTGTAAATTTGAATTTTTAAGATTTGATATTGAAATCAAGCATCCTCAGTCGATATCTTAAATAATATATTGCAACAAAAAATCAATTACAACTAGTATATTTATATAAACATACTCTAATCAACAGTACGTCAAAAATAACGTATGTAAACAACGAAATAAGTAGCTGCAATAAATAAAATAAACTATAAAACTCTTTTGATTATTATAGGTAAACATTTTCTTATTATTTTCTTTTTGTAAATAGCTGTATGGTCAATAAATAAAAAAAAACAATTCAGGTGCACAAAAAAAATACAAATTCATATGTATGAATTTGTATTTTTTAATTTTTTTATTTCTTCAATTACATGAATATTCATTGTAATTGAAGAAATATCATACAAAAATTGAATTTTAAAACTCACAATGTCCGTTCCCGATGAAGAGTATACGGAAATCTAATGAAGGTATCTCAAAAAATGTTTTCCTACTAGAACTGCATATTTTTCAGTTGGTTAACTTCTCATTTTTGAAGAGAGTAGGCTTAGGAAGATAGGGCTAGAACAAGACTAGATAAGTATCTAGCTATTCCTTCACATTTTAGGACCGGGCTATAGGTTAACTAATTGCACTCGCAGAGTCTCGTTTTTTTTAGGATTGGTTGGGTGGGAGGGAATTATAGACATCACAAACATCCATACCTTCACACAGAAATCCATAAATCGATTGAAAACAACTTCCTGAAATTATCCTTACTGGGATTTTAGCTCGTGAGATTCGAGTCTGTATCCGAAGCCAACGACGTTGACCACTGCAAATTAGGCATATCACAGATTATATGAGTCAATTTTTCAATAAAATAATTTTTTAACGTACGCCTGTGCTCTATCGAGATTTAGTTATAACGGAATTCAGAAATGTTTTTATTGAAAAATCTTCAATCCAATATTCGAGTACCCTTTTTATATGTGCATTACACCTGTTTATCCTCACCAGCGTTTCACGTAATCTGCTTTCATAATACGCAAGGCATCTGGGAAATGCATTAATGCATGCTGCAGTCGGTGTTTGGCATGACGTTGTCGGCATGGTTGAAACTCCACTCACTCTCGCCCCCGTCTCGACCACGCCCGTATCCGTTTCCTGCGCTAAAGGCGGCAGGAAGGAACACCGGAAGCCTGCGTACAACCAGGCCACGGTGCTTTGCCGTTAGCCAAACACCCCGGTAGAGTGTGTGAAGTTTGGTAGATTCTATGGTTAAAACATATAACCGGGCGTTTGAGGCAGAAGTGCTTTACGAGAGAACTAGGGTAAAACTTTGCGCTTTGATTTCAACTCAATTTCAATACAGCCAGTTTTATTTAATATCGTCAATATTGCCTTCATTCGTCTTATATAATATGAAGCACTTAATAACAAAAACCGATACATCATGTCTGCTTTGCAGTATGAGTAGAAAACGACATTTCTGTGTTTCACACGAAATTTTAAGTTTTAGCGAGTTTATTTTTTTCCATCGTATTGTGTTTTTAATTTAGAAAAGTGTGCATATTTTGAGTAGCTAGTCAACCGTTAATTGTAATTAATATAAGCGAAATAAAATTTGACATGTCAGCATTTCACTATAGCTATTAAATATATCGGAATCTGCATGTCATTGATTTTGAAAATATTAACTGTTTACTAATTGTCACTTCAAGTCCATCCTTGTACTTTAATGCCTCGAGATGCCGCAAGGTAAAACCCGGGTCGTAAGTGACAAAAAATATAAAAATTTTCAAAATATGAAAAAATATAATTTGATATTGAAATTTCATTAGCAACTTCTGTCGATATTTTAGATTGATCATATCATCTTACGGTGTAATAATTATAACCTTAATGGTGTTAACTGTCAATTCTCGGTGGAAAGGTATTATATTTAAAAAATATACACAATTTGTTTTTTACGATATCCACATTATATTTATAACTAACTATCAAGACCGCTTTCACTCGAGTTCATATATTAGTATTTTCGCTAGTCCTTTGTTACAATACATGGTAATCTGGATAAGGATTTGTGTTTCTTTTTTTAACATGGTTGCTCCCAATAAGTAGCATATGGTATCCTAATCGAGGTATCAATAATATAAACAAAAGATTTTCAACGAGAACTGCTTGCTACTCAGTTGCTCAACCTCTAAGGATAATTTAAGACATCGACTGAGGGTGCTTGATGGAATTTCAATATTAAATTTCCATTGAACCTTTTCGCCCACGCGCTTTCCTTCAACAAATAAACTGAAAACTGAGAACTGGTTTCGTTTCGTCTCAGTGAATGTCAAAATACATGGAAGTGTACAAAATCTCAATAATCCAAATTTAACTCTAAGGATAAGGCTAGGACAATACTAGTGGTTAACTAATCGGTATATCTAAGCTCAGTTTTTACGATCAGATTGGTATAAGAGAATATACATCACAAATATCCATGTCTTCAAACAGAATTCAATTGAAAAATTAATTTATGAAATTATCTGTTATACTAGGATATCCCGTAGGGTCTGTAACTGAGACCAATGACGTTGAACACTACACCAATGATTTGAAAAATGGAATAGATTTATTATTATTCCATTAACTCTTAATAATATATTATGTTTCATTAGTTTCGTTGAAATTTTTACCTCTAGTAAATGGTTTGTATTTTTGTAGAGGTTCTAGTCCATTCCTGGTATTTAAAGAGGAAGATAAGGGATAATGTACGTGTTATTCACACATGTTTGACTATTTTATTGAGATGAAATTTCCACGGAAGACTTACATTCAAGAACAAATAATATAATTTACTGCTGGAAAAGGATTCGGAATTTACCCTACAATGCATTGAATAGAAAATCACTCCATGAAACGTATCTACCGGAAGTCCCATACGGTATATTTTCCGACATTTTAAATTAAGCTCCAACTGTTTTTCAGTTTGGAATCGACACACTGAAAATGCTCGAGCTTAAAATTCCTCCACAACCTTTTCGCCCACGCGCTTTCCTTCAACAAATAACAAAAAGGTTTCGTTTTCCCAGTCAATGTCCGTTAAATTCTTCTTTTGTACATTATGTATGAAAAATATTATGGGACGTAAAAAAACAATGGTTCCTTTGAAATGAGGTACTGTTTAAAAGCCTGCTGAGCATTTTACAACAAATTAAATATGATCAAATTGATTTAAACCGGTTTTAAAATGGTGATTATTTTATAAAACCTTTTTGTCATCATCTCAATAGAATTTATTTTTAACAAAAAATGGTTTTAATTCATTCGCTCTTTTCAGCTAATTTAGGTATGAAAGAATGGTACTAGGAAGCTACTACAAGCTTATTATTCTGTCTACGCCCCGCCCCATTTTTAGTAGTGAATGCAATCATCGTAGTTATGTTACCTTTAGAATCTTTAGAATTCAAAAACCAATGTTGAAATCGTTTGGGAATGCAATAACAAAATGCAATGACAATTTAGCTAATAAACTAAAAGATTTTCTTATTGTTCCAACATTCCACATACGAATTTGACACTGTCCAATCGTGTTCAGTCACGATTTGTGTCCAGAACTCTACTCAAATTTGATCTCACCAAAACAATTAGCAAGAAAGACAGGCAGTGATAATTTATGGCAACATCGCTTCATAGTGTTCGAAAGCAGCGAGTGTTATATCGACCGACGATAAAGCGACAAATCCCAGGTACTATGCCATATTTACAAAGAGCATGTTCTTTCAAAACACTTTGGTCAGTTGGACTTCCATCAGAAACCGTAGCTGGCGTCTCTTCGCCAGACACAGTGGCCGAACGTTATTATGTAATTGTAAATTCTTATGTATTGAACTAACTGCAATAAAGATAACTTGGACTAAACTGGCGTCTTTGACTGTCTGAATCACGCTGCCAGCTGAAAAAGCTATGGAATAATCATCTTCATCACCACGTTACGTTTTCTCGAGCTTCTCAAATTACAAAATACTCTAACTATGGTTCATAGGAAAAATATAACATTTTTATGTGATCAGTTGAAAAAGAAAAGAAGTCAAAAGTGGCGATATTTATTAGTTTTTTTTAATGTTACCTATATGATATCGTCGCTGTTATCTAAGAAGGCGCTAACTGAAAAATACTAGTTTTGACTGATTTGATTTTGAAGTTTAACAAATTTTTGAAATGCTATACTTTTTCATTTCGACGATATAATAAATGTTTTTCCACCATTATATCTAACGTATATCCGTTAAGAACTGTAAACAATTTATATTTTTACGTTACTACTCGTATTATTCGACATTAGTTCGACAATCAAGCTCACACACACTCTCTCTCTCTATTTGGGTATCGTGCATAGTGTACAAACGCAGTGTTGTGCTGTGCGTTACAGATAGACAAATCAAGACACATGTTTTATAATTATAAAGCACTTCGTAGATGTAATACATAGTGCCAAAATATCGATGGTGTTTAGGTGAATTGATGTAGCCCTCAAAAATACAAGAATGAGTTAATAATTGGATCTCATTTTAAAGACCAAATGATGTAAATTAGAAAAGTAAATTTACCACTTTTTACATAATTTTACATTGGGTTTAGGATTAAAAATTCTGACCCGGTCACTTCATCTAAGGCACTATTATATCGACACTCTCTACGTATAATCCAGTATCTGTAAACATGACAATTTACATGAGTGCACTTTGAAGATTCATAATGCAACTCATCATATAATGTTTTGAATAAAAACAGTTTTTATTTGCTCAATTTCAATTTTGAGGGTTACTTCAATTGGTAATAACACCATTGATTATGCATAATGCTTGTATATATTTCGTGTGTCAACTTGGTTCAATTAAAACATGTCACAAGGGTTTGACTTTTTTTTCACCTTGTTGCACTGGCATGCCTTTGTTATAATATTGTGTATGTCAAACTTATTAAAATTGGTTCAATAAAATCGTGAAACATACCTGACAATAATTTATTACGTGGATAATTTATTGGCGAGGGAAATGCTGTTATTAAAAACTTTTAACGACAGTTCATGTGGTTAGGGCCGAGAACCTTCGTCAATCCGGCCGGACAGGACCTCACAAACACTCCCACGACACACCCATTGTGTGCCATTCTTTTGTGGGAGCACAAATGTCCGAATGGGATTCTATCATTCCGCGAAATTCTGAGGAATGCGGAAGTATAACAGCGGACGTAAGCAAAGGCTTGGGCTGAATACGCTTGTTTGTGAATCTGTAAAGGTAACGAATCTAAATAATTTCTGATTCCGTTGTTCATTGAGATTCGTTTGAATACGAAAAATCTTATCCTATTTAAATTGTTAATAAGACAATGTAAATATTTAATATTTCGATTCATTATTTCATGAAACATAATCATGAAAAAATAAATAAATAGTAGAGTGCTGATAAATTATTTATATTGCAAATTTTAAATAAATAACATAAAAAAATATTGAAATGCTCCAACGTTGAAGTTTTTCAACGTAGTGCCAGTAATTTATTTCGAAGCAAAACACAAATTGAAGGTGATTAAAAATAATGTCAAATCAAATCTATTTCTCAAATACTATGCGGTATGTTTGCATATGATTTTGTTACATAATTTAAATTGTATCACAAAAGTAAATAATTTTATAGCATTATTATGTAGTACCAATGCACAAAATTTGTTGATTC
Source organism: Himalopsyche phryganea (assembly GCA_022494535.1). Classification (NCBI taxonomy): domain Eukaryota; kingdom Metazoa; phylum Arthropoda; class Insecta; order Trichoptera; family Rhyacophilidae; genus Himalopsyche; species Himalopsyche phryganea. The sequence goes on along the minus strand of JAGVSL010000202.1, from coordinate 42,072 downwards.
AATAATTATGAGTACATCGTATGATTATCTGTAAATATTTGCCATTTCCAAACACTTAATTTCAAATAAATAGTTTTGTTAAGATTTATATTTTATCAGTAAGTAATGCTCGAGATGACCGATGACCTGTCCTGATCATTATTAAAATGTGTTGTAGTACAAAACAAATTGTGTTTTATCTTTTTAAATATAGCAACTTACAAGTTATTGATTGAATAAAATTGTTAAAAAAATGCCTTGTCATAAGCAATAAATAATGATTTACATAACTACATCAAATTTATTGTTTCTTTGAATAAAAATCCATTAAAAAGGTGCGTTCATTAATGCTCGATTTTGCCAATATTTTCAGCTAACAATTTCATCAATTTTCAAAATTCAAATACAAGGATCCCGGTTGTGGTAACACTGGTATTAAAATTCATGCCTGCTCGAATACAAACGTACAAATACGGCCAAGATGTTTCACATATAGTTTGACTATGCTTCCCGTGTACATACAGGTATAAATAACGTTCATGTACCGTAGGAAAACGACAGACATTCTGCAACAGTGATGCTCGGTGTATCTCTCATAAATCGACTTGTCAAGCAAATAAGTACCTCCACAATTTTCCGGTTGTAAGAATTTCAATCTTCGAAATCCCCTGAAGCTACATTGTTTTTGTATTGTTATAGTTTTATATTATTTATTGATATTGCATACATTGCTCAAATGAAGATATGAAGTAAAACATAGACAAAGTTAAATGATAAATGGATTTTAAGTCATGTATTTTACGTCCAATTTGCAGGGATCAACACCATCGGCTTCGGTTGTGGATTGCATGGGATTATTTTATGGATTTCTTTTCGAAGGCATGGATGTTAGTGATGTTTTAAACTCCCTTCCATTCATCCGATCCTTAAAATGGGGTGTAACGAGAGCATGAGCTAACTACTACCATTAGTCCTGCCCTCTTTTCGAAAATGATCGTGTGTAGAATATCGCTATTTTTATAAATATGATAAAGACATATTTATCAATAATAAGTATTTTTTTATAAACGACAGTAAGTTTCGCCGTACACGCTTTATCAATCACTTTTAATGTCTAAATCTATAGCAAGGTTTTCATAATCCAATTTTCTATTTGGCAAAGGCGGACAATATTTAAGACCTTTTGATAAAAGGCTCTGCTCGTCTTTTTTTAAATTGACGTTAGACAAATTTACAACTCTATCAAAAAATTTTATAGGTGTTTCCTCATTTATAACTAGATTAGATTTATCAGCTAGACTTTTATTTTTCTCTTCGATCAGTTTCTTGAGTTTATAAGTTTGTTTTTCATATAAATAATATTTGTCGCATTTGTATCTTCTATATAAACGTTAGACACTGTTTACTGTCTCTCAGTTCGAGTCCATTCGTGTGCTCGAATGCCTGAAGATGCCGAAAGGCGAAACCCGGGTCGTTAGTGACAAAATACATGGAAGTGTACAAAATCTCAATAATCCAAATTTGATATTGAAATTCCATCAAGCACCCTCAGTCGATGTCTTAAATTATATCAATATTGCTAGTACAGCAAGATTGACTGAACTCTACAGTAAATTAGTGTTAAAATATCGTGTTGTTTGTCAAAATTTATGGTTTAATATCAGTTGTTTTAAAAATAAAGTGACTCCCAAGTTCATATCGAGAAATGTTAAAATTATCAATGGTTCGAGGCCAGCAGTGAAAGCTTTGCAAAAAGCTAAAGCAGCTTGGTTGAAGACGGAGACAGGTCAGTGGTACGCAGCTCGCGACAATATTAGCCAATACCTTAAAATAATTCATTGTTCTCTCGCACAGAAACTTCATCCTGTAGAATTTGATATATTAGACCGTGATATTAGATATAATGTTTCCGATATCAGACAACGCAAATATGAAAAACAAACTTATAAACTCAAGAAATTGATCGAAGAGAAAAATAAAAGTCTAGCTGATAAATCTAATCTAGTTATAAATGAGGAAACACCTATAAAATTTTTTGATAGAGTTGTAAATTTGTCTAACGTCAATTTAAAAAAAGACGAGCAGAGCCTTTTATCAAAAGGTCTTAAATATTGTCCGCCTTTGCCAAATAGAAAATCGGATTATGAAAACTTTGCTATAGATTTAGAAATTGCATTACATAAAGATTTAACCAGCAAACACTTTTAATGTGTTAACAATTAATTCTTAGTGGAGTCCAAGAATTGGTAGAAAACACTAAAAGTGATTAATTATATGTAAATGACAATTATTGTGCACCTAACTAGAAACATTCATATTATTTTTTAATATTTTAATATTCCGCTCGTTTCATTTAAGATTTTTTTTTCAATATTTCATTTACATATGTTATTTTTTTGAATCGGTCAATTCTGTACAGCTTTTAAAGGGTATAAATTTTAATTTTATTTGTGAATTGAATTATCATTCACTAAAATTAATGGCAATTGACGTGAGCGTTAGTGTCTAAATATAACACTATTTTAATACAGTAATAAATGGCAATGTATGTCTACACGGCTTTTCAAACAATTTTATTATGTTCTAATTTTAGAAGAAATATTTAACGAGATTGAATTTATACAAGTTTGAATTTATTTTCCTGACAAGGAAGTCTTTTTTTTTTGGTTACATAACCGCCATTGTTACACTTTAGTTGTGGAACTTTACCTAAAGCTTTGAGCTTTAAGCGATGTAAACCGCTGTAGAGAGAATCGACCCATACATATTACATTACAATTCTCAACCTGGAGTCGAAGGTTTAGTGCTCTCAATCAATCGCCGGGAGCGCTGACAGCAGATGGTAGCCGTTCATTTCCTGTCCGGCTACAGCTGTTCCAAGTGGAGAGATCTTTGTTATAGAGCACCCAGCGTGATATTGAGAACGGTGTACCGAAAATAATCGACTCATAATGGTCTGCTGAAGGTGGCAATCTAATTGATAACGAGCTGGTGATTTAGTATTGAATGCAATGCGAATTAGCTTTGTACGATTATGTTGAAACTGTAAGTTATAAATGTGGGGTTCATTGTCTTAGCTGACTTACGGAACGTTACATAAGATAGGCAATTTAATAAGTATTCATTTCTCAACAAAGCGTTAGGAGAAAATATTTGTATATTGATTTAAACAACGAACTAGACAAAAAAAAAATTCAGCTAAGCTACTAGTTTTTGGTACTAAAATACTTAAAAAATGTGTTGATTTAATCATCATTTACTTGGAAATACTCATTTATAATACAGTAAAAACATCAATGTATATAAATATATAATTTTTATTAAAAAATGTTTGAAGATTCTTCTAAGTAAGAGTTTATAAAGAGTAAAATGTGACAATATAATATATGAGGCAATGAAAAGCAAATACAGTTTAGTCCACATTTGTCAAAATTGAACAAAAAAAACGTACATGTACTGTATGTCATTTCACGCGATACGTAATAAAAATTACTTTCAAAATCTGATGTAAACACAAAAAAAAAGTTAAAGCTTTTAATGATGTACAGAATCATATTTATTAAAAAGTAATGATTAAATGCCAATATGCTAAATTTTATTTTGTTTATAGTTATTGCACTAAGCGGTTGACTGGCAAGTAAAATTATACATATGTTTATTAATTGGGAATACAATAGTCGAGGAAAAAATAAACTATCGCTAAAACGAAAAAAAATATACGTGAAATACAAAAACATCATGTACTACTAATATTGCAGAGTTGACATATCGATTTTTGCTTTAAGCGATTCAAATATACAACTTTATTTTTTATATTATTATATTTTTAAAAAATAGCAACAAAAATCTATCTCTAATTTCAATAAGCATAGATTGAAAAAGGATTTAAAAAAATCAAAAAACAATACTTTTTATGAAAAAGTTTACTTTGTATTTGGTAAATAAAGATAATGTATAAAAACTAAATGTACATAAAGTTCCACAATGATTCTCCAATACATAAACCATATTTTACAAACCTTGGAGTATTCGTTTATTGCACAAATTTATTTACATACCATTAAAGTACATCATCAATAAATTAGAATAATGAAATTAATTCTATAGTCATTATATTAAAAAAATCATTCATCTATTGTGCCGTTATCAACACCTGTTTTTTACAATTTAGTCTGGAAACGCTTTGTAAATGAGCTAGTGAGGTGGACTACATATAAACACAGAGTTCTAAATATGACACTGCAATTTCTGAGTATGTGCTTTTATTATTATTGCTATAATACAAACAATCAAAAGCAAAGTAAGTGAAAAGCATTTTGCAAATTTCCTAACACTAAAATAGTTGTTAGAGCCAATAATAGTGAATATCACATTCAAAATAATTTCCAGCGAAATTCACAGTAAAAATTACACCAGACAAGCTATAAATTATATATTATATTGTTAGACTAATTATGTTTTACTAACGCAAAAAGCTGTGCGTTTTTGAGACGCTCTGTACATTTGCGAACATGGTTTATGTTCCTTTGAATGTTTGAGCTTTCCCAGTCACTAGCGTGAAAAGCTTTTTTTTCAAAGAATAGATTGATTGATACTCACCCGCCTGCTGAGCAAATGACGTGCTGTTTTTTAAAAGTTTCCATGCTTCTGTGAATAACTATGAGTTAACATTTTTATCACATCATTGGATAAAGTTTATATTTCCATAGTAACAGCTCAAACGTTAAGTTCATTCTTAAATGCTACCCATGTCGGCATATTTAGCAGTTTCACATCAAAATGTACTAAAAATATTCATTCACGAAAGAAAGCGTGACGATAGAAAGATGAAAGAACTTCTTTCAATATTGTTTTGATATTTACGTTTGTCAAAAAAAGCCTAGGTGCGTTTATATTTATTTTGTTATAATCTCATACAAAAAGAAATAATTATTAAATAATGACAATGTTCTTACAAGAAGATTCATTAGATTTATGACTCTTTATAAAACATTGTGTTTCAAATAACGGTTATAAACGCAGGAAATAATCTTTACTATATAGTTTTTTTTTTTTTTTAAATAAAAAACAATTTAATTGTAGAAGTCCATAACATTTTAATTGTAGACTCTTTCATTTGATTTATGTATAATTTGTTTGTTAATCAGTATTTTCTTGTCTCAGTTCATGAACCATCAGTTTTATATACCTTCATTTTTACACTCAATTTTATATAAATAAGCCTGTTATGCTTGAATTTTTATCAGTTGATAATGCTCGTGATGAGCGAAACCGGTCCTGATCATTATAAATATGTGGAAGTAGTACAAATGAATTGTGTTTTATTTTTTAAAATATATTGTCTTTCCATCAAGAATTGACAGTTAACAACTTAAAAGTGTCTACTATATAGCATAAAATATATCGATGGCCCAGTTCCATAAGTCGAAAATTTGATGTTTTGAGTTAAGTTAGCCATTATATTCGAACACCATTCTTCTACGGTTCCACAAAAGTACAGCTTGTAAAATGTACAGATTTTCTCTCAAATGGCAAGATATTTGCATATGGAAATCAGCAAAATTAAATAATTCTCAGTTCCATATACATACATATCGAAATATACTTTTATGAATCGTGGCGTTCCATAAAGAAACTAACTACATTTAATCCGAAAATTATAAACTATAGACCACATATTCGAATAAAAACGTAATACAAATAATAATCCATCACTTTTTACGTGTCAAAACTTTGATCGGCCATACAAAACTACCAATTTCTAGTTGTATCACTATAGAGCTGGGCCATTGATATGTATAAATCTGTATGCCTGTCTCCTGAAATCCTCGCAAGATGTGTACAGTAGCCACATGAAATTTGCACATTTATATTAATTGATGGACTATATTTTGTGGTTGTCACATGAAGTACGGTCTATGGAGATATATTCAATATTCAACTTTTAAAAATATTATTTATTGATAGGTTATATATTTTGTGTCGTTCCATAAAAAAATTAAGTTTGCAGATATAAAATAATGGGAGAATAATGAATCTGGTCGGAACCGTGGTGCAGCGGTCAACGTCGTCGGCTTCGGTTATGGATGTATTGAGTTCAAATCGCTGTATGTTCATAAATTGATTTTTCAATCAATTTATGGACTTCTTCTCGTAGGCATGGATGTTTGTGATGTCTAGAATGTTTTACTCCCATCAATCCAATCCTTAAAACGGGGCTTAGTGAGTGCGATTAGCTGACCATTAGACCTGTTCTAGCTCTATCCTTCCATTCTACTCATTTCCAGAGATCCACCAGCTGAGTAACAAGCAGATCTCCTTTAAAAAAATCTGTTGAGATACACTGGGAGTGAACATTATCTAATAAGTGTATATTTTTAGGTTATAGTTGAAATTTTATTATAAAGTTCAAATTTGGATTATTGAGATAAAGTTCAAATCAAACCCAGATAGAGTTGGCACTTAACACTCCAGCGCTAGGATCTAAGATCACGGAATCCATACATAATAATACAGTGATAAACTCTGTGTATTATACATAACAGCGTATCAGTGTAGCAAATGGTGCAAAGCTATAAAGCGTACATCACTACTGTTAAAACACAGTTATTAAAATAAATTTAATATCAATATACACGCTGCACAATTGAGCTCTATAATAGTTTTTCTTAGTTTGATTGAAGCCATTGCCGCATTTATAAAAAAAAAATAATGTAGAAGATCTCGGATCCACTTACGGAATGGAATAAACGTGCTCATCTCTTAGAATTGAAAACAACTGATCGGCTCCACTAGGATCTCTTCAGGGCTTCCCAAATGTTAAAAGTATTTAATCAATTTCTTTTCAGCACTGTTCTAAATCAAATTTGGATTATTGAGATTTTGTACACTTCCATGTATTTTGTCACTAACGACCCGGGTTTCGCCTTTCGGCACCTTGAGGCATTCGAGCACACGAAGTGTACAAAATCTCAATAATCCAAATTTGATATTGAAATTCCATCAAGCACCCTCAGTCGATTTCTTAAACTGTTCTAAATGTTTTATATTCAATATTTTTTTACTACATTAAGCAGTCTTAGAGATTAATGTTTTGGGATTTTTTACTCTTAAAACCATATACCTGATTTCGTACACGAGTTTCCACAAAACTAGCATAATGTGCCCTTTTGTCTTTCTTGCTTAAATCGTTTGATATATTTATCTTTCTAGGCATCGAGTGGAACTCGGTTACATATACACCGCAAAAGAATAAGGGAACAGTGCAACGGAGCGATCGGTTCATGAATATGCAATGTTTGGTTACTTCGATACCCTATCCCTCAAACTGTGAAGCCAATTAGAAATCAAAAAAATATTTAATATTTTATACGGATTCGATGGCTACTTTGCAAGAAATTTATTTTCAATATAAAATTGGAATCGATAGTTTTACTTCTCTATAAGTTTCTTAAAGGAATCGTTATACCAAAATATGTTTGGATACGACCTATTGACCATTTTAATGAAGGAATTATGCGACGATATTATTCGATTCCGAACGCATACATTTTATGGACTGTGTTTTGGTCAATTGATGTTTTCGAACATGAGTTAATGATTGGATCTCATTTTGAAGACGAAAGAGCAGGTGTCGGCAAAATTATGTAGGTAAGAAAAATAAATACCACTTTTTGGAAGGGAAACATCATTTTACATTGACTATAGGTTGAAAAATTCTGACCCGGCCAGTTGATGTAAGCCACTATTATATCGACACTGTCTTCGTATATCCCGTATCTGCAAATATGAAAGTTTACAAGAGTGCATTTAAAAGAATCATAACACAACCCACCATATAATGTTTGCGATAAAAACAGTTTTTACTCTCTCCTGAACAATTGCAGTTGGCCAAAACATCATCGATATAATATTTTATTTCACATTATATAAAAACAAAGAAAGAGCTATTTGCTTAGGAATAACCTGAGCCATATTTAACTAAATGCAGACCTTCTGGGACACGTAGTTGTTTGCGATTAAAACCAAATGCCATTTGTTCAACGCTTGTATTCTGTGTAAGTTTACGTGAAAAAATAACTAATCAAAGTTCATAATGTTTTGGTTTTAAGACAAAGCGCTTACAAATACAGTTTAAATAAAATAGCATCAGTTAGCCCACGCATCATTAACATAATTGGTATATTTATATTCAGTCTAAATGTGGTGATAGTAGTAGATAGTAAAAGTTGAAAATATAGAATGTTATAAATGATTTTAAATATTATGATAATTGAAATGTGTGCGTTTATAATTTAAAGATTACATTAAAAAACCTTTGATTTCTCCAATAGTGTGAGAAAATGGATAAAATTTGAAAGAAGAAGTTTTGCAAAACGTGAAGCTACCTTTTGAATGCAGGAATACGTTTATCGCTTCCTTTTAAAAGCATTTGTTTCCATGATAAATGGAAAACTCTTTATTTGGAGTCGAATATAGTACACACTGGATATATTATGGTTTAAATGGGACAGGGGCACGTGTCACTGTAAATAATGTGTCGAATAACTGGATTTTTCAAATAAAATTACACTCAACTTCAGCGACACAAAATAGGATTAGAACATTATACCTTTTTTTCTTCCAAAACCAATTATTAATTAATATAGACAATGCGAAGGTCGTTACTATTATGTATTTTGATGTAATTTTCGTGTATTTTTTATCACAAAATATGTACGTTGCTTGGATGCATGTTTTGATTCACAGTTTTTTAAATAATGGTGTTACATGTGTTTTCGGTTGTATTAACCTCAGAGAAAAAGTATTTTTTAAAAAGTAAATACTAATAAGCGAAAAGAATATCTGAGTTCTTAAGTGGCATTTTATTTTTAATATAAAACTTACAAAACCCGTTCTCAATAGAAGTATAAAATTTCAAACGACAAAAACGTTCATTAATTACTATGCTGTCTAATTGAGAACTAAAATTGATTTTGGTAATGAAATAATTAAAATAAGATGGTAGAATAACTGGAAGCTGACCTAATAAGCAAAGAAGATAGGATTTCTTCGTAAAAATATTTATGTCGAAAGAATTGACGATCTAATATACTATCTGGCTCAGGGTGGAAAAATTTACAGCAATTTCGATAAAAGATGCAATCATAAAACGAATAAAAATAACGACTGTTTTTAAAGAGCATAATATAAGTATTTATTCCTTCGTACTGTCGTCCTAATTCTATATTAAATCGTCGTTTTATAGCCAAATTTAAAATGTTAAAATTTTAATAACAACGAATTTATAGAGAAAAGTTTAAGAGTCATTTAAAAGTCTATTGAATTCAACACTATCCCACTTTGCACTCCAACACCGGCTCATTTGAATGATTTTAAAAAATCCAATTTTTTTCCCTATCAGAAATCTTGATGACATAAAAACATAGCCATTATTTCAACAACCGCTGTGACGAATAGGGTAAATTGATTAATCTTATTTATTTTTAATCCAAACCAGTCTTGTTCAATTTAAAAATGCAGATTATTACAAAAGAATATCTTTTTCATTTTTCAAATATAAAACCTTTCCACTAAAAATTGTCAATTAACTCATTAAAAGTTACTCTTGATAAAAAAGGATAATAGTTTACGCGAAGAAAAGACGTATGAATTAATAGAATATACACAGTTAGCCGGTTTTGAGTGTCTTAAAGTTATCAATATTGTTTTCTATGGATTCGGCGGTAAATAGATTAATTTTTAATATAGGATTAAACTTGTAACTTAATTATTTCACTGGCTGTGTTACTAACGTGATGCGTTTCGTTTCTTTAATAAGAATCTTCAGACATGCTTCAAAGATGCTTCTTAAAGAAGCAAAACGCGTTACATTATTAACACAGCCTGTGGAATATCTAAATTATCAATTTTAATTTTATATTATCAATATCTTAATATGAAGTTTAAAATGTATAGTAGTGTAGGATACTATTCGATAGAGAACATGGTTTGAAAATATAAAATTTATATTGTAATATGGGTGATCCAGGTGCATTTTGAATTTATTGCACTTAAAATAATATGGAACGTAACTTATCGGATGCCTTCAAATTTTGGAATATTTTCAAGGTAAGCAGAAAGCTTATTCCAGTTACTCGATGCGCCAACTTTTGGAAACTCCTTAATATAACAATGTCTCCCATCGCCCGACGCAACTCTCTTCCCAGTTCAACTTTTCAATACAAAGTAAACATTTTTATGAATCATATCTCCATACTGAATTTCCGAGCATCGAAAGTTTTATTGGATTTTCGTCGAGCGCAGACGTTATGGCTAACAAGCTTGACTTACAAGCGTTTACCAGTAGCTCACACAGTATACTTGAACAAAAGGGTTATAAAAACTATCATCAGCATTAATTTATTCATTATTCCTTATATGTAAAGTTTTTTTTTATAAAATTAGTACATAAAAGTAAATAAACAACCAGTGATAGTAGTGTCGGTGCAGTGTTGAACATCGTTGACTTCAGTTACGGATGTCTCATGTGTAAATTGCGGTACAGACAGTTTCATAAGATGTTTTTTTTAAATCAATTTGTGGATTTCTGTTCGTAGACATGGATGTTTGTGATGTCCATAATTCTCGATTAGTCAACCACTAGTCCTGTTTTAGTCCTATCATTCTATCCCTACTTTCTTCAAAAAAAGAGAGGTTGGGCAACTGACCTCCATTAAAAGCCCAAATGCCCACACCGGGAGCGGATATGGTAAAAAATATAAATTGATCGGCCAGTCAATTATTCAGATAACTTCAAAAAAAATTTTTAGAATTAAATATTCAGTTTTATGTAAAATTTTGCTCTGTATCTGATTCAATACTCGAATAACTCAAAAATGCAACAAAAAAAGGTAAGGCAAAAAAAAAATTCTCAAAAATTAAACAAAATGCTGATAAGTCTCAATAAAATAATGTTTCAAAATATTCTGATATGTCGGCGTCCGTGGCGCAGTTGGTTTCGCTGGCTACGGTTACAGATGTCTCGGGTTCAATTCCCGGTGCGTGATCTTTCAACCGATTTATGGATTTCTGTTCGTAGTAATCCCGTCCACGGGGCGTAACGAGCGATTAGCTAACCACTAGTCCTTTCATAGCCCTATCCTTCTATCCCTACTCTATTCGAAAAAGAAATGAGAGGTTGAGCAACTGAGTAAAATATAAAAAATCTGTTAAAAATCAATCATATTTGATTTGTGGTGACCATTTGAATATTGTCTAACTATTATCTCAATTACTCGTTATTTGGATATGCCTGAGTAATGAACTAGACGATCGATATTAACCTTCCCATTTTCTTGCTAAAAAAATCCCTTCGGATCTCATGCAGTCACATGTCGTTACCGTATGGGTTTTGTCATATAAACGCATTTATAAAGTTAAATGACAATTTAAAAAAGTGAAATATGGTTTTATGTAGTATTAAGTAATTATTTTACGTCATATTTTGTGTGTTAATCCTGAAATACATATCAAACTGTGCAAAATTATCGAAAAACGCAAGAATCTAAATTACTCATAGCAGAACAAGCTCGAGACGTACCTCGGTGCCGTTTGAAACCAAACGGTTGCGTATGGTATACATCTCGGATTGTTATAATACTATACTAATTGTTACTATAATACTTACTGTACTATAATTTTGTATTTTTCGATGGTAAAATTGACCAGGTTTTAAAATTATGATTATTACGAAAGAATACGTAAACTTTAATCTATTTTTAATTTTTTATTTTATGTAGAACTATTTTATTCACAAATAGTAAATTTTTCAATTTTTTGTACGACGTATTTCCCAGATAATTTAAAGGTTTAAGTGCCGAATTAACTCATTACAACATCACGAATACGGAAGAGTTAATATGAGAAATGGATATATTTTTAAATCAAATAATATATAATAACCCTTCTCAATGTGCATACCATTGGATTGAATCAAAAATGCTCATATATAATGGTTTGGCTCGTTTGAAGATCAATATATTCAGATAAACAGTATCACTCGAGGAATTTCCATGTGCAAGCATTTATTTAACGTATTTGAATTTATTTCGCATACACTGATTTAATACGTGAATGAATATCAGCTGCACAAAATTGGAAAAGCTACTAAGCTTTGAATTGAATGGAATATTGCATTCAAAATATTGCAAATCAAAATTGCCTACTAATGGGATTAAATGAAAAATGATAACAAATTAATTTTGGAATTTTATTATTATTCATTTTCTGTTGAAATATATCACAGTGATATTAATTATTTAGACGAATAAAACATGTAAAAATAGTGCTTTTTTGCATTTTCATTTTTTAAAAGTAATCCAAGCTATTTTATTATTTGAAAGGTTTTTTTGAATAGCAAACGACATAATAGATTATACATTTGAGAAGCTTAAAAGCGAACACCGATATGTCCAGTTTACAATATTATTATAGTTGTAAACGATGTTTTTGTGTTTCACGCAAAATTTTTATTTCCAGCAATATTTTTTTCATCGTAATTTTGCTTGTCATTAAAAGTTTAAACATATTTTTTGGTATGCTTTTGTCAGGCTTTGCAAGTTTTTTGTCATGACATATTTTGTGTGAAATGTATTATAGAATATGTATGTATTTTTTTCGATTTTAACAAAATATGGACTTATCGCAGACACCAGAAATACATTTTTTCCACCATGTCCAAACCCAATGTGAGGCATAATTAGAAGGTCATAGTATGGCCTCCTAATGGAGGTATCCCAACATAATTCTTTTTCCGAGAACTCGTTACCTTACTTTGAAAACGTTCTAACTAACATTTTGGCCTAAAATGAACTTTTGATTGGAAAATCTTGTATTAACCACATTCTACCATATACGTTAATTTCAGAGTCATATATTGTTCACTGAGGGAGTTAACAGTATTACGGAGTTTTATCCACACATTTTTTTTCATAAATTTGTTTTATACGGTTTTATGAATCGATAAAACTGCTAATTATCACCTCATATAAAAAACATACAAATCACAGTTTTTGCTTCATATCAAACATTATTCACTCAATGGTTGGTGTGTGTTTTATTACCCTTTAATTCTATTGTTCTATCGATGTGGTCATTGACGAAAATTAGCTTCGAGTTCGTTCAATCATTCAAATTATATATGTATTATTATTCTGATGTATTATAATATTATTATTAGCTTATATGGTTCAGCAAATCGCGATAATATATACTATTAATAAATATCTAAAAAATCAGAAAATTTTGTTTGATAAAATTGAAATACCCGATAAAACCTTTTCGAACAAACCATTGTTGTCAGTTCTAATTAAAGCGCTAGATTCTCATTATTTTCTAATACAAGGCTTTAGTTAAAATAAATAATTTGAAAAACAAGATCTTGGTATATATAAATATATGCTAACTCACCAATTAAAAATACGTTTTTTCCTTCAAAATACAAAATATGATTAGTCAAAATTTCAAACACTCGTATCTCAAAACTTGGTCAAGGGCAGTTAGAACCTTTTCAAAGTAAGGTAACGAACTGTTTGTTACATAGTTGCACAATCTCGTTTTTACAAAGAGAGTATATAGAATGATTGGGCAAGAACAGGACCAGTGGTAAGTTAATCGCTCTCGATACACCCCGTTTTTCTAAGATCTAATGAGTGGGAGGGGATTTTAGACATCAAATACATCCATACCTACGAACAGTTATCTATAAAGCGATTGATAAATCGATTTATGACATTACTGGGATTCGAACCCGTGATATCCGTAACCAAAGCCAACGACGTTGACCACTGCACCACTCATGTGACATATTCGCATTTGCGTTATATTATGGCGCTATTTTGATGTTATGTTTAAAAGTAGAAAATGAAGCCATGGACAGTAATCTCATGTTACACTCACAAAATATGGCCCATAAATTATTAATAATAATGTTAAATTCTGGAAGATGTAAATAGCGCAGATGTCCTAGAAATGGCAGCCACAATGACGTGTGCAAATTTGACGTCGCTACTCTACACCACTTGGGAGGAGTTCTTGTGACAGACTGACAGACAGATTGATACAAATTATATTTTCTGCTATTTATTATCTCAAAATTCAGTCTGGCCACAAGAAAAGAAGCAGACTGCCCGCTCGTTTAGTACTATCATCAATGAGAATAAATTTCCACAAAGGTATTTCAATAAGGAATAGTTTCAGAAAATTTTGTGGCAGACCTATTTAACTTCGCGTTAGAAAAACTTTGGGAAAACTTTGCAATGCTTAGTAATCTCAGTACATAATGGTGGAGTTTAAAAATCTATTAAAGAGTAAATTGTTTTAAAAATACATCAAGTGCTTACTAGGGCATTCAATCCCGGACCCTTTTATGATTCCCTACGGGTTTTCGAAAGTAATAATTCTTCAATTTTACAATTTCAGGATTGGTCATCAAGCGTAATTTCATGATTTAAATTGCATATTTAATATTAAGCTTGTCTACATTATTGCTTCAATTCGAATGAATATATTAAGTTTATACTGACAAAAGGCATTGTCACGAAAACAAATTCAGAGATAATCGCATTTCAAGCATCATATCATTTTTTTAAAACACTTTCTCGCCCAAGTACAATTGTTTGTGATTTAAAGAGATTTGTTGTACACTATAAAGAATAAACTTTTTAACGTACATAAGTATGGGTATTAATGGGTTAAAATTATATAATACTTTGTGCCAGAATGAAAAATAACAATATGACTTAACATTGTTTGTTTTGAAAGCCATTCTATCCTATGACTACATTGCATACATTTTGAAATTTCATACAGAAAAACAAAAAAAAACTGACCTAACCTTCCCGTTAGCTTCAGATCTCATGCAGTCACGTTTCGTTACCGTGTGGGTTTTGTCATATAAACGCATTTATAAAACAAAATGATCATTTCAAAAAGTGAAATGTATTATGTAGTATTAAGTAATTATTTTATGTTATATTTTGTTTGCGAAACCTGAAATACATATCAAACTATGTGAAATTATCGAAAAACGAAAGAATCGAAATTTTTCATAGCAGAACAAGCTCGAGACGTGTCTTGGTGCCGTTAGAAAAAAAAGCGGTTGCATCTCGGATTGTTACTATACTATACTAATTGTTAGGTACTATACTTAATACTGTACTATACTATATTTTTATATTTTTCGATGGTAAAATTGACGAAGTTTCAAAATTATGATTAATTATACAAAGAAGACGTTATCTGTAATGTATTTTTAATTTTTAATGATATATAAAGCTATTTTATTTACAAATAGCTACATTTTCAATTTTTTGTGTAACGTACATCACAGATAATTTAAAGGCTGAAGTAACTCATTGTTACACAATGGATAGTTAAGTGTTAATGTGTTCTATAGGTACTTATACCCTATATGTGACGTAATATTTTTTTAATTTATTTAGAAGATTTTTTTTTGGATAGCACTTAGTTAAAACTGATTTTTTTATAAAATAATGCAAAAAAAAAAATTTTGTAGCGTTAATTATCAGTTCCAAGCAACCTTAAGTTACAAGCAATGCTATAAGAAAATTTGCAATTTACGAGTAGTCCTAGGAGTCCCAGTCTCGACGAACAAATTGTATGGCGGTTGTACAAAGATCGTCTCTCAACTCGTTTTTCGTCGTATATAACAAATATTTGAAAAGATTTCTTGTGATTTTATTCAATGTTTCTTAACTATAATCATTACATAAATTTGGATTATTGAGATTTTGTACACTGCCATGTATTTTGTCACTAACGACCCGGGTTTCGCCTTTCGGCATCTTCAGGCATTCGAGCAGACGAATGGACTCGAACTGAGGACTCAGTTCGAGTCCATTCGTGTGCTCGAATGCCTGAAGATGCCGAAAGGCGAAACCCGGGTCGTTAGTGACAAAATACATGGAAGTGTACAAAATCTCAATAATCCAAATTTAATATTGAAATTCCATCAAGCACCCTCAGTCGATGTCTTAAATTATACTTAAATTAAATCATTACATAATTTACGATTCATCGAAAACCAACATATATGCATTTTAAGTAATAATTAAATCATCACAATAAATTGTACCATAGAATCGTCATAATATATGATGTGTGGCAGGGTAGATTTATTAGAATCGTAATTTATCGCAAAATACACACTTCGAATTTTCGATTAATAACAATCATTGATTACAACTAGGTTTTATAATTATACTCTTTCAAAGTAAGTAAACAACTTTATTCCTAATATGAAATTAAAGTTGATATTAAAACACCAAAGTTTCCCACCCAAATTATCTTCATTCTTATTAACATCAAAGATACTACATTTAATTACCCACTATTTCAGATTACTAAAATATGCTAGAATTCATCGTAATTAGTCCAACATATCGATTTCAGGACTCCGCAGTAAATGTCACGACCACTCGTCTGCAAAAATACCGGCTGACGGGCCGTACAGCATGGCTACGACAGTTACAGAATATAAATAAGAGGGAACCAAAATACATATTATATGTATTAATTATGAAGATTTTAAAAGTATGTACATAAGCAAACTGAGCTAAACGTTGTATTTAATCACGAAGTATTTAATTTGAAATATGTTGATGAATTATTTTTTAACATTTACAGTGAATGCCGAAATCCCGGTATTGATATCTAGATAATCTCGGATCCTGAGATTGGAAGCCCTAGTACTTACCTATTATTTGCCGCAATGAGCTTTCTGTTTGCAAAACGCTTTGTGGCCGGCGCTAATGTACATATAAGAGGAGATTTTTGCGCACCAGCTGTTTCAAAGAACTGTTTTACGTAGCAATATATTATATAATATGTATAGTATTTAACTAGCTATAAATACGTTTTATCCATTGGATATGATTTAATTTTTTGACATGAAAAATATATGTATATTTTATTCAAGTGTAAGCGATAGTCACACGTAACGTTAGTTTACAATAATTATCACTCTACAACCTTAATTTATTTAGATATTCAAAATATCGTATGTAACACAATTTATTGATTCAAATATTTACGGTGTTTTCGCCTTCGTAAATTTCTATTTACATATTTGTAATCGTTAAAAACAAATTTAAATTAAATGAAAATGGAGGTACTTTATTGACTCCATTGTTTATATGTCGTCGCATTTATATTATACGTATATATTTACATAATTTAATGTTATCAATAATATTTAAGTACTTGAGTAAGTCACGACGGATATAGATCACTGTTTTTTGATCATCATCAAAGATGTTTTTCATATTAATTTTGTCGCATTTGGATATATTAATTTTTTAAATATATAATTGATATCAATTGTATTCACTTCTTGAATAGTTTGTTCAAGACTAGGGACGCCAACTGAATATTCAATATTCGAATGTATTCGGTACTTTTTTAACTTTTCGATATTCGAATATTTGGGCAACTCTTCGAATAGTATTCGTTATAATTTAAGAATATGATTTAAAACGTCGATTGAGGGTGCTTGATGGAATTTCAATACCAAATTTGAGTTATTGAGATTTTGTACACTCCCATGTATTTTGTCACTAACGACCCGGGTTTCGCCTTTCGGCATCTTCAGGCATTCAAGCGCACGAATGAACTTGAACTGACGAGTTCGAGTCAGTGTGGAAGTGTACAAAATCTCAATAACTCAAATTTGAGTATTCGTTATAATTTTTAATGAAATATTTTATAAAATCGACGAAAGATCACATCACAATTACTCCAAATTGCAAGAACAATAAGAAAATACCCAAGGTTGTGGTTTTTTTGTGTTCCCCAACTCGGACGTTTTCAATATCTTATCATAATACTTGAGTTAGACGAATGACTCGGGGCTTAAACATACTATAATTTCAGTACTAGTTAAAGAAAAACCGTTTTAGTAATCCAACTCAGCTGCAAATTTGCATATTTGCTGCAAAATACAATGCAGCGGTATTGAAATGTGTATTTATATAATGCTATGTTATCAATCATTGAAATCGAATTTTTATTCTTCATAAACTATTCGAATAGTTTCAGCTTTACTATTCGATATTCGAATAGTTGATAATGACGTATAGTTGGAATCCCTATTCACGAGCGACAGTATTGACATTTTTTAAAAATAACGCAGTTTTCTTGTGTATCTATTGTTGAAATTATGAGACTGCTATGTTTTAATACTATCAAAAGATCTACAAATTCATACAGTTTCAGTTTGGCGATACGAATATTTATGCGTGATGATTCGTATTAAAAAACGATATTTAGCATTAGAGTAAATCGTCAATTAAAATATACTCATAATTTTGAATATATTTCACCTAAAGTTAACTCAATGGAAAGAATATAACAAAAAACTCAAAGCCTAGATGTCATATGCTTAATTGATTAAAATAACATTTAGCTTTGGTATTTGAGCACGTAACCTTCTAATTGTTAAGAGGTGCACTACAGATAGGCTACTGAAGCCACCTGTTATTTGCTAATTCTACCAAAGAAGAGCAAAATTAGTGGTTTTTTGAATGAATCCTTTAGAATTTTTATAAAAATAGAAAAATCTTCGATCTTACGTTTTTGTTATAAAAAATACTGAATCGTATTGAAAAGATTAAAGAGTAAATGAAAACTTTTTTTGTTTTTTTTGTGTATTAATGAAAATTTAAATATACACATAAGTAATATACCAATGGCAACTAATTATTTGGTAAGTAACTAATTCGATAAATGTCAGTAAGAAATAATAAATCGTCAGTTAATAATTATCTTTGGTGAGTAAATAATTGTCAAATAAATAAAGGTTAGGTTGGGTGAATTCAAAAACTGACCGTTTCATATAAATTACTGACAATTAATTTATTAACTGGCCACGTGTATTCTGACCATCTATAGTAATAAATGTCCATTTTTTATAAAGTTTACTTTTTCAAAAATTGAAATAGTTTCTAATATATTATAATCGGTCCATTTTAATCATTTATTATAAAAGCTTTTGAATGATTGATATGAATTAAATGGATTTAACATTGCATGATGAGCTTTTGTAGGGTAATGGCTTAATATTGTCGGAAATAAATAAAGCTTTTTGTGTTTCAATCGCTCTGTTTTAGCTTTCAGTATTAAACTCAGCATTAGAAAACCAATATCATCAATAAATTACCAAGCAATATTTAATCTTGTTTAGACAAATACAGTAATAAATATTATTTGGCTGTAGAATATATGATTTGAATCGGTGATGGTAGACATATGTTTCTCTCTCTTGAATGTTTAGGAAGAAAGAGACGTTCATATGAATGATGATCACAAGTGAGGGTATAAAAGTGTAGGGTTTGTTTATTTTAGAGGCCGGTTTGCTCTAGATGCTGGTAGCACCAATTTGCATGTAAATTGGTGACCCGGGATCAGAAAGGCAGTGAATGTCAACTCTATTGTATTTTATGTAATGGCCTACTACTACTATCTACTTTAAAAATATACTAAAACGATAATAATAGGTTTGGGTTATAATAACAATGGAGCGTTCTTGATACTACTTAAGCTTCATTGAAATAGTTTAGGACAGCGACACACAGCGCCAAACAGAAGCGACGGAATGTGAGTCATGAAAAGTGTTTGTGTGATATATCAATCGTAACTCACATTCCGTTGCGTCTGTTTGATACTGTAAGGCATAACTCTGGCTAAAGTTGAAGAAATAATTATTGTAAGATTAGCTTTGTATTAAAATCATTGTATTCAGTTCTAATAAATATGGCTGACTTTATCGTTCCGATGATAGCGTGATGCTGAAATTTCTATCCAATTATTCTTGTGAAACCAACTATTGTATATTAAAAATAAATATATTATTATTTTCGATTTTTTTTTGTATTGAATTAGTTCCATTTTTACCTTTTGAGTAGAAGAACACAGTAATTTGATGCAATAATAAATGATGTAGCGATACATGACGCTGCAGATTTATGAAACATTATCCTTGTCATTTTCGTCAGCATTATTGACGAGGCATTATAAATTATTTGCGAATAATATTTTATTTGACCGATATACGACATGGATTCTGCATACGCTGCGATACAGGTGAAAGCTCTGAAAAAACAAGTCATGATGATGAAAGTAGGACACAGACAGTCAACGACAGTATATTTTAATAAGAGAAGGAAGAACTGGAGTCATTCTGTAACCGTCCTCCAAACGGGAAACATCTCCTCTGAGCTGCATAATCGTCAACATCATCATCCATCCTACTGTTTAATCGAGTGAAGCATTCAACATAGGAAATATATTCCTAAAATGATAATTAAATTTACTATTTCAGTATTGTATTTAATTATTTATACTACATTTTGGGTCGCTATGCCAACAACTAATAATAATGCGACTTCAGTATAGCTTGCGTTGCTATGACGATGTCACAGTTTTCAAATTAATTAACTTTAGGGAACGTGCACTAGAAAATGGTTATGTGTGACACAAATAGCGGCTCTCGTGATTTTCCTTATATGAATCAGCCTTCAGTCATCTTCAAGTTCAATACCAAAGGCGACAGTTCCCAGGTTGACTGTAAACAGCTGTACTAAGCGATGTCACATCATCTCGTAGGGAGCAGTACTTCGCTAATAGTAATGGTATAGAAAATGCTTTTAAATTAATAATTACCGGTCTGGTTCACCGATGCAGAAGAGACTAATATAAACGAACAGCGCTGCCATCATAAGATTCGCCCATTTGATGTGATGAGATGCCACAGTCAACAGGGCTTATTTGAAAAATTTCACATTCAATCAGGTTGGGAAAAAATAAACACAACAAAAAAATATTCCGTACGGCTGTTCCAGGGAGGCTACCTTTGCGTTTCGTAATTTATTTCCCGACCGGCAAGAATCTTTAAATCCCCCCCAAATGGGAAGTCCTTGTTTATCCTCGTCCCTTTGTGGCTTGTTCAGCGCTGAGCACACACGCAGCCAATATTATTTGCATGCGAATGCTTGGCGAAAGCTTCACATATGATACGGCTGAATGTAGACATTTCTTTTCTCGTGTCAATCTCCCCCGAACCCATTGAAATATGGCGACGAGGAAAATAAATTTGAATGTCGGAGAAAACTTTCGCCGGCATACTTTCCGTGTCAAAAAAATAGCCAATTTTGAATCTACTTGGAAATCCAAAAGAGCGTAGTGATATTTCGACCATATGTGGGCGACACGTTATAATTGGTTGATTTTCGGTATTTGAAAATGAGTCATCATTCCAATACTTATAATTATTAAAACGATTAGAACGTCACTTTTAATATGTTAAGTGTCAATTCTTGGTAGAAAGGCATTGAATTTAAAAATGAAACACTTCCGCACGCTTATAATGATCAGGACCGGTTTCGCTCAAAGCGAGCATTATCAACTCATAAATTATAAATCGTAACAAGGCTATTTATATAAAATTTAATATATACTATTTATAGAAGAAAAAAATTTTATTATTCTGTTTATCTGTTACAAGAACTCCTATCAAACGGTAAACAGTAACGACGTAAAATTTGTAATGTAATTTCTAAGTAAACTGTGCTATTTTAAACATTCAACTTTCAATATTATTATTAATTGGTGGATCATATTTGATGGGTGTTACATGAGCTACGGCTCTACGTAATATTTTCAACTTTCACCTTTCCACATTAGCTTGCACCAAAATAACGCCATTGCTTAAATCTTAGTGCCCTCTGTCCGAGCGAAGTTGAGTAATAAATTAATACTGATAAAATATATTTTTTCACAGTAGTAACACACAACATAGATTTTTCTCATAGCTTCCATAACGTTGGGTCAAGGATAACTTGTCAAGTTTTCTTATTAAATTATTCAAATTATTCATTTTATTTACGTATTTAATGAATTAACTACGCACATCACCGCGGGGCATCCGTAGAAAATCAATAAAGTGTATCTAGTTCGTAATAAAACTATCGACAAAATGCAGTTAACGTTTATTTCTGTCGTTAAGTTGTTAAGATTGCAGGTATTTTACTCGGATTGAAAAACTATGAATACATAACTGTTGCGCAAACTTGTTTGTGTTTAATATTCAACGAATTATCGAAGAATGCAAGTAAAAAAAATATATTTAAATACCTATGAAAAGAAATTTATAGTTTCTTTATTAAATATGCAAACATATTATCAAATGTGGCACTATGGCGCACAATAATATTTCATTAGAATTGCTTTTCAAAAGTCTTTGTGGTGCTAAAAATCAAGATTTTGAAAACATTCAATGGTTTGCACAAGCATTTTTACTTTAATTCCATAATTTTAACATGTTAAATAATTACTTTCTTCTTTTTTTATCAAATTCAATTATTATTTATTTTATGGATACAAATCTACATCAGTATCAGCCGGTTTCGATCTGTATTCAAAACGAGACGTAGATATAATAATTAACTAAGAACTAGTTTTATCCCCAACCCTCTTCCTTAATCACTTTCAAGGTTTAAACTGTCAATTCTTGGTGGAAAGGCATTATTTTTTAAAATATAAAACATAATATCTTTTGTACTACTTCCACATTTTTATAATGATTCCAGTTTCGTTTAACAATGCTTTATAATATATAATAAGAATAATTTTTTTTTTTTTTAAAAAACATCTGGCATTATAGCTAACCACCAATGCGCCTGAGAATTATAAAATCATACGAGATAAACTCGATGACAATTTTTAGAAGTCATTCATGTCCAAAATCACAAATATAAATTAAAACAATCTAAATTTGATATTGACTTTGCTGGGAATTGAACCAGGACCCACCTTATAGCTAAGGCAAACACCATTACACCACAGAGGCTGACAAAATATTTATTTTTTTATTTTTATTCGTATATTATGACACTATTTTGTAAAATTATATAGTTACTAGTGATTGAATTTGGCATTTACTTAGTAGAACTCTATCATGACTATATTATTTAATTCTGATCGTTAAACCGAAATATTTATCAACTAAATGATAAAATGTAGTGGAGCTAACTGCTTTGATATTTCATACTAATAATAATAATATATTATTGTGAAAAGTATGGATGTAGTATCTTAAAATAAAATTAGTTTAAAAATTGTACATTTTTCGCTATATATTATTATTATTGTCATATGAAGACGTTATATAACCTTTTCTGACAAAACTGAAAAAAAAATCTAGAGAACGTATGAAGATAAAACAATCTACGATATACACAGATTTGTCACTGCTTTCCATTCATATGTACAGGCGTACCCCGTTTTAACCCGGGGTATGCTTGTACATATGAATGGGAAAGCAGTGATGAGTGTAGTAGGGGCATAAATATTTGGCAATTTTTAACCTTCCCATTTCTATGATAAAAAAATACCTTCGGATCTCATTCAGTCATGTTACGTTACCGTGTGGGTTTTGTCATATAAACGCATTTATAAAGTGAAATGACAATTTAAAATGGTGAAACGTGGTTTTATGTAGTATTTAGTAATTATTTTACGTCATATTATGTGTGTAAAACCTGACATACGTATCAAAGTATGCGAAATTATTGAAAGACGCAACGAAAAAGCTCGAGACGTTACTCGGTGCCGTTTGAAACAAAACGGTACGTACCGTAACGTCCTGCATCTCGGATTTACTAATTGTTACTATACTATATTTAATACTATACTATACTATAATTCTGTCTTTTTCGGTGGAAAAATTGACGAGGTCTTCAAATTATGATTAATTATACAAAGAACACCTATTTCATAGATAATTTAAAGACTTAAAGACCGAAGTAACGCATTGTTACATCATGAGTACGGAAGGGTTAATTACGCATGATTCACATGTAAAAGTAATTATTCATTATTTATTAATTCTTTCATTGTACAAATTACAATGATAATTAAATGACTTAACACACTGATACAACATTAAACGGAAACGTACAAGCGAGCAATCGTGAACGTGTTAATTCAACAATAGTAAAATATTTACGATTGCTCGTAAAATTAGGATTTAAGCTTTGGAGGATTAAGGATCGTGATTCAGGAGATTTAGAGTCACATTGTTGAGAATAATATTACGTTTCTACAATCAATAAAAACCGAATATTATATGACGCATAAATAAATCGTAAATATGAAATATTTTTACTAAGCTTGGAAGAAAAGCATGATATTTGAAAAAAAAACGAAATTAGTTTTGTATGTATTATTATTATACTTTGATTTTCGATTAGAATTGATTGGTGTGTAAGAGGTACTTAACCTGTAGACTATTTAATTTCTTTTATGTTTAATTTGCATGTCGGTTCAGCGGTACAGTGGTAAACGTCGTTGGCTTCCGTTTCGGATGTTTCTGGTTCAAACCCTGGTGCAGACAGTTTCATAAATTGATTTTCAGATTTATATATCGATTTTTGATCATGAGCATGAATGTTTTCATGTATAGAATTCCCTCCCACATATCCGATCTTAAAAAAGCTACCCACTTGTCGTATTCGTATAGTTTGAACAAATGAGTAATAGGCAATTCTCTTAGAAAAAACTTCAGATACTAAAATTCTTCCATTAGGAGCCCATATGATCCACACTGGCAGCGGAAATGGTAAAAAAGTAAATAATTATCAGTAAATTTTTGTCATAGTTCTTGAACTAATTGTTTGATATAGTTTTCTAGTGGTTAGCTAATCGCACTGGCGTTATGAAGATCGGAGATTTTAGAAATCACAAATATGCACGCATTTGAACAGAAATCCATAAATCAATGAAAAATCAATAACTGTCCGTGCTGGGGTTCGAAGGTGTGAGCCTCGTAATCGTAGCAAACAACGTTGAACACTGAATCATGGACCCGGTGGTTAAATAGTTCACTTCTAATGTGTTAACTGTCAATTTTTAAATGGAAAGGCATTATACTTTAAAAATAAAACACAATTTATTTCATTGTAATACCTAAGAATGTCTTATAGTTCCAAAGATTATATAGTTATTGCCAGTTAATATTTTGAGACAAAATCAGCGTAAAATAAGTTTGTGTTAACTTAACAAGGGGTAGATATTTTATAACTATCTTCTGACTTTCCATTTGAATCACCTGTTTTATTCAATTGAATCGAGCTGAATCTTGATAAACAAACGAATAGCACGATTAGGTAATTTGCAAGGCTTAAAGCTGAGTTTCTTGTAAGTAGACACTTTTCTCTTAACTAGCATTACAGAAACCGTTATCAAACCCAGTCATATAGCTATTATGAATCTCGCTCACAACATGTAGCTAATTCGTATGATTTGTATTTTTTCTTGGGCTGGCGTTGAAGAAGAGTGAACATAATTATTACAAACAATTCTTATATTTTTCATATATTTAATTGAACTTTTTTCAAATTATTTAGTATATTGATTGAATTACAATTAACTTGCTCTAACTCAATTATGATAAAACGAAACTTAGTAAAGCAATGCTCCAGGTGTTAACTGTCAATCTTTTATTCAACGCATTATATTTATAAAAATGAAGCACATTCGTTTTGTGTAAATTCAACAATTTTTATAATGAGCGTATCCAATCCTGATCACTTGAACATTCTTTTATTTATATATTATCAATTGATTATAAGTCCTGGTCACTGTAAAAATGTGGAAGCATTACACAACAAACTGCTAAACTTGCAAAACGAAACAAATTGGAATTTAATATTAACGTTATAGACATTTTATGATACTTTTGGTCAGAAAGTGCTTCTTAAAGAAACGGAACACGTGTGTAGCGAGTCATCAATATGACAATTCAGATTTACAAATATTTTAAAAGTTAACGCACTTGCAAATGCAGTCAATTCTGCAGACGCAATGATAAAGTTGAAATAGCTCGAAAAGGCAAGTCATGATGACTAAAGCAGAACACAGACAGCCGACTAAAGTATATATGCAAGATCATGGGAAAGACGGATATTCTGTCATCGCGCCCGGAACTGAAGACACGCATAGACCGACTCTGTGGAACTGCATAATACGTCACACGTCATCATCATCCTATACCCACGGTTAAATCTCGTCAGTCACATAACAATTGCAATTATATTCCTAAGCGTGTTTCATCTTGTTCTACAATGTTATGTTATCGACTTTATAAAGTATTAAAAATGATTTCACAAAAACCCATCATATATGTTTATAAAATTTGCCTGGCGTCAATATTAAAAAAAAGCATATTTACGTTAGCCACAAAAGCGTGTGTTTTAGTGATGTGAATTTTTTTGAAGTAATCCTTCCAGGCTCATTAATTACTGCCGTGAGAACAGGCGCCGTCAAACCAACAAGTAAAATGCTTGCAGTTCCAAATTTAGCGCTCCCCAGAGCTTTTTGAGCTACGAGTATCAATGCTCTGCTAAGCTTTGCGGCATGTGCTTTCAAGGCAAACCCAGAATGAATAAAAAAATTCTGGTATGAGTCGTATAATATTAAAGTTACAAAGCCCGATATTCGCATTTTTTTAGATTTACCAAACCTAATATCAAGGCTATACTAACAGTAGGTATTAAGTCATAAAAACGTGTTCTGAGATAATCGCATTTAAAGCATATTTCGTTTTAGAGTACTATCTCTCCAATTAATTGCTTGTGATTTATGAATTTCTGTTCAGGCATAGATGTTTGTGATGTCTAAAGTTCTCTTCCACCCACCCGATCTTAAAAACAGGGCCTAGCGATTAGATAACCACTAGTCATATCCTAGCCCTATCTTTTACCCCTACTATCTTCATAAAAGTGAGGTTGAGAAACTGAGTTACAAGCTCGTACAAAAACTATTTTATATATACCTCTATAAGGAGTCCATATGCTCCACTCAATTTTAGAAGTAACTTTGTTTTTCAAAACAATATAGCTAGAAAAAGGACCGTTTTCATTACGAAAAATTAAGCCATAGTTCCTAAAACTAAACAGAGTGGGAATGATATTTTTTTTTAATTACACTATTTATCATGTTGTATCAGTAAGCGGATGAATTGGTTAAATACTGTTAATATATTACAACGCAATGTGGGCCTTGAAGACTTCTGCATTCCGCCGTATCCACAAAACAGTGCGATGACACAAGTAGATTAATCATATCACGACGTGTGATATTGCATTTAAAGAGAAAGGATTAGAAGCTGTGACAGGCTGCAATTAATCGCCCCCTGATTGCGCCATGCTGAGTGAGGTTTGCAGGAAATGAGAGCATCCACCGCCGAAGCCTGCGCTTAGTATAAAATAAATGGTTGTGTTTTCGATAGTTACTTGTAACTTGTGACAGATCGTGGAATAATTTTCGCATACGATAATATAAATAAATACTCACCAACAAGACTTTTGTACTATTTTAATGGTAAACAAATTCAGTTTTTATTATGAAATAAGGATATACTTGAGGCGCTCAATATCAAACACGGCCAAGTCAGTTTCACTTTTTTGTTCAGGAGAGTCGAAAGTTTGCTTGATCACTTTTTTACGACATTTTATGTTTAAAGTTATTATTAATATCTTTGTTATTTATGCACTCTATAATTTCATGGTGCATTGGCATCAGCTGTAATGCCATGTATTGTATTTCAATTTACAAAATAAATTATGTGCAAATATTATTTTTTCAGCATTTTGTGAACGCTTCTAATAGACAATTGCTATTCAGTTACCATATCTTGACTCAAAACTACTATGAAAACAAAAATAGATTTTACTTTATATCACATTTTTACATTTCAACATTCCCTCAACCCTCACGCTCACACACACTCTCTCTCTCTCTGACTTTGAATTGCGTGAGGATTACATGTTGAGAGTTACAGACTGATAAATAAAATAACAGTACATTGAAATAATTAAAATTAATAATAAGCTTTGTTACGTATACCACCGGAATTCATCCAAATAAAAAATGTCAATTACTTTTTTACTAATTCCCAATTTTTTAATAAAGATAAGAGCAGGTTTCACTCATCGTGAGCATTATTAATTGATGATGAAATTAAAAAAAATAAATACTTTTGCGATTAATCAATATTACGACGCACCTATATTAATATTCCTAGAACAACCAAAAAAAACAAAACGAGTATGTAGTAAAATATTTTAGTTTTTAATATTAGTTTTGATGTTTTAATAAGTGATATGATACAGTATTGTATATCTCTTCTAAAACAGCATAAAAAGCTTAGCTAAATTAAACTTAAACATAGTTCTGACAATGGCATAAAGCTGAAATAGCTTTCAATAAACTGATAATTTTTTTTAAAAACTGAATACTTTTTAATTTTACCCTATTGTTGATGATTTCAATTGTCTACATAATTTACAAATACAATTCAGACAGTTTTATTTCAGCTTAGCACCGAACTATTCTGTGCAGGTACGGAGGCGTTGGTAATCAACAGCTTTATTCTGCGGAACTACTTGAAGGCTCTTATGCAGCAACGCCACGACGGCTGACGGACAGTTCCGCTTTTAAAGGGATGCTTAACGTGGCAAGACGTCTGTAGGAGTAACGTTACACTTGTACTACGAATCTGGTTCATGTAACAACATGCAGAATACCTTCACGTTATCATAAAAACTTTAATTGATGGGAAATTTAATTGTTAATTTCGTTCGAAATGTGAAAATTATAATTCTTTAATTACTGTAGCTGACTCGATCCTCGTTGTATCGGTTTCCCAGTCAAAGATTCAATTTAGGAAATGGACAGATGTTTGTTTTACATTTTCAATCAATATAAATTGTTGTATGTTTAGTGGTTTTCTCAAATAATGTGTACACACTTTAATTGAGGATTGACTGATTGGAAATAATAAATGAAATGACGTAAGGAAATTTATCAATAGAAGTACTAATTTAAAAACTCTCTTCTATCAAAATACTTCACACCATTGTCTCTATAAAAATACATTAACGATAGTGTTCGGTACAAAACCGGTAACAAAACACAAATAGCAAACGAAATGACTGTTCTTTAATTAAGCGTAGGCATTTTTTTTGATTTCTATACATTTTTAAATGTTTAAATGAAGTAGCATTTAACCAGGTAACAGCTCTACTATATTATAGCAGAAAATTTATTATATGTCTGTATGTCTCTCACAAGAACGCCTCCCAAACAATAAAAAGTAGCTGTGTATTACTGTTCGGAAGCATGAATGATTCTGATGCTAAATATATCCTAAAAACTGGCCTTAGCAACAGAGATCAGCTAACCACTAGTCCTGTCCTAGTCTTCTATCTCTACTCTACTCGAACAAGAGGTTGAACAAATGAGTAACAAGCAGTTTTCGTAGAAAAACTTCTGTTGAGATAATCTATCAGGAGGCCATATACTTCACCATTTATATAATTATCTGTATTATTCTCAATTCTTGTCGTAAGTTCTCTAACCAATTGTTTAATGTGGTTCAGTTATGGTTATCTATCCGCTCTCGCTAGCCTCGCTTTGAGGATCGTATGGCTGGGAGTAAATTTTAGACGTTACAAATATACAAATATATTAAAAATCAATTTATGAAATACGGTTGAAATATATAGTTTAATTCATGAAATAATGTAACATAAAACACGTTTATGAACATATTTAAAAAGCATCAAAGAAATAATGCATTATCTACATCATCTCTATAAAAATAACGACGTGCAATTAAACGAAGGTTGCCAATAAAGAAGCAGTGAAGAAATCTCCCATAAAGAGCAGACGTCACCACATATCTTGCATTGACTATTCTGATGCAGTTGGAAACATTGTTATCCGGCGTAATATCTTTCGAATGGTAGCTATAAAGCTCCCGTGGTCGTGCGGCGAGGGTAATGGTTGCCAAGCACTGCAGATGCACACAGCTTTTGTAGGGAGCGTTGCAATTCATTAGGGTTGTTGGAGTAAAGATTTCACGCTAGATCTGGCTCTGACGCTATAAAAGAGTTTAACCTCAGTAAGATTGTATGAATTCAAACACATAAAAGATTTTTAAAGTTAAGTCTTTAAGTATTTACATAAAACATTAATTGAACGTTAATATGGCCTTATCATTGGCGAAGGAGTAAAAAAATTATGACATTTTTAAAAGACTTTACGTTAAATGGGTGAACTCGATCGAATTTACCATAAGATATGTTAGATTGTTTTATTAAGCAACGAATTTAAACAATTATATCATATTATTAAAACTTGAATTGAATTGTTCATCAATCTTTGGTGGTGAGACATTAAGGTTTTAATTTCCACAAGAAATATATTCCATAACAATTGATAGATATTTTACTATCACACCATCGTCAGAACTATATGATAACATCTGTTAAAATTTTATTAATATAAATGATAAATTAAGTGAATCTGAAAACTTATATAATAATCCAAGCAAAATGCACAGTTCTAACCATAGTGAGATGCCGAAATAGCTATCGACTGTGTTTTATAATGCTTATATACTTTGCACAATTTGTTTTGTACTTGCTAATCTGGTTCTGATCATTTAAAAAAATGTGGAAGTAGTACAAAACAAATAATTTCATGCCTTTCCACAAAGAATCGAAAGCTAACACCTTCAAAATGATAAATACTTTTAACCTTACTGTTATCGGATTCTTTTTACCAAGTAAGTTCTGGTACCAAAAAACAATTTTGACTACACAAATTCCACGATTTCGCTGAGCAAGTAAGTATTCCATAGTTTAGTAGATTTTCATTCTTTATTCAAATATATGGATTTATGTTAATATGTAATTATTTTACCGAATTTTATAATACCGAATTCATATAAGGATGGATTGATGTGTTATCTAAAAATTCTAAATGTTGTTACAATAATTAATACTCAACTTAAATCTGAAATGGTATCATATTCAACCTTGCTTTTGTTTACAGATACACGTGAAATTTAATCATATACGCCTCGTGGCACGAATGCAACAGATTTCGCTCTTCCATATATATATATATTCTGTTCCCATATCTTACCATTTTGAAGATTCCGCAGTGTTCTGTAGAGCAAAGCAATTTCAGATGCAGATTAACGATTCATGTCTGCAAGACTACTTATATGATGCAAATGTGCTTCGAGATGCTTAATTTATTACTATAACTGCAACCGCTGGCTGCAATGTGGTGCAGTTTGCATTTTTATTTAATTTTATTAAACTATTTTGTAGTTACTGACAACTATGTTGTACAGACTGTTGCAGATGATTCCACACAATTGAAACACTGGCTGGTTTACGAGGCAGCAAGGAACCAACAGATATAATTATATACAGTATTCAATTGAAACAGTAAACTGAAAAAGTAAACTCTTTTTTTGTGGGAATTCTAGACATCACAACATCCATGTCTATGAACAGAAACCCATAAATTGATTGTATAATCAATTACTTTTAAGATGTTAGTTGTAAATTCTTGTTGAAGAGCATTGTATATTAAAAATAAAACAAAATTTGTTTTTGTACTAATTCAACATTTTTAAAATGAGCAACCGGTTTGGATTGGTTTGTGGATTTGGGTTTTCACTACTTCTACATTTTTAAAGTCGGATTTCACCGATTTCGCTCATCACGTGCATTATCAACTGATAAAAATAAAATACCTGCTATGGTTGTATTTTTATCAGTTGATAATGCTCGTGTTGAACGAAACAGGTCCTGAACATTACAAACATGTGGAAGTAGTACGAAAAATTGTATTTTATTTTTAAAAAAGTATAACCAATTCATTAAACTGTCCTAATCAGATTCGAGCCCATGAGATCCGTAACCGAACGAAGCCAACGACGTAGACCTCTGGACCGCGGACCTGAATACATGGTAAGATAAAAATAAAGACAGTAAAGATGCAATCGTCGATGCGGCACAGTAGGACACTGTCTTAGATGGAAATTGCTGTAGTATATTACAGATTTTAAATATTTATTATAGTATGTATATGTAATTTGAAATTACCTTTTCAATTAGAGTAATACTATTTTGGGAAGGGGCTAATAATTATATTTTGAATAATAGTAAAAGGAGGAATGGAGGAAAAAAAGTTGGGAAACACTGTTTTAGCACCTATGTAATAATAGTATAATTCAATATAAATGCATTCGAATACAGCCAAGACGAAGCAACGTAATATTGTGTAATATATTATTATTATGAAAAAATATAAAAAAAAAGAAACTATGTATTTGGTGTTTATTTTGACACCACGCTGTAACACAAGTGTAATTTATTTTCACTGCACAGATATAAATTAAATATTTATTGATATTTTAGCTAAGAACAACATTTTTTCTGTAGCGTCGGTTGCTAATATGGAGTGTAAATTGATTTACGCCGGCACTTTTGGCAATAAATATTAAAACGTGATGCGATTGTCATCGATGGAAATTAATTAAATAAATTATGACAAGTAGTTTATTTCGAGTAGACATTAATTATTTCGAAACGTGTGTAAACGAAATCGTGTCAAATGTGTTGTATAGCGTGTTTTTTTCAAATTAATTTATTATATTATTTTTATATGTAAGGTCAGTATTTTTTACATAACTATTTTTTCCTCTTCCGATTGTTAGTGATTTAATCCAGTGAGATTATTGGCCTCCTCAAGGATCTGCCTCCATAGCAGTTTGTCGGAAGCTGTAATCTTTCAACCTTGGACAACAAAGACTATAATATCTTATTTGCCAATATTCATCATTCTTCTATAAGACAAATAAGATATTCGTTCTCATTTTGGTTTTAATTTTTTTTTTGACATTTTCGACTCATTCATCCTATAAGCAAAGCGGCTCAGGGCTAACGGTAATGAACGCCAGAAATTAATTACGTCAGAAGCATTTTGATCTGGAAAAAGCTTATAAAATTTCTTTTTTGATAATGAATTCGTTTTTAAATCAAGCAGTTGCATTTGTATGTTACTAAGAATCTGTATTAAGTTTTATTTAATAAGCAAAAATGGGTTTATACAATACGATTTTCTCCTTTAGCAAAATCATGAAAACAGCTTTCAAATTACCCTTGCAATATCTTGATTTTTTTGTATATATATTTGGTCACTATCACTTATCAACTAAAAAGATGCTATCAAATATGACCCCAGACTTGCAAGTTCTTCAAAGGCATTACAATTATCACCAATTCCTTTTATAAAAATGTTTAACTGGGCAACATCAACATGGGAAAGAAAGTACAAGAATGGACAAGGTCTTCCAGTTGCTGAGATACATCTTGAGAGAGTTCTTGGACACTTCGCGTAACTGTCTGTCTGATATAGCAATTTTGTCTGCTTTTTTTTGAATACACCTTTATTACTAAGATGGCGTGCAAATATTTAGAGACAAGGCTTAACAAATTCTTCTCCACTGCTCATCCGCACGTGACTTCAAACACAAAAATTCTCTGTCATACAAACACTATTCACATCCTACAATAGTAAACTGTCAAAAAAATGGGACGAACTGATAAGTAAAAAGGCTGTATGAATTGAATTGAGAGCAGTCAGGTGTTGAAAATATGAAAATGGATTCAGTTATGGTGCCTACTCAAAAAGAATAAGTAGGCACAAAAATGCAATGCGTCATTTGTAATTATCCAATGCGCCATGGTTTGGAAATCCCTGATACAAACATTCAAATGTTATTCTTTATTAAGATGGACACTGATAGAAAATGAAGGAACAGTATGACGATGCTATGCAAGCAGTGAAACACGTGTAACCTACAAAGTATAAAGCTATTTTTTTAATCCACAACATATGTATAAATACGAAACGATTGATGTCCTGTCCATCGGTAATTCATCAATGACTTTATCTTGACCGTAAATTAAAAATGATTCGACGAGTGTCGTTTTCGAAATCGAAAATGGCGGTTTGTGTGTAATAAATAAGCAAACAAAGGCGTTACCAAAAAAGCGGCGAATTAATTTTTCAACACTTCGTTCCTACTTTAATTTATTAACGTTACGACTCTCCATATTTGTTATTCAAGAAAATTGTGAAGCGTAACACCTAAACTCAGTTTTTAATTTAAAAATATTGGCTGTGGTAAAGCAATATTAACATCACTATAACTTATATTCTACAGAAAAAATATTTTAGCTCGATGATAACTTTATTACTACGTATGTTTC
Source organism: Himalopsyche phryganea (assembly GCA_022494535.1). Taxonomy (NCBI): domain Eukaryota; kingdom Metazoa; phylum Arthropoda; class Insecta; order Trichoptera; family Rhyacophilidae; genus Himalopsyche; species Himalopsyche phryganea. Next base: position 7,900 of record JAGVSL010000202.1, on the reverse strand, counting down.
CTTAATTATTGAATATAAGATATCGACTGAGGGTGCTCGACGGAATTTCAATATCAAATTTGAATTGTTGAGATTTTGTACATTTCCATGAGTTTCGTCACTAATGACCCGGGTTTCACCTTTCAGCATCTTCAGGCATTCGAGCACACAAATGAACTCGAACTAAACTATTTACTGTCCGTTGGCATAGTTAAGGTATAGTTTTACTCAGTTTATTTAAGGCGAATATTCTTTAAAATATTTTCTATTATTAGGTACATTTATTCCCTTTTGTTCCATTCAAATAGTCCATTCAGTAAATTCCATTGCTTAATTATGTTTATACAAAAAATATTGTATTATATAATAAAACGTGTGTTTTCATTATTTGTTAATTACAACATCTTTTAAAATAGTATCTACATTTAATTAATTAATTAAATTTCTTTAATTTCATAACCGCAGTCTTGTAAATTTAGTTTTCACAAAACAAACGTTTCCTCTAAAATATTTAGAATTTTTATCCGTTTTCAATGAGGAGAATAAGTACGTACATATTATAGAATGTCGGTTGAAAAATCACTTATTTGATATTTCAGTCGTTAAAATCTCTAATATAGAGCAGGAAATACATGTATCCATCTGTCAGTATGCTAGAAGAACTCTTCCCAAACGTTGTACACTAGCGACGGGAGATTTGCACTTGTCATTCTGGCTGCCATTTATTAGCCACCTGTGCTTTTCTTAACTTTTAACGTTGTGGTGAATTCGTGGACCATATTTTGTGTGTGTTACATGATGGACGGTCCACGGTGTTATTTTAAATTTTTAACTTCCAAATTTCAAGATACATCAACATCTAAATAACCTAAAATTTACGCTGTTTCCCTTGTGAAGTCGGGTACTAAATACTTTTTTTAATAATATATGAAGTAAAGATATTTTCATAAAACTACTATTGAAACTTGCAGTCTTTTTCCTGTGAATCCTATATCCAAAACACATCTTAATAGTTGTGTTTAATTGAATCTCAAAACAAATTGATTTGAAATATAAATTGATTAATGTTCAAATTCAATTTAAATTTTATTTACAGACATCGTGTCTAGAATATATAATACAATAATTGTTATTGAATAAAAAAACTTTTAAATGCTACTACTTGGAATATTTTAATCTATTATATTACGATACTGCACATGTTATATGATCTTATTTAATAATTAATAGATATGTTAGTTTAGAAGGAACTCTTACAATTCAGTGAATTTTTTTATTTACACGATTCTCGAACATTTTTTTTCACACGTGATCATTATTTATTATGCAATATAATACAGTTTATGGATCATATATAGTCCCAAGAGAGATTATTAAGAAGGAATATTTTAATGAGGAACTCATGTAAAATGGTCACTCAATTACCCTTTTTACAGGACGTAAGGGTAGAAGGTAGATATACGAGAGTACGAGTTTTTAAATAGGGTATGAAGGGTTGATAAAATCACAGTTTTTTTTTTATGAAAAAAAATTATAATCCATTTTCATTCAAATGTTTGAACCCTTGACAGTAGAACGGTTATATAGCCGTAGTCTTGCAGCGTTATTACTCTGCCACGGTGATTTTTACAACTGTTGTTTTAATTATATATTTGTTTTTTTTTATCGAGTCTCCAACAATGGTAAGTACGGAAGGGTTGATTATACCACCACCACCCCTTACTTTTGGATAAAATATAATGGTTAAAAAAAAACATCGTCCAAGACAATTGTTAATACAGTAAAATCTTTATGGATATTTCGTGTTGTATATTTATAAATAAAAATGTATAGAAAACCATTTTTAAGTTACCTCAGAGAAGTTGAACTCTTTTTCCATCTCGAAAAAATATTCTTAACTTTAATAACTGTTGTCATTTTCTCAGCCACTGCACACACTAATTCGGTACAAATATGGAAGAGCTAAATGCCAATAACTTTAAAAAAAAATAAGAATTTAAATTTGACGAAAACATGTCCTGTTAGGTCGCTTCGCCATTAATCAATATGTTGTTACAGAATAAAAAACATTCTAAGCTAAAACAAGTATAATTTTTTTCTGTGTGCGAAAGGAAAAAGGCGTTAAGTCTAAAATTGGTACTTTTGTGGAGAGCCAAAACAAGATTTGCGTTTGTATGAAATTTGATGAAAAATGTGATGTTTAAATGTGAATTTTACCAAATTCAGCATCATTGATTCGACTCTTCATTTTTACATTATATCGAGGTATTTTGGCCAATTGATGTAACTCTCACAATTGAATTGTTCAGGAATGAATAAAGACTGTTTCTGTTGAAAACATTATATAGTGAGTTGCGTTATGAATCTATGAAATGCACTTCTGTAAATTCTCATGTTGCAGATTCGGGATTATATGTAGGGAGTGTCAAGTGGCCGGGTCAGAATTTTTATATCTAACACCAATGTAAAATGATGAGTTCCTTCGAAAAAGTGGTCAATTTATTTTTCTAATTTACCCCATTTGGCTGAGACCTGCTCGGTCGTCTTTAAAATGAGATCCAATCATTCACTCATTTTCGTATTTTTGAGGGTTTTATCAATTGGCCAAAACACCGTCGATTATGCATGTATGTATAGTAGTTATTTTTGAATATATAACTCGTTTTTTAATTAACTCGACTTAACTCCGTGTTCCTTTAGCACACAGTTTTTTTTAACTACCAGTGTCCCGAATAAAATCATATCTTCTTCTATAGGCAGCCTTAATACTACATTAAATATAGAAAATATTGCGTAGTAAAGAATTATCTATATGAAATTAAATTCTTGTATGTAAAAAAATTGTTATGATAAATAAAACTTATAAATTAAATGAATTTGTCATGTGAAAAGTAATATGCGAATAACGATAAAAGTTTTTTAAGCAATTACTTTCAAATACGAATTTATCAGTGTAACATTATTTCAAAATACATTTTATGTGGCTTAATTTTCAAAGCAATAAAAAAACTTCTCTTTAAATCATACAAAACAGAACATGATTTTTTAAAACAAAATAACCATATCAAGATTCCAACCACTCATGAATCACGAACTAAAGGAAAGTAATTTTATTTCGAGTCTTTTATTGTTCAATAATTCATCTCTAAAAGATGAAGATAAGTAAAGACATAATAATATTCATGTAGTTGCAGATCGCCTTCTGTTACACGCTGTACAAACAAACTAGGGTTGGCAAATTTGCTAACTTTTTAATAACAGAGTTTTCATTGCTAAAACAAAACCAGTTGAGCATTACATTGATTCCATTTTCAAAATAAGCAAAGAAATGTAAGGTGGCGCAATATTTATTTAGAACGATTAAATTCAGATAACGTCATGTACGTAAGTGAAATATACGAGCTTCCAGTAGAATAATTGTAGACTTAATGTATCATTGAGGAGACATGATCTCCGGTGTGATACAAACAAGTTCATTGCATTAAAAAAAAAAAAAAAAAAAAGAATAACTGTAATTGATTTATATGGGGGATGCATTGATTCAATATATTTAACATTCCAATTCGTACTACAATATTTTTTTGGCGTTGTCCTTCAATCATTTTTTTTTTAAATATGGCAGTAACGACGAACTGGTTATGAAAAGGATCTTCTTAGAAAGTCCGCAAAAATATTATGTTTATTTAAATCTAATAAAATTGAACATATTATTATTATGGTTATAATTCAAACATTTTTTTGGTAATTACTCTTTAATGTATTACCTAACATTATATGTTATCATATTATAATTTACATTTAATTTTTTAAAATATCTGGTATTACAGATATTTTGAAAATTGCAAAATCATACGATATATACTCGAAGTCATTCACGTCCAAGATCACAAATATAAATTTAAATTGAAGAAATATAAATTGAAGAAATATAAATTTGATATTGAACTTGCTGGGAGTTGAACCAAGACCCACTTTGTCGTTAAGGCAAAACTTTTTACCACTAAACCACAAAGGCCGACATTCATAGAGTTCTTTTGTCATGCCACACATAAAAAAAATATCATATTGAATTAACGGTTATTACTTTCAACTTATGAACCGGTTAACCGGTAACACAACCCTGACATAAAAAATAAACGGTTTAAAACATCATAAAAATCTAAATCCAATATGTTTGATTTTTCAGTCATTTGCTCTATACTCTACACTATCTAAAGAGACTTTATATCATATACAAAGGATACTATTTTTTCTTTCATCTGAGATGTGATATGTAGATAAAATAAACAATGCCGTCATATAAATAAGAATGAGCTTAAGGAATGTCATTAAAAATTCGTTGGCATCAAGTGGTGTTTCTGGCAGATTCAAAAGAGTAATGCAACAAAAGACATTTTCAAGTATTTCTCATTCGTCTAATTAGTGATGGGTACTCTTCTTTGCTGTCATGTATGTCAAGGGTTCTAGGAACCTTTTTTAATAAGCGAAATTTAATTTTGCGAAACTCATTCAAAGTATTATTTTATCGTACTTTTTTTTTTATAACGGGTCATCGTTTAAGGAGGTGCAAATATATTTTTATAGGTTGAAGATTGAATGTTATATCTTCACTTAAAATTACAAAATAAAGCGAAGACTAAATTCTGAGTAAATGTGATTGATGTCTGTCGCTTTGGCTGAATCATATACGTTCAGCTACTATGCGGCACTTTCAAGATTCCCTGTCATCGATTTCCTTACTGAATTGACATGTCAGAGACCATCTGTTCCCCCGAGTTCATCCAAGAGATAGTACTGAACGATTGTCCATGAGGAACTACCATGATTCACTACCGTAAAGCAACACTGGTAGAATACATGTGCTCAACAGAAAGCAGGTTTTAAACGTGTACAGCTGCGCGTGTTCAAATAATAACACTTTTATTCGACGAGCTAGCTATCGAAGGACACAATTCTATAAATAATTTAAGATGTCGACTGAGGGTGCTTGATGTAATTTCAATATCAAATTTTAATCGTTCAAATTTTGTACATTTCTACACGTTTTATCACTAAATACTCGGGTTTCGCCTTTCGGCATTCGAGCACACGGATGAACTCGATTGACAGTTAGTAAATAGTTTATATCATTTATAAAATATAACACAAATTGAGCACACATTTTGACTATCAACACGGTACCACTAATTAACTGCAGAGTTCAGTATTTACTAACTTCCAGATTGAGTTCATCCGTGTACTCGAACGTCTGAAGTTGCGAAAAGGCGAAAATCTTTTCGATTTAAATTCTATGAATGATTTTTTTTGCTAAAAAAATGATGTTTATGTTTGACATTTACCTATTTACACAGTTCTAAATAATCTTAGAGTAAAGCGTATATGTAGCGCCAACGAGTAAAATGAATCAGTGCTTATTACGTGTAAAATGTAATTAGCCTGTTGCCCTGTTTGTGGTGGTGTAATATCTATTATAACTGCAAAATATAGTTTGAGCAATCGTCTAAAAACCTTACCTATCTCTTCTCATCCCTATTGATAATGAATGTTAAACTCCTGATTAAACTGTCTTTTTATAAATTATTACTTTTGAGACACTCTTTTGGGAACGGTTAAATAAATTTAAAAATTGATATAAATCTTCATTCTTTGTTTTTAAGAATACTTTTGCTCCAAAAGAGAGCGTGTTGGTAACTCACGAATTTACGTGGAATTTTAGGTACAGTAAATATTGTTACTTAGTTATAATAGATAACGGAAACTATGTAATAACTCAGTATTATCTAAGAATAACAACTGTCTTATAAGACAAGAGAAATGTATTTAGTCTATAAACATCCATATCTTTTTTTTAGTCGAAGCTTTGTCGTCTACAATTTTTTTTAGTTTTTAACTAGCTTTTTATTACCTTTACTATTATTAGGCTTATCTGCTTTTTTCTTTTAACCAAAATACAGAAGGAAAACAAAAGATTTTCATTTCATTATAAAGACGAATAGCGTTAGGAAAGGACAAGTGGTTTATTAATCACTTTCGCTACGCTCCGGTTTTAGGATCAAATGGGTGAGAAGAAATTTTAGATATCACAAATATCCATTCCTTCGAACGGAAAACCATAAATTGATTGAAAAATCAATTTACGAAACTGTCTGTACTGCGACCACTGCACCACGGACCCGATGTGTAGATAACAAATTTATATATTTATAGTTAAATGTATAAAGTATAAAGCTATAATGTTACATTAGCTGGGTAATGATTTTGTGATTTTTTTCTATAGGTAAATTAAGTTATTGAATTTTAAGGCGTTCAACAAGTATTGGAAAAAAATATTTTATTTTTACATTAAAAAGATCAGTTAAGATTTAAAAAGCACTCATTTGTATGAAGCCTAAGCTATGACGATGGCGAAGTCTTAAAATGTCTACATTGAGGAGTTTTTTCTTGATTATAAACATCAATTAGCCCTCAGAATTATATAAAACCAATTAAAAATAAATTTATAGTATGATAAGTGATTGTCTGAATGAAATATGAATGAAATGTAGCATTCGTTTTGTGTATGTAGAGAAAAAAATCTGTTCAGTGAGCATGAACTTTGTCTGACATAAAAAGACCATTAATATAAAAACGTCCCAAATGAAATAATTGTTGTATATTTGATAATCACAGGGTGATAAAGAACAACACAAGTAACCAATTAACATATGTCTTGTTATTTTTTCACAGCTTGGTTAGTTACATAACGAAAAAAACTATGATCATTGATTTCACTATTTGGAAACTATCTTTCTATCACCACTCATTACTAAAGAGAAAACTTGAGCAACTGAGTAAAAAGCAGTTCTCGTAGAAAAATTTCTGATTAAATACCTCCATTAGGAGTCTATATGCTTCACATTGGGAGTGAACATGGTTAAAAAAAGCTTACTCATATATATATAAACTAAATAATATGTATTGTTCAATAAATTCAGACCTTCAGATACCAAGAACAATAATTTATTATTTTATAGTATGGAGAAAAATTGGATTTGAATTATTTTTTCATTTTATATTTGTGTGTATTTAACGAAACTGGTTGGCGTTTCTGTTGTCATAATTAGATAATTACTTTCATAATAACGATTTATGATGATAATCATAATTCAGATGTCAAGAAAAAAATGAACTTTTTAAGAAATACGTAATGCACTTGACCGAAACTTGGACCTCCTAGGGCCATTTGAAATGCACCGGAAATGAGTTTGCTATAATTAATTAACAGATCTAGATTGCAGTTAGTTCTAACATAATTATAGAAACTCATTAGACATCCTGTTAAGCCACTTAAAAATAAATAACATGTTTAATGGTTAGGTCTTTGACATCGAGGGGTAAGATTGTGGTTCGCGTACAAATGTAGTGTGTTTGAAGATAAAAATATACTATTTATTCAAATATATATAATTAACTTAATTTAACAAGGCATGACCAGTTTACTATTCAAATGAAAAGTATCCTAAAATCAAAATTTCCTTGAATGGAGAGTAAAATAGAAGGTTTTATTTTTGTTATTCCCATTTGACTTTGTTACTGGTACAAAAAGAAACCGTAAAAAGTATGGTTACTGTTTGAATACCACTTAATAAAAAAAATCGTGTACGAGTTGATACAATCTGGTTGAAATAAATTTAAGAATATAAACTAAATTACTCTTAATGCTATTGACCCAATTCAGGGCTGGACGAGACCGATAGTTTAACGATGAACTATTGTACTTATGAACGAAAAATATGACTTGCTCAGCCAGTTAGGTATACTTATCTATACGCGCTCTCATAAAAATAATAGTTTTTATTGAAAAGAAATGGTATTGATTTAACAATGATTGCGAATGCGCCAAAATATGGTTGATTCTGCAAGTCGATGAGCAAAACTTGAT